>NW_020868599.1:10000-35000 GCF_003789085.1 Penaeus vannamei | reverse complement strand
GGTGTGGCCATGTTGTGACGTGTAACGAGGTGTGGTGTGTCCTGTTGTGACGTGTAGTGTGGTGTGTTCCATGTTTTGACGTGTAACGAGCGGTGTGTTGTGTCCATGTTGTGACGTGTAAACGATGTGTGGTGTGTCCATGTTGTGGACGTGTAACGAGGTATGTGTGGTGTCAGTAGGTGTGTAACGAAGGTGTGGGTGCCATGTTGTGACGTGTAACGAGGTGTGGTGCATGTTGTGACGTGTACATGTGGTGTGTCCAGTTGTGAGATGTAACGAGGTGTGGTGTGCCATGTTGTGACGTGGTGTGGTGTCCATGTGATGAGGTTGTGTGGTGTTGTCCATGTTGTGAACGTGGTGTGGTGTAGTCCATGTTGTGACGTGGTGTGGTGGTCCATGTGTGACGTGTGAGTGGTTGGTCCATGTTTTGACGTTGGTGTGGTGTGTCCAGTGTTGTGACGTGGTGTGGTGTGCCATGTTGTGACTGGTGTGGTGTGTTCCATTTTGTGACTGGTGTTGGTGTGTCCATGTTAGTGACGTTGGTGTGGTATCGTGGTGACGTGTGACGCTAAGTGTGGTTGTGGTCATGGTATGTGAGTGTTGACGTAGTGTGGTTGTGGTCATGGTGTGGACGTGTGACCTCAGTGTGGTGTGTCATGGTGTGAGTGCTGACAGTAGTGTGGTGTGGTCATGGTGTGACGTGTGACGTAGTGTGTGTGGTCATTGGTGTGACGTGTGACATAGTGTGGTGTGGTCATGGTGTGACGTTGACGTGGTGCTGGTCATGGTGTGACGTGTGAGTGGTGTGGTCATGGTGACGTGTGGACGTAGGTGGTGTTCAGTGTTGGTTGTGACGTAGTGTGTGTGGTCATGGTGGTGACGTGACGTGTGGTGTGGTCATGGTGTGACGTGACGTAGTGTGGTGTGGTCATGGTGGACGGTGTAGTGTGGTGTGTCATGTGTGACTGTGACGTAGTGGGGTGGTAGGTTGTGACGTGTGGACGTAGTGTGGTGTGGTCATGGTGTGACGTGTGACGTGGATTGATGGTCATGGTGTGACGTTGACGTAGTGTGTGTGGTCATTGGTGTGACGTGTGACTAGTTTGGTCTGATGTGGTCAATGTTTACGTGTGACGTTTAGTGTGGTTGGTCATGGTGTGACTGTGAGTAGTGTGGGTGGTGGTCATGGTTGACGTGTACGTAGTGTGGTGTGTCATGGTGTGAGTGTGACGTAGTGTGTGTTGTTCATAGGTGTTGACGGTTGACCTTAGTGTGGTGTGGTCATGGTGTGACGTGTGACGTGGGTGTGGGGTCAATGGTGTGACCTGTACGTAGTGTTGTCGGTCATGGTGTGACGTGTTGACGTAGTGTGGTGGTGGCATGGATTGTGACGCTGTGACGTTCGGTGCTGGTCATGGTTGACGTGTGACCGTGGTTTTGGTCTGGTGTGACGTGTTGACGTTGGTGTGGTCATGGCATGTGACGTGGTGACGTGTGTGTCATTGGTGTGACGTGTGACGTGGTGGGTGTGGTCATGGTTGACGATGATACTGGGTGTGGCCATTATTGTGACGTTGGTTGTGTGTGGCCCATGTTGTGTTCTGTGGACGAGTGTTGGTGTGGTCATGGTGTGACGTGTGACGTAAGTGTAGGTTGTGTCATGGTGTGGGACGTTGTTGGACTGATGTGTGTGTTCCATGGTGTGCGTGTAACTCCCGTATGTGTGTGGTTCATGGTTGTGACGTGTGACGTGGATGTGGTCATGCTGTGACGTGTGACCGTAGTGTGGTGTGGCCATTACGGGTTGGTAAAACGTGTGACGGAGTGTGGTTGTGTCATGGTGTTGACGTGTGACGTAGTGTTGTGTTGGTTCATGGTGTGACGTGTGACGTAGTGTATGGTGTGACGTGTGACGTAGTGTGGTGTGGTCATTGGTGTGACCCGTGTGACGTAGTGTGGTGTGGTCATGTGTGACTGTTGACGTGCGTTGTGGTTCATGGTGACGTGTTACGTCATGTGTGACGTGTGTCGTGGTCATGGTGTGACGTGTGTCGTTAGTGTGTTGTGGTCATGGTGTGACGTGTGACGTTAGTGTGGTGTGGTCATGGTGTGACGTGTGACGTAGTGTGGTGTGGTCATGGTGTGACGTGTGACGTAGTGTGGTGTGGTCATGGTGTGACGTGTGACGTAGTGTGGTGTGTTGGTGTGTGGTGTGACATGTGTGTGGTCATGGTGTGACGTGTGACGTAGCTGTGTGTGGTCATGGTGTGACGTGTGACGTAGTGTGGTGTGGCCTTGGTGTGACGTGTGACGTGGTGTGGTCATGGTGTGACGTGTGACGTAGTGTGGTGTGGTCATGGTGTGACGTGTGAACCGTTGTGACGTTGTGCCACGTGTGGTGGTGTGGCCAATGTGTGACGTGTTTTGACGTGGCCGTGTTGTTACGATCAGACTAATGGATTCTGCGCATTATTCATCAAAAAGATTCACTAGTTGTCAAAATATGGAAAGTGTAATTCTTTGTCTCCCCCGTCATTTTTTTCTTCCTTTACTCTCATTATACACACACTCAGACACACATTCCCAACCATCCATACGATTACACACTTCCACACACATTATGCAAATAAACATTCACATGTGCACATTTACGAATGCATACATAACCCCTCCCCCATCCATACACCCCCGCACACACACACACACACACAGGCCAACAAATTAAGCGAAGGCCATAGACCATTTTCATCCAGAAGATGCTAGAACCTCGACATAATCGAAAATGTCAAAAGAGAGAAATGGATCACAACACAATCTAAAAAAAAAAAGAGACATCCCATCTACAAACATGACCGCATCCCCCCTACACACATACATACACACACATACACGAGCGCGTTCGCATACACGCACACACTTGCGCACCAAGCCTACTCCAAGTTCAAGGCCGGCCCTGAACTCGACATCTGGGCGCAGGTGTCCCTCCCACGCCGGCAAGCGGTTAACGTCAGAGGAAATGATTTACGAATAGCGACTTTCGAGTTCAGGAGGAGCGCTGAAAAACGTTAGAGGCCGTTGGATGTGGTACGGTAAATCTGCCAACGTCTGCCAATCTGCCAACGTCTGTCAGTCTGCCAACGTCTGTCAGTCTGCCAATCTGCCAACGTCTGCCTGCCAACGTCTGTCAGTCTGCCAACGTCTGTCAGTCTGTCAGTCTGCCAAGTCTGTCAGTCTGTCTGCCAACGTCTGTGTCTGCCAACGTCTGTCAGTCTGCCAACGTCTTCATCTGCCAACGTCTCTCAGTCTGCCAATCTGCCAACGTCTGTCAGTCTGCCAAGTCTGTCAGTCTGCCAATCTGCCAACGTCTGTCAGTCTGCCAACGTCTGTCAATCTGCCAACGTCTGTCAATCTGCCAACGTCTGTCAATCTGCCAACGTCTGTCAATCTGCCAACGTCTGTCAGTCTGCCAACAGTCTGCCAATCTTTTCCCCTTGTCTATCCCTCTCTACCCCCCCCCCTTTGCCTATCCCTCTCCACCTCTCTCTATTGCACGCTTATCTTCCCCTTTCCCTGCCCCTTCTCGTTCCCCTCTCTCTATCACCTAATCCTCCCTCTTTTATTGCACCTTTTCCCCGAAAGCTATCGCAAGAGAAAAAAAAAGTAATTGCAACGCCGATACAGATTTCGCGAACAATCAAACGCCGCCCCACAGTTGCCAATTCTTATCGCAGCTGGCGTGATAAGAACCGGCAACGTCTCTGTTTCGCCAGCTGTTTTCACGCAGCGAGCGACCAGCTGTGATGGCGCGGGGTCGCTGTGGAACCCGCGCTCGTTCTGCGGTCGCTCTATCAGGCTTTAGTCATCAATGTGTTGATATTACTTTTTTTCTTTTTTGTGTGTGTGATTGTGTGTGTGCACGCTCCTGTCAATCAGTCACAGTCTGTGTCAGGCCTGCCAAACCTGCCTGCCAGTCAGTCATTCTGTCTGTCAGGCCTGCCAAACCTGCCTGCCAGTCTGTCACAGTCTGTCAAGCCTGCCTGCCTGCCAGTCAGCCATGCGCAACCCATCAGCCAGCCAGTCAATCTATCGGCCAGCGAATTATTCCGTGCCTGTCAGTGCGCCTGGATATCATGAGGGAAAAAGCAAGGAAAACCGCTGAAAAATCGGGTGAAAGTAGAACAAAAACAAGATACTGTTATCCGCTAGAAAAAAATTGGGATTTCCGTCAAAAACATGGAAATATGTAACACGTGATAGGAGATAAAGGCGATAGTAACTGATAATGACAACGGTTAAAATTTTGGGGTGAAATAAACAGCATTTTTTCTTTCTTTTTACGTTGGGAAAAAAGTTTTCATATTTTCAAAGGATGTGAATAAATATAACGGATTAGTATCATCGTCACGGTGATAACAAACTAAACTAAAAAAAAAAAAAATAAAATAAAATGTGATCACTAATAATAGTAATAACATTGATAACAATAACAGACACAATAGTAAAAGAATGATAAAGACTTGCAAACCATGAGATGGATGACAACAAAAATGAGTTAGAGTAATACATATATTGACGATTAGTCTTAATATATAGCCATAAGACTAACAATAGTGGCAATAATAGCAATAATAATAGCAGGGATAATAATAATGACAGTGATAATGATCGTGACACGGATAGTAAGAACAGTAAGCAACAACAATAATAAAAAAAATCACGGAAACAAGCAACGAAAACAAAGCCAATATCCAATAACAAAGACGACTAAGCAACAATGCTAAAATAAATATACCGAACTCGTTCAATAGAAAAAAAAACAACAATGGAGCGCAAGGAAAGAAAAACTTAAGACAACGGATAAAGATGAAAAGACGAGAAGGAACCAGAGAGACGTAGGCCACCGATGCCAACGTCACGGCGCAACATTTGGAGGGTTTCACAGTAACTTCACCCCCCTCCCCTCCATCAAGACCCTTACCTTCTGGCTCTGGCAAACTCTCTTTCGTCAATTCCACCTCCCACAAGTCTGGTGTCTCTCTTCTCATCCCCTCGTCAATCTCTGTGTATTCATTATTCCATTATTATTATTATTATTATTATTATTATTATTGTTATTCCCTGTTCACATTTTCTTCTCACTTCTCTTGTCCGTGCCCTCCAAATTATCCTCAAAATCCTCACCTCCTTCTCCCTGCCTACTCTTCCCCTCTCCTATTGCCCGATCCTAGCCCTCTTTACCTCCCCACGGGCTCTCCCCTCATTTTCTCTCTCCCCCTACCATACCTTCCCCAACCCTATGCCTTCCTCCCTCCATTTCCCTCTCCTACTCTACCCCCTCCTTCCGGTCCTCGCCCTGCCCCTTCCTTCACTTCCTCCCTACTCTTTTCCCTCCCTTCTCCTTCTTTCCAACCCCTCCCTCGTTTCCCAACGTCTCACCCTCTCTTTCCTTCGTCCCTGCCCATCCCCTCGACCACTGTCCACCCTACCCCCTTCTCCTCCCTCCCTTCCCTTCCTCGTCCTTCTACCATTTTACTTCTTTCGTCCCCTGCCCACCCTACCCATTTCCACACCTTCCCCTGCTTCCCCCATCACCCGCCCACCCTGCCCCCATCCCTCCCTTCCCTCCTTTTCCCCGAAGCTAAACCTGTTGCTTCGTGCGAACTGTCCCGGATGTCGCCAATCCCTCGCTTCACTAGATTCTTTTTTTCAATGGCATGGTAAGATGATTCCGTCTCTCGGTTTGCAAGCGTCTTTGCGAATGTCGGACGGGGGGGGGGGAAAGAGAGAAGGAAGGGGAAGGGGTGAAAGGGAGTGGGAGTGAGAGAGAATGCGGGTACGTGTATGTCTGTGTGACACCTATTCGCCTCTTTGTATGTATTGTAAGTAAATGTATGTATGTGTGTGTGTGTGTGTGTGTGTGTGTGTGTGTGTGTGTGTGTGTGTGTGTGTGTGTGTGTGTGTGTGGTGTGTGTGTGTGTGTGTATGTGTGTGTGTATGTGTGTATGTGTTATGTGTGTGTGTGTGCGCGCTTGTGCGCGCGCGCGCGCGTATGTGTATGCGTATGTGTGTATGTGTATGTGTATGTGTATGTGTGTATGTGTATGTGTATGCGTGTGCGTGTGCGTGTGTGTGTGTATGTGCGTGCGTGCGCGTAGCGTGCGTATGCGTGTGTAAATTTTCTTACATGCCACTGCTTGATAAGACGAAAGAGACGAGTGTTCCAAAGCAAACTAACGGACGCGTTCCCGCAAGCGGCGGCCGCTGCCTCAGCCAGAGCCAGCCGAAGGGCCTTCAAAGGCTCCCCGGGTAATAAGATGATCTGGCGGTAAGCGCCTCCTGCTCGAAGTCTTCTGAAGTGGGACTCAATCGCTCAAGCATATTAACGGACTCGAACTTAAAAGCAGTATGCGCACGCGGGTTGCAAATTAAATATACTGAATAAACAACAAATTACACACATGCAATACTTGCCATACTTACACACACACACACGCACGCGCGCATACTTAACACACACACACACGCACGCGCGCATACTTACACACACACCACAGCGCACACGTACTTACACACACGACAACACGCACAACGTACTTACAATCACTCACTACAGCTATCTACGTACTCCTACCACTCATTACACAACACGTCTTTATCGATTCAGCTATCATTAAACGACGGTCCGGGTCGCTGGTTTAGTGGTGATAGTTTGGTTTTGTGAGCTAACTATATGTAATTGAGTGATCGAGTATGTGATTGTTGTGTAAGTATAGTACTTTGTTGTGGTTGTTGTGAGTTACGTTTGGACTCAGCGTGTGTGGTGTTTTTGATAACACAGTACGACACGTGCGTTGTGTTGTATTAATGTGTGTAACGTACGTTTTAGTTGTGTTGTTTGATGGTACGTTGCAACTACGTACTTTACCAGCACCACTATTTCACGCCTTTTGTGCAGCGTGTAACGTTGTGATCAAGCACGAACTCAGACCGGTGTACTTACGATTCATCGAGCACGACTGTATGTAGCTTGTAGTCACTAGTACAATAGTGTGTCAGTCACAGATCGAATGTGGACATGTGCTGTACAGCTATATCGCAAGCGAGGGTCGGAACGCGTCAGATGTGACTCGCGCAGAAGTCAGATAAGGTCAATGTATTTAAAGTTAATACGGTTTGGACGCTGCTCATGTGCATGATGGATAGAAATAAGTAACGCATCGTGTAACTTTCTTTGCTGTCCAAGTATCTCAAGGGAGGCTCGTGTCTAAGACTCAGGGAACACAGAGGATACAGGTGGTGCTGTTGTGTGAAAAAGTAGCCATTGCTTATTGTGAATTTCGCTGGTGTTTCTCTATCTTCAAGCTAATCTTTATGTTTCTCATATCTCTGTCATCTCCTTCGCTGTCTCGCTTTTCTTATCTGTCTCTATTCTTGCGGAGATAACGAGGTGAGGCGTAGGGAGGAATGTAGGCGGTAGTGGAGGGATAAGCTGTCGAGGGGTGGAGAGGAGAGGGGAGGGAAGCACGTGGGAGTAGGAGTGGGAGTTTGGGAGCGCGGAGAGGGTATATGAGTTGAAGATGTTCGGAGGGGGAGGGACTATCTGTGGGAAGATGGTGGAGTGGGTAGGAGGGCATCGGGATTATGGGGAGCTGGGAGAGTGTGGAGGGGAGTAGGTCGGGCAGGTGAGGATGGAGCTGATAAGGGTGGGCAGTGGAAGGGCGAGGTAGGAGAGAGAGGGATGGGAGAAGAAGAAGAGTGGGCAGGGGGAATGGGGGAGGAGAGTGTGGATAGGGCGGAGGGGAGGCGCGGAGGGAGACGTGGGACGTCGTGGGATGGGGGAGAAGGCAGCAGACGGGCACCGGAGAGGGAGGCCATGAGGGGGGCGCTGGAGAGAGAGAGCTGAGAGCAGAATTCCGAAGCGATTCATATGGTTTAAAATAATATGCCAGCTTGCTGAGGAACGCGTACCGTAAATAAGATTTGAGCACACTTGTATTGGGTGACGACTATGTTCGGTATCGAGTCTCGATCGTTACACTTATGACATTATAAGAGGAACACTCTAATCTTGGCCCTCGAATTTGATCATTATAAATTAGTAACAACATGTAGTGTATAACCGGTTCCTACACTCAGTACACACTTGTAGCGCACCAGCCTCTTTTATAAACGAAGGAATAAAACAAATATTGTCCCCTCTAACTCCCACTAAATGATTCGACAGATAAGATATTCGCTTACTAGATAATCGATAAACAAGATTAATTACCACGAGATCATCAGCATGCTAACAGAAAAGTGGCACACTCATACGAAACATATCAATAGTGTAAACTAACAGAACCACAACAAATCATTACACATAATCATCGAGACTAATTAGCATTCAATAACCAACAAATCTGCATAAACCATTGGACGTAGCTCGAACAATAGATAGATAAATAGATGAATTAGAAAATAATTGAATAATGATCGACGCAATAAGCTTGGGAGACATAACTCGACTACATAGACTACAAGCATACTAAGTATATAGCAAACATAAATAGATAATGATCAAAATGAACACACATACACACTAGACTACACACAAATAGATCACACACTCAACTCACAACACCACACACATTCAACTCAGCACAATAACTGACATCAATCAAACTACAGCACACTATCACATACGCATAATCAGAGATAACGCTACATGACACACACAAAATATATGGAATAATTCGAATATACAATGATAATGTATAACTAATAAACATAGTATCATATGATCAAAAGTATAAATAGGCCGAAATAAATGTAGTCACACAGACACATAACGTGAACTACATAATCGAAAATAACTAGATGAACAATAATAGTAAATAATCATTATGAATAACTGATAATGAAATAACGTATACATGATAATGTAACCACTACATGATCTAATGCCCCACTATATCGAAAATCATGAATAAAACTGAATAATGAAAATTATAATGAAAATAATAAAAACTATAATGATAATGAAAATGCAAATAATTATTAAAACCATAATCGTAATCATAATGAAAATGAAAGTCGTCTCCGATCCCGCAAATTTCCCATGCAGTCGCTCCCCCTCCTTCACGAAGCCACATCAACATCGCTTCAAAATACCCGTGACGTCATACGGAAAAGATTATGAACTGTATATTCCCCAACCTTAACGATATCGAAAACATTATCTAACGCCACCATATGCTCAGGCGTCAGCAGTTTTCACACGCTGACAGGCGCCGCAGCGCTTTGATATCGACACCCGCGGCACGCTGACACTCGCTGACACTCAATCACGCCGTTGTCACACTCGTTCCGTCATTCCCACACTAAATCCTGGCGCCTATTGTTCCGACGTTCCCATGATATCGAAATATACTATTCCGATACTATTGGCAATACTAATATATGGCCTCAGGTACACAGTCTCTCCAGGCACATGCGCGCGCACGCACTCGCACACAGGTGAACGCGAGCACGCACGAACGCAGCCGCCCACTCGCACGCACGTACAGTCAACCGTTCAAAACATTTCTCACTGTCTTTCCCCAAGTTCGAATTTCTAGAGTCAATCAACTTCTCTCCTCTCCTTTCTCCCTCCTCCTCTCCCTCCCTCATCCTTCTCTTCTTTTCCTCCACCCGTTTCCCCTCCCTCCTCCCAACCCCTCCCCCATCCCATTCCCTTCCCCTTTATCCCCTCCCTCCCCTTACCCCTTCACCCTCCCTCTCCCCCATCCCCACCATATTCCCTTTCCCCTTCTTCCATCCCCCTCCCCAGCCCCACCACATTCCCCCCTCCCCTTCCCCTCCCTTCCCCCGCCAGTCTCAATCACAAGCGCACAGAGTTGGAGGGTCGCTCAGGCACGAAAGCTCTCTCAGGCAAATGGCCGAACTCCGACGCAAACAACCGAGTCCTTTGGAAGAAGAGGGGGGAGATGAGGGAGGAGGGGGGAGAGATGAGGGGAGAGGGAGATGAGGGGGAGGGGGAGATGAGGGGGAGGGGGAGATGAGGGGAGAGGAGAGGGAGGAGCGGGTGGTAAGGAGAGGGGGGGGAGGAGAGTAGGGGAGAGGAGGAAGGTAAGGAGGAGAGGGAGGGAGAGGAGGGGGTAAGGAGAGGGAGGAAAGGAGGGGGGTAGAGGAGGGGGAGGGAAGGAGAGGAGAGGAAGGGAGGAAGGAGAGGAGAGGAGGGGGGAAGGAGAGGAGAGGAGGGGGGGAAGGAGAAGGAGAGGAGGGGGGGAAGGAGAGGGGAGGAGGGGGAGGAGAGGGGATGAGGGGAAGAAGGGAAAGGGGGGAGGTAGGGGGAATTGGGGGAAAAAGGGAAAAGGGGGGAAGTGGGGAGGTGGGGGAATTGGGGTAGAGAAGGGATGAGGGGGGGGGGGAACTGGGGTACAGAAGGGAAGGGGGGAAATTGGGGTAGAGGAGAAGGGAGGAGGGGGAAAGGGGAAGTGGGGAGAAGAGGAGAGGCCTGGGGAGGGAGGGAAAGGGCGAAGTAGGGAGAAGAGACGGGAGGAAGGGAAAGGGGGAAGTGGGGAAGAGAAGAAACGGGAGACGAAAGGAGATAGGGATAGTGGGGGGGAGTGGGGAAAGACGATAGGGAAAGCGGAGCTAGAGAAGTATGAAGGGCATGGGATGGAAGAGATGGAAGAGAATAGGGGGGGAGAGGGGAGAGGGGTTAGGGAAGAGAGGGTTGGGGAGGGGGAGGGAGGGAGGAAGAGGCTTGAGGGGAAGGAGGAAGAAGAATGGGGGAGGGAAAAGGGGAAAGAGGTAAGGAGAGAGAGAGGTGGGAAACGGATGAAAGAGAAGGTAAAGGGGGGCGAGGAAAGTAAAGGGAAGGTAAAGGGGCGAGGAAAAGTAAAGGAGGGTAAAGGAAAGGAAGAAGGGTAAAGGAGAGGGAAGGAAATGAAAGTGAAAGGAAGGGAAGGGAAGGAAAGGGAGGTTAAAAGGGAAGGGAAGGGGAGAAGGGGAGTAGGGGGGAGCAAGTGAGGAATAGTGCGCCCCCCTCCCCCCTCCCCCTCCCCTACCAGACGTCTAGACAAGTGCAGCCACAGTGTCTGTTCTTCCTATTGATCTCCCCATGTGGTATTTTACCGTGGGGAAATTATGCATGGAGAGGGAGAAGCACGTGGAAGATGGGAGAGAGAGAGGAGAAGAGGAGAGAGAGAGGAGAGAGAGAGAGAGAGAGAGAGAGAGAGAGAGAGAGAGAGAGAGAGAGAGAGAGAGAGAGAGAGAGAGAGAAGAGAGAGAGAGAGAGAGAGAGAGAGAGAGAGAGAAGGAAAGGAAAGAGGGGAAACGGAGAAAGGAAAGAGGGGAAACGGAGAAAGGAAAGAGAGGGGGAAAGGAGAAAGGAAAGAGGGGGGAAGGGAGAAAGGGAGAAGGAAAGAGGAAGGGAGGAAGGAAAGAGGGGGGAAGGGAGAAAGAGGAAGGAAAGAGGAGGAAAGGGAGGGAAGGAAAGGAGAAAGGGAGTAAGGAAAGAGGAAAGAAAGGAGGAGGGGGAAGGGAGAAAGGAAAGAGGGGGGAAGGGAGAAAGGAAAGAGGGGAAGGAGAAAGGAGAAAGGAAGGAGAGGAGAAAGGAGAAAGGAAAGAGAGGGGAAGGAGAAAAGGAAAGAGAGGGGGAAGGGAGAAAGGAAAGAGAGGGGGAAGGGAGAAAGGAAAGCGGGAAAGGTTAAGAGAGATAAGGGAGAGGATGAGGGGTGAAATGGCGTAAAAAAGAAACAAAAAGGAAATTGAGGTTAAAGGGAGAAGAGGAAAAAAAAAGAAAGAAGGAAGGGGAAGGAAAAAGGGAAAGGAAAGGAGATGGGATCAGTGATGGAAGAGAGATAAGGAGAAAAATAGAGGACTGGAAAAATTGAGAAAAGAGTGGATATCTAGAGCTTTGGTTTATTAACTGTGGAAACATATTCCCTCAAGCTCAGAAAGAAAAGATAGAAAGACAGACAGAGACAGAAAGAAACAGACAGACAGACAAAGGCACAAAAATAGACAGACAAATAAGCAGACAGACAGACAAATTAGCAGACAGACAGACAGATAAGCAGACAGACAGACAGACAAACATACTTTAGGTTATTTTTCCTCACTCTTAAGAAGGGGGAAGAGGAGGAGGAGGAGGCAGGTGTGGAGGAGGGGGGGGGGAAGAAGCCATCTGGATAGCCATCTTTAAGGTGTGGTTTCAAATGCTTTTCTTTCTATTTCTTTATGCTCAGCCCCGGGAGAAACTTGTCGAAGACATGTCAAAGATTCTGACTTTCATGTGACGACGTAGGGGTGTGCGCGCGCGCGCGTACGCGTGTGTGAGTGGGCGACTGTGTTTCGTGTGCTTGCGTTTACTGTGTGTGTGTGTGTGTGTGTGTGTGTGTGTGTGTGTGTGTGTGTGTGTGAGTGTGTGAGTGTGAGTGTGAGTGTGTGTGAGTGTGTGTGTGTGTGTGTGTGAGATAGAGGGAGAAAGTGGAAGGGCAATGTCTAGACGTGTCTGCATTTGTGCGTGTATATAAAATTTGCATGCATGTGATCGCGTTCGTCTGCATACATATATATTAATGTAAACTCAACCATCAAAAATAAGAATATTAGTAATCAAAGAAAATGAATAAATGAAAAGAAAACAGGAAAAAAATATTAGTTAACCCGTTCAATACAACAGCGGCACCACCGCCACCTCGTCTGCCGCTGTTAAACTTTACATAATGTTACATCTCTAAAAAAAAATACAAATTTCATACCCTCAACGCGTAATGCTATGCTGTCTTGTCGACGATTAAAGAAAAGTTTCGAAATCACGGGAAGCAATTTATTTTTTTCCATCTCGTTTTCTGTAACAAGGGACTAAGTATCTTGAGAAATTTGCAGATGCAGATTTCTCGTTTCGCAAGCAGCATCCACTCGCCTGACATTTGGCAAGTTACGTAACACCGAGCCGTGATACACAAATGCACTAAGACGCAAATACGTACAAGCACACACGAACACGTACAAGCGCACACAAATATGTACATATACACGCACATACATACATACACACACAAATACCTACATATATACATACAACATACACACAAATACATACATACAACATACACACAAATACATACATATAACATACACACAAATACATACATACAGCATACACACAGATACATACATACAACATACACAGAGATACATACATAAACATACACACATACATACATAAACATACACACAGATACATACATAAACATACACACAGATACCATACATACATACATACAGCATACACACAGATACATACATTCAGCATACACACAAATACATACATTCATACACACACATACATACATACATACACACAAATACATACATTCATACACACAAATACATACATTCATACACACAAATACATACATTCATACACACAAATACATATATACACACACAAATACATACATACATACATACATACACACCGATACATACACCCACGCAATTCACAGATCCACATACACACGAAGGAAACAAGACGGGTCTCGATTTCAAATGCATTCCTGCCCCCCCCTTCCTCTACCCCCTCCTGTACTACCCCATCCGAGAGAGAGAGAGAGAGAGAGAGAGAGAGAGAGAGAGAGAGAGAGAGAGAGAGAGAGAGAGAGAGAGAGAGAGAGAGAGAGAGAGAGAGAGAGAGAGAGAGAAATAAAGGCATAAAGAGAAATAGAGAGAAAGAAAATAAGAGTGATAGAGAGAGAGAGAAAGAACCAAACCCAACATCCCTAGAAAGTAAAAAAAAAAAAAAAAAAAACATCAAAAGAACAAGCGCCCGAGCCTGGACGGCCGACGATCCCACGCCCACATGGAGAAAGACGCCCACGCAAGAGCCCACGCCCGAGCCTCGATTCTGAGCGACGTCAAAGCGACGCCTTGGAAACGCCTACGTGTTGGGAAATTTGACTCAGGAGGAGGGAGTGAAGGGAGTGGAGACAGGGAATGGAGTAATAGGGAGGGAGTGGGAGATGATGAGCGGAAGGGAGAGAGGGAGGGGTGCGAGAGGGAGGGGTGCAAGGGAGGAGAGGGATGGAGAGAGAGGGGGGTGCAAGGGAGGAGAGGGATGGAGGGAGAGAGGGAGGGGTGCAAGGGGGGAAAGGAAGAAAGGAGTAGAATAAGGGGGAAAAGGGAGGAAAGGGAGGGAGGGAAGGAAACGGAGTAGAGGGAAGGGGAAAGGGAGGAAACGGAGTAGAGGGAAGGGGAAAGGGAGGAACCGGAGTAGAGGGAAGGGGAAAGGGAGGAAAGGGAGTAGAGGGAAGGGGAAAGGGAGGAAAGGGAGTAGAGGGAAGGGAAAGGGGAAAGGAAAGGAGGAAGGGAAAAGGGAGGAGGGAAGGGAAAGGAGGAAAGGGAAGTAGAGGAAGGGGGAAAGGAGGAGGAGTAGAGGGAAGGGGAAAGGGAGAAAGGGAGTAGGAAGGGAAAGGGAGGAAAGGTAGAGGGAGGAAAGGGTGTAGAGGGCAGGAGAGACGAAAGGTAGAAGAAAGAGGGAAGGAGGAAAAAGAGGAGGAAACTAAATAATACCAAAACCAGGCAAAATCATTAACATATTAAACCGGTAGCGTTACCAGATCATCCAAGTATATTATATATATATATATATATATATATAGATAGATAGATAGAGATAGATAGATAGATATAGATAGATAGATAGATAGATAGATAGATAGATAGATAGATAGATAGATAGATAGATAGATAGATAGATAGATAGATAGAGACAGAGACAGAGACAGATAGATATACATATAAATGAAAATGAAATAAACAAAATCCCAACATGCACACACATCCTCACATCTCATCTTGACCCAAAACAAGATTAGTCTGAACCTGTAAGGCCGTCAGCCAAGTCCAATACTTCGTTAGCTTGGACTTATTAAAAAAAGCTCGCGGCGAGACGTGTCCCCCAGACGCCGCTTGGAGCCGACGCGCCGACGGGGGGAAGGCGGGAGGGGAAGGGGAGGGGAGGAAGGAGGAGGAGGGAGGGGGGAGGAGGGAGGAGGAGGAAGGAGGGGGTGGGAGGAGAGGAAGGGAGGAGGGAAGGAGGGAGGGGTGGAGAAGGAGGGAGGAGAGGGAAGGAGGAGGAAGAGGAAGGGGAGAGGAGGAGGGAATAGGAGGAGGAAGAAGGAGGAAAAAGGAAAGGAAGGAGGGGGAAGGAGGAGGAGATGAAGGAAGGAGGAGGAAGGGAAGGAGGAGGAGGAGATGAAGGAAGGAGGAGATGAAGAAGGAGGAGGAGGAAGGGAAGGAGGGGAAGGAGAAGGAAGGAGGATGGGAAGAAGGGGAAGGAAGGAGGAGGAGGAAGGAAGGAAGGATGAGGGGAGGAAGGAAGGAAGGAATGAGGGGGAGGAAGGGAAGGAAGGATGAGGGGGAGGAAGGAAGGAAGGATGAGGGGAGGAAGGGAAGGGAAGGAGGATGAGGGGGAAGGAAGGGAAGGAGGAAGGAGGAGGGGGAGGAAGGAGGCTCGCGAGAATCAATCAATTCCAGACTGACACTGTCGGGTGCAAAGGGGGGGGGGTGATAAGGGGATAAGGAAGATGATTGAGGTAGGTCATGGTAGGAGGGAAGATACGAAGCAGGAATAGAAAGGGGAGAAATGGGGGAGGAGAGAAGGGGAGAGAAGGAGAGGAGAGAGAAGGAGAGAGGAGAGAAAGGGGAGAGAGGAGAGAAAGGGGGAGAAAAGAGAGAAGGGAGAGAAGAGAGGAAGGGGGAGAGAAGGAGAGAGGAGAGAGGAGAGAGGAGAGAGAAGGGGAGAGGAGGAGAGAGGAGAGAGAGAGAAGGGGAGAGGAAAAAGAGGAGGAGAAAGAAGGGAATAAAAGAGGGTGGGGGGAAGGAGAGGAAGGGAAATAAAAGAAGGGGAAATAAAAGGGGAGAGAAGGGGGAGATCTACTGCAGAGGCGAAAGTCAGGTCAAGGTTTGAGAACTATGTGATGCCAACCCAAGAAAAAATTAATGTAGGAAGGAAGACGGGGGAAAAAATGAAATAAAGAGGGAAAATAAGAAATGTGATACAAAACAGAAAAAAATGGAAAGGAAGAAGCGAACGAATAAAGAAGAAAAGAAAAGAAAAGAAAGCCAGGGAGGATCCCTAGTGAGGATACGGAGAGCCACGTGGCGCTGGAGGCCATGTGATGCAGGGGAGAGAGAGGCGGGGGGGGGGGGGGAGGGTGAGTGAGTGAGTGGGTGGGAGGGGAGGGAGGGGTGAGGAGTGGGAGGGGAGGGGAGAGGAGGGGAGGGGAGGGGAGGAGGGAGGGAGGGGAGAGGAGGATGAGGGGGGGAGGGAGGGGGGTGAAGGGAGAGGAAAAGGGGAGGGAGGAGGCAGAGAAAAGAGAGAGGTGTGTGAGGTGAGAGAGGGTAGAGAGAGGGGTGAGAGGGAGGAGGGAAGGGAGAGGGGAGAGAGGACCAGTAAGGAGGGAGGGGCCATGGGAGAAAGAAGAGGGCCAGGGCATAGGAGAAGGGAGGGCCACCGGAGAGAGGAAATCTTGGCACACCCCGGCACACGCGATGTCTGGCACCGCTGCGGACACGGCCGAGTGAGCTTCGGCGTTTTTGTCGTCGTTGTCGCTGTTTTTGTCGTTGTTGTCGCTGTTTTTGTCGTCGTTGTCGCTGTTTTTGTCGTCGCTGTCGCTGTTTTTGCCGTCGCTGTCGCTGTTTTCTTCTCTTCCTCCTTTCGTCTTTTATGCTTCTCAATCCAACCATCTTCACCTGACAGTTAAAGACCATTTTCCAAGTCTTTAATCGTATCCCCTTCCTCCCTCACTCCTCCCCTTCCCTCCCTCTTCACCTCGTCTGTCTGGCTGGCTATCTGTCTGCGTCCGTGTGTCTGCGTCCGTGTGTCTGCGTGTCCGTGTGTCTGCGTGTCGTGTGTGTCGTGTTCCGTGTCTGCGTGTCCGTGTGTCTGCGTGTCCGTGTGTCTGCGTGGTCCGTGTGGCTCGGTCTGTCTGATTATGTTTGTCTATCTGTTTGTGTGTTCGTCTGGCTATCTATCCGACTGTCTGACTATACCTGTCTGGTTATCTGCCTTGTCTGTGTCTAGCTAACTTTATCTGTTTGTTTGGCCATCTGTCTGGCTATCGGTTTATCTGTCTTCGTCTGTCCATCTGCCCCAACTCCCCCAACAATGCATAATCTTATCTCTGGGAAATATTCACATCTCACATTTCCTAAAATATCACCGGGGGGGGGGGGAAATCTCACTCCCTTATCTAACTTATCGAATCAAAATTCTCACCAAATTATAAATATTTTCCTAGTAACACTGCCGGTGGTAAATGCTATTACATAAACTCTTACCAATTTACGTAAAGATTACACCACACATGACTAAGCTATAATATTAAAATGCATCAATAAAAAAATATTATCAGTTAAATTAATAGAGAATCAAACTAGGTAGGTTTGATAAAAAAAAAAAGTCGACAGAATGAAATTAAAGTCGATTGCTTAAATCTAGAAAAGTAAGAAAACAAAAAAAGGTTTTACAATAAAACGTCAAAACAAAATCATAAAAAATAAAGTAAAAATAAAGTCGAATGCTTAAATCTAGGAAAGTAAGAAAACATTTTTTTAAGTCAAAACAAAATCAATAAAGAATAATCTTAAAAAAAAAAAAGTTTTTTAAGAGCTCTGAATTCTTGCAAAGGCACTTGATTTACGAGCAGGTTTTTTTTACGAGAGAAGAAATTCACCTTGACGATTGATGTGTAGAAGTCCATCTGCAATTCTAATATAATTTACTTATCAAACAGTTCCTGAGAATGGTATTCACAGTTGGCTAATATTTAATGAGGAGATATCTTTGCCTTGGTGGTTTCTTAAGGACTCTTTTATATCAAGTTTGAAAACGAGTTACTCAACGGTAAAGGCGATTCAGGGCTTAATTATTTGTTAAAAGCAGTCATTATCATCATTGCCATTTTAATTGAAATTGTTCAGCGTTCCTGTTATTATTCATTGTTATCGATTGACATTATTAATTTCCTTGTTCATTTTCCTTATTTCCGTCATTGGCATTGATGTACTAGTTACTCTGTTATCAGAGTTACTTTTCATGTTCAAATCAGTAGTTTCGTTGTCATCATGACCCCCTCAAAGCATCACCATCACCACCATTATCAACATCATTTCCCTCTCCATCACCACCATAAACATCATCGTCTTCGCCATCAACACCACCTTCACCATTATACCAACCATCACTGTCCCCGCCCTCAACACCACCACCACCCTCATCATCATTCGCATCATTACCGCCAGCATCATAATCAACAACTTCACAGTGACAAGAGACATCTTTAACGATTGTTATAAAAACTGACAAATAGGCCTAGTTAAAACCACTAAATAACCTGAATAAACACAAAATGAGTCGAGACAAGAACGCCCTGCCCCTTAGCTCCTCTACGCAACGCACCATAATGACAACCATAGCTGCTGATGGTGAAACAATCCTACTTCAGGCCTCTTCCCTTTCCTTTATGGTGAGCGACGCTACCATTATCATTACCATAAACATTACCAGGAACAGGGGACACCTGCGCGGGCATGCGGGCGCGGTCGACGGCATGCGGTGTCAATGTGCCGCATGACAACTACATCGCAGGTCATGAGGTGTCAATGTTTCCTCATGAAGACGTGTATGAGGTAATATGAGGTATGTAATGATGGGGTCTCATGGCGAATGTATTTTTTAGTCATGCGGTGTTTGTGTTCAGAGAATGAATATGAAACTATGTAGCTTCTGTTTTTCTTTTCTTTTTTCTTTATTTATCAATTTTCCTATTATCATCATTTTCTTTTTGTAAGAAATATGATGCCCTTGAATCGAACGCAGAGGGAGCTGCACGAAAACACACGAAGCAAGCCGCACGTGAAAAAAGTGTCATTCCACATGCTATGTTGTCCACGCGCCATGACTCAACCTCGTGGCACGCGACTTGGCACTTGGCACCTGGTTACGTAATCTTTATGTCCACGTGTGTCAAACTTTAAACTTTTTCTTTTTTTCTTTTTTTTTTTTTTACTGTCTAGTCTTATTTTTTCCTGCTGGGAAGTTCGGTCTGCCTGTCTACCCCCTTTTATCGCATGTTTTGTTGTGTATTTGCCTGCCTCCCCTGTGTATCTACCCCGCCTCATTGTGTGTGTGTCTGCCCGACTGTATGCTTGCTTGCTTGCCTGTTCGATTGCATGCTTGATTACCTGCTTGCCTGTTTATCTGTCTCCCTAACAGCGCCTGATTGCTTGCTCGTCTGCCTGGCCGCTTCCGTTCCTACATGCCTATCTGTCACGCAAACACACAATTATCTCATTGTCTCTTCTTCGATCCTGCTCGGTTCGTTCTTCTGTCTCCTCTCCCTCTCCCTCTCCCTCTCTCTCCCTCTCTCTCCTCTCCCTCCCCTCTTCCCTCTCTTCCCTCCTCTCCCTCTCCCTCTTTCCCTCTCTCTCCCTCTCCCTCTTTCCCCCTCTCCCTCTCCCTCTCCTCTTTCTCTCTCCCTCTCCCTCTCCCTCTCCCTCTCTCTCCCTCTTTCCCTCTCTCTCCCTCTTTCCCTCTCTCTCCCTCTCCCTCTGCCCTCTCTCCTCTCTCACCTCTCCCTCTTCCTCCTCTCCTCTCTCTCCCTCTCTTTCCCTCTCTCTCCCTCTCCCACTCTTCTCTCTCCCTCTCCCTTTCCTCCTCTCCCTCTCCCTCTCCCTCTCTTCCCTCTCCCTTCCCCTCTCCCCTTCTCTCTCCTCTCCCTCTCCCTCTTTCCCTCTCTCTCCCTCTCCCTCTCCCTCTTTCCCTCTCTCTCCCTCTCCCCTCTCCCTCTTCCCTCTCTCTCCCTCTCCCTCTCCTCTTCCCTCCCTCCCTCTCCCTCTCCCTCTTTCCCTCTCTCTCCCTCTCCCCTCTCCCTCTTTCCCCCTCTCCCTCTCCCTCTTTCCCTCTCCTCTCCTCTCCCTCTCGCTCTCCCTCTCCTCTTTCCCTCTCTCTCCCTCTCCCTCTCCTCTCTCTCCCTCTCCCTCTCCCTCTCTCTCCCTCTCCTGCTCCCTCTCCCTCTCCTCTCCCTCTCTTCCCTCTTCCCTCTCTCTCCCCTCTCCCTCTCTCCCTCTCCCTCTCCCTCTCTCCCTCTCCCTCTTTCCCTCTCTCTCCCTCTCCCTCTCCCTCTCTCTCCCCTCTCCCCTCTTTCCCTCTCTCTCCCTCTCCCTCTTCCCCTCTTTCCCCTCTCTCCCTCTTTCCCCCTCTCTCCCTCTTTCCCCCCCTCTCCCTCTTTCCCCTCTCCCCTCTTTCCCCCTCTCTCCCTCTTTCCCCCTCTCTCCCTCTTTCCCCCTCTCTCCCTCTCCCACTCCGTCCTCATTGCTTCTCCATATTTGCCGAAATCTCATTCTCTCTTATCATATATTTTTCTTTGTTTCGCCTTTACATTTTTTTAATGAGATTTTTCTCTCTTAAACCTCAATTTACACGAAAGTTCTTGGTTAATTTGCACCGGATTCTGGCGATGATTGCAACTAGCCTCTTCGCAAAATTTGTTGCAACATGTTGAAGAAAAGAGGAATAGAAGAATATGATGGAAAAAAAAAATAAATAAATAGGAAATGAGCGAGAAAGAAAAAAAGGATACTGTAACGGATTTTTTGAAGAGATGAACATGATATAATGAAAATGAAATAAGAATAAAAAATAGACCTCAGAATACCAAAGAAAAAAGAAAGAAAAAACCACTACGCCTCATTGAATCCAGTTTTAATGCAAAGTGGAAAAAGAGCAAGTGTATACAATATCTAAAAATACAATATTGCAAAATGTAAAATAACACAACAATCAAAACCTTGTCCTCTGCTCAATCCTACAATCACAACCTCGTCTTATGCTCAATCCTACAATCCCAACCTCCTCTGCTCAATCCTACAATCACAACCCCTCGTCTTCTGCTTAATCCTACAATCACAACCTCCTCCTCTTCTCAATCCTACAATCACAACCTCCTCCTCTTCTCAATCCTACAATCACAACCTCCTCCTCTCTCAATCCTACAATCACAACCTCCTCCTCTTCTCAATCCTACAATCACAACCTCCTCCTCTTCTCAATCCTACAATCACACCTCCTCCTCTTCTCAATCCTACAATCACAACCTCCTCTCCTCAATCCTACAATCACAACCTCCTCTCTTCTCAATCCTTACAATCACAACCTCCTCCTCTTCTCAATCCTCAACAACTCCTCCTCTCTCAATCCTACAATAGCTACAATCAACCTCCTCTCCTCAATCCTACAATCACAACCTCCTCCTCTCCTCAATCCTACAATCACAACCTCCTCCCCTTCTCAATCCTACAATCACAACCTCAGTCTTTCTCCCAAGTCCGCCAGTCCTCAGGAGACAAGAGATCAGCCGGATTAAGCGTCTTGCGGTACAACAGAGATCTTAATTGAGTGTAATTCAGTGGCCGGTTATCGACAGATCCTTCTAACCGGATTGCAAGGGCGACGGGGAATCAAGCAACGGAAAACTGGTTGATTTGGGGACGTTTTGTGCATTGTGATGTACCGATGTGGAAAAATAACTTTTTTTTAAGGATTTCAAACCAAAATATCCATGAATAAATTCCAAAATAAGCAAAGCAAAAAAACAAATAACTACTTAGCACATCTCCTTTCACCATCCCAAAGCCAGACACCTCTTCACCCCCACTCCCCATCCTCCCCTTCATACCCCCTCCCCTTCCTCCCCACCTACAAGAATTCTAAAATCCCCACCCCAGACCCCCCTATTTCCTCCTCAACCTCCCCCCTCCACTTCTCCATTCCAACAAAAAATCTAAATCTAGGCCTATAGACACGGGCGGCCCACCGAGGAAAGGGAGGGAGCCCTTGTGTAAACCTTTCAGAAATATGGCAGGCTTTCATGACTAATATTTGGATGTAGGCCTACTGTTCATGTTCGGATTGAGGGAATTCTAGAGAGAGCAGAGAGGGAAAAGAGAGGAGTGGGGAGGCCAAGGAAAAGAGGGGAGTGGGAGCCAAGGGAAAGAGGGGGGTGAGGCCAAGGAAAGTGGGGAGGCCAAGGAGAAGTGGGAGGCCAAGGAAAGAGGAGTGGGGAGGCCAAGGAAGAAAAGAGAAGGCAGTGGAGGCCAAGGAAAAAGAGAGGAATGGGAGGCCAAGGAAGAAAAAAAAAAAAAATAAAAAAAAAAAAAAAAAAAAAAAAAAAAAAAAAAAAAAAAAAAAAAAAAAAAAAAATAAACGGGAGTGGGGAGCCAAGGAAGAGAGGGGAGTGGGGAGGCCAAGAAAGAGGGAAGTGGGCGAGCCAAGGAAAGAGGAGTGGGCAGGCCAAGAAGAGAGGAGTGGAGGCGCAAGAAGAGAGGGGAGTGGGGAACGGAGCCAAGGAAAAGGAGGGGAGTGGGGAGGCAAGGAAAACGAGCGGGAGTGGAAGAGGCCAAGGAAAAGAGGGGAGTGGGGAGGCCAAGGAAAAGAGGGAAGTGGGGAGGCCAAGGAAAAGAGGGACAGTGGGAGCCAAGGAAAAGAGGGAAGTGGAGGGCCAAGGAAGAGAGGGAGTGGGGAGGCCAAGGAAGAGAGCGGAAGTGGGGGAGGCCAAGGAAAAAGAGGGAGGTGGGAGGCCAAGGAAAAGAGGAGGGAGTGGGCGAGGCAAGAAGAGGAGGAAGTGGAGAGCCAAAGAAGAGAGGGAAGTGGGGAGGCCAAGGAAGAGAGGGAGTGGGGCAGGCAAGAATGAGAGGGAGTGGCGAGGCCAAGGAAGAGAGGGGAGTGGGGAGGCCAAGGAAGAGAGGGGAGTGGGGAGGCCAAGGAAGAGAGGGGAGTGGGGAGGCCAAGGAAGAGAGGGGGAGTGGAAGAGCCAAGGAAAAGAGGGTGAGTGGGGAGGCCAAGGAAAAAGGGAGTGGGGAGGCCAAGGAAAAGAGGGAGGGGTGAGGCCAAGGAAAAGAGGGAACGTGGTGGGGTGAGGCAAGAAAAGAGGGAGTGGTGGGAGGCCAGAAAAGAGGGAGGGAGGCCAAGGAAAAGAGGGATGGGCGAGGACAGGGAAAGAGGAGAATAAAGAACAGGAGGAAAAAGAGAGAAAAACGAAGAGGAAGATTAGAGGGAGTGGGAGGAGACAGAAGAACGAGGAAGGAGCAGGAAAAAAATATAGTGGCGAGGCGCGAGGAGAAGCGAGAGCATGATTGAGTTAGAGACGAAAAACGTGCGAGTGGGGAGGGAGGGGGGAGAGAGGGGAGAGAGGGAGGAGGGAGATGAGGGAGAGGGAGGGAAGAGAGAGGGAGAGAGAGAGGGAAGAGAGAGAGAGGAGAAAGAGAAGAGAAGGAGAGAGGACCGAAAGGGACGGGAACGAGACGGAGAAACGAGAAAACGAAAGAACGAGAGAACGCACACCACATCCCCATCCAACAAAAAGATGCAGCATCCGAACGTCTATTCTCCCTCAATAACATCCCGACCGTCCTTCACGAACTGCGCAGTGGAAACCGAACCTGTTTCGGCTGGATGAACACCGGCGGCGGGAGGAGGGGGAGAGGGGGACGTGGAATGCACGTGACAAGGGGGCAAGGCTGAAGAAGGAGGCAGAAAGGGGAAAAAGATGGGAAGGGGAAGAGAAGAGAGGGATGGGGAAGAGAAGCTGGGAGGGGAGGGGAGAGAATAAGAGGGGAAGATGGGAAGGAGAAGATGAGGGAGATGGAAGAGAGAGATGAGGGATGAGGGAAGAGAGGGAGGAGAGGAGATGGGAAAGAGAGGAGAGAGAGGAGGGAGAGAGGAGAGGAGAGAGGGAAGATGGAGAGAGAGAGCGGAAGGAGAAGAGGAGGAGAGGAGAAGACGGGAAATGGAAGAGAGAGGAGAGGAGAGGAGGATGGGAAGAGAAGAAAGAAGAGGGAGATGGGAAGAGAGAGGAGAGGAGAGGAGGCGGAAGATGGGAAAGAGAGGAGAGGAGAGGGGAAGATGGGAAGAGAGGAGGAGAGAGAGGGAGATGGGAAGAGAGGAGAGGGGAGAGAGGAAGAGGGGAAGAAGAGAGGAAGGGGAAGATGGGAAGAGAGAGGAGAGAAGGAGAGGAGAGGAGAGGGAAGAGAGAGGAGAAAGAGAGAGGAAGAAGGGGAGGGGAAAGAGAGAGAGGAGAGTGGAGGGAGGGGAAGGGGAGTGAAAGACCAGCAGGGCGAAATCAGCAAGAGCTTTATACAATGACGCGCCAAGACGATCCTGGCAGAAAGCAAATCCGCCGGCATCTACCCGCTTCTCAGAACGAAGGGGAAAAGGAACAGAAAAAAAATGCAAAAAAATAAATAAATAAATAAATAAATAGATTAAGAAATAAAATAAAAAAAAGGGGGGGAAATCTTACAACACAAAGCTCACGTACGAGCCAGCACAGATATTCATGGAGAGCCACGGAGGTCACATTCTGCACAGCTCACCCCCCCCCCCCGCCACCCCTCTTCATTCTCCCAGATGAGCCCCTCCCTCCCTGGCATCCCTCTTTCCTTTCAGATGGGTCCCTTCTTCTCTCTCCCTCCCTCCCTCCATCCTCTCCAGATTATCCATTCCCCTCCCTTCCCCCCTCTTTCCCTCCAGATGAGTCCCTCCTCTCCGCCCATCCCTCACTCTCTCCTCCTTCCAAATAAAGCCCCCTCCCCTCCCTCTTCCCCTCTAGATGAGCCCCTACCCCTCCCTCCCTCCCTCATTCCTTTCCAGATGAGTCCCTCCTTCTCTTTCCCTCCCTCTTCAGACGAGTCCATTCCCACTCCCTGCCCTCTTTTCTCCCTCCCTCTACCTCCCCCCCCTTCTTCCCCCAAATGAGCCGGTTCCCTCCCTCCTTCCTTCCTCCAGATGAGTCCCCTCCCCTCCTCCCTCCCTCCCCCTCCCCCTATTCCTTTTATACCTCCATTTACATCATCGTTACGTCGACATTCATATCATGACATCAATCTTATTTCATCTATGCATTTACTTCTATCATGATGACCATTATCATTGACAATTTCATAA
>NW_020868599.1:0-5000 GCF_003789085.1 Penaeus vannamei | reverse complement strand
GAGAGAGAGAGAGAGAAGAGAGAGAGAGAGAGAGAGAGAGAGAGAGAGAGAGAGAGGAGATAGAGAGAGAGAGAGAGAGATGCAGAAAGAGAGAAACGACTGGAAGAGAGACAGAGAGAGAGAGTGAGAGAGAGGAAGTGAGAGAGAGAGAAAGACAGAGAGCGAGGAGGAAAAATAATGAGAAAAAGGGGAGAGTGTGTGAGAAAGTTGGAAGCTGACAGAGAGAGAGAGAGAGAGAGAGAGAGAGAGAGAGAGAGAGAGAGAGAGAGAGAGAGAGAGAGAGAGAGAGAGAGAGAGAGAGAGAGAGAGAGAGAGAGAGAGAGAGAGAGAGAGGAGAGAGAGAGAGAAGAGAGATATAAAAGAGAGAGACAGAGAGATTTTTCGATTAATATTACTTTGGATCAGAGAATTTCCTAGGTAAGCAGAAAATTTTGGAATGGAAATTACTTCAACAATATTCAAATATAATTCAGTTGCTTTAGTCAATAGTTTGTAATTCATCTTAAAATTAGTTTTGATTCGATATTCCAGGTGAATTGATATTATTAGGATATCCTAGTTTGTAACAAAGATGCCGTGCGCGGTTCGTCAACTGATTCGTTCTAATAAAATGAAGATAAAAAAGAATAAGCAAAATTAATAGATTAGTAGTGATTGATAGTAAATCTATGAGATAAGGTATACAGAGTGTCAAAGTCGCGCAACAAAAAGAGAAAGAGACACAGAAAAAGAGAGAGAGAGAGAGGAGAGAGACAGAAGAGAGAAGAGAGAGGAGAGAGAGAGAGAGAGAGAGAGAGAGAGAGAGAGAGAGAGAGAGAGAGAGAAGAGAGAGAGAGAGAGAGAGAGAACGAAATAAATAAGATGAATAAGATGATGGCAAAATAAACGCTTCGTTTAAGTTTATGGCGATGTCAGACACTTTGAACGCATTATTTTTCGTTGCCATTTCGCGAAAGAGAAGAAAAAAAGAAACAAACAAAAACACGGAATAACACTGAAAATCCAACCCCCCTCTGACTCTGATATAAGGAATTTTGGAATATTAAGGAACACGTCGTATCTTATACCTTCCGGAAGCATTCATTTACTCCATTTATTGAAGAAAAGTGCCGACTGACCGTATGAGTCACATGACCGGGTTCTTATAATCATTGCACCACAGGAAGGTCAGGATGCAATGCAGGTCATAAAGATCGACTCCGGACAGATCATTTTCCAAGGCGGAAGGTGCTCTCTCTCGGGAAGCAGGACGTGACACATTTTCTGGATATGACACATAATGAAACAAAGAAACTATAGGATACACATGTTATCTTGTCAAGTCGATCAAATAACAACAGCAGTTACAACAATAACAACAGCAACAACAGCTCACAAACACGAACACATAAAAAACAAAAGCAAACTTACAAAAACACATAAAAACAAACATAAACACATAAACACAAACACATAAAAAAACACGCAAACACACACACACATACAAACAAACGTAAACACAAAACACACACACACAAACACGCAAGCACACATAAACACAAACAAACGTAAACACAAAACACAAACACGCAAGCACACATAGACACACCAACAAACAAACAACAAACACCTGAACTGATTTTTCCTCCTCACTCCCCCAGCCTCTCTTCGAACACATCAAAAGGGACGCAACACAAGAGACTCATGGACTCAAATGGCGTCCGAGTTACTCACGTATTTGAAAATGGATCTTTTAAACAAAGCAAAGGAGTAGAATACGATCAGGGATGAATGTATAACGCCGGGAAGATGATAGATGTCTTTTTGAGCATAGAGAGAAATTCTGTCTCTATGCGCGTCTGTCTTTCTATGATTTCTGTCCGTCTCTCTCTCTCTCTCTTTCTCTTTCTCTTTCTCTCCCTTTCTTCTCCTTTCTCCCCCCCCCACCCTCTCTGCCTCTTTCTCTCTTTCTTCTTCCCTCTCTCCCTCTCTCCCTCTCTCTTCCTCTCCCTCTCATCTCCTCTCTTCATCTCTCTCTTCTCTCGTCATCTCCTCCATCTCTATCTCCTATCTCCCCCGCTCTCTTCTCTGCTCTCTTCTCTTCTTCCTCTCTTCTCTCTCTCCTCCCTCTCTCTCTCTCCCTCTCCTCATCCTCTCTCTCTCTCTCTCTCTCTCTCTCTCTCTCTCTCTCTCTCTCTCCTCTCTCTCTCTCTCTCTCTCTCTCTCTCTCCTCTCTCTCTCTCTCTCTCTCGCGGTCTCTGTGTGCTGTTGCTTTTTTTTTTTTTTCTTTTTTCCTATGAGCCATATTTTCTCGCTTCACTGTCAGCGCCATCTGTTGACCATCAGCTCCATCTGCGAGGTGTTGAGCCGCCGTCCATCACGCGAAGCTGTCACAGAGTTTCAAAGTCGCGTAACTTTTAAGTACCTCTAAGTTCGGGAGAGAAGGACTTCCACGAGAACTGACTTCAAAGTACCACCGTCCTCATGCTTCGCTAAGTTTAGTGTGAGTTGTACCGCGGCGTTGTGTTCTGACAGGTGTAGCACACTTTGAACTAAGGGCTTTGTCGACGTCCGCGGGAAGTGGTACATTACACCGGCCGGGAAGGGAAGGTAGGGCGAACTACGTGGCGAAGTTATTTTTGGATTTTAGTTTTAATTAGCCTTTTGCTCTTTTTTTATTCTCGTTCTCTCTCCGTTTGGCGCTTTTCGATTTGTGTCTGTCTGTTTGTGTGCCTGTTTTGTTTGCCTTCCTCCACTCTCTCTCTCTCTCTCTCTCTCTCTTCTTCTCTCTCTCTCTTCTCTCTCTCTCTCTCTCTCTCTCTCTCTTCTCTCTCTCTCTCTCTCTCTCTCTCTCTCTCTCTCTCTTCTCGCTCTCTCTCAGAAAAAAATAAAAACGAAAGAATCTAAAAAAGAATTATAATGAAATAATTCTTTAAAAATCAAAGGCCCTGCAATAATCACCGACGTTGCAACTTCAAAAAAACGCGTTTTTGTCATCAAACAAAAATTCCAAACACGACAGCCCTCCCCCCCCCTCCACCCTCCCTCCCCCCCCCCTCCCCCCAAGAAGAGAAAAGCGTCCCAGGTGTCTGAGGATCTGAGGAAGTATAGCGGGGGAAGAGAATGGACCCTCAACCCCCACCCCCACCCCACCCCCACCCACCCCCAACCAATCCACCTTCATCCCCCCAGGCCACTCTCTATTCCACTCTCGCAAGCCTTTTTTCCCCTCACCCCTCCAATCCACCTTTATCCACATTTTTTCCCTTACTCCACTCCACTCTCGTTCACCTTTTTTCCATCAACCTTCTACTCCACTCGTCCACTCCCCCCCCTCTACCCTCCACTCCATCTCGTCCACTTTTTCCATCAACCCTCACTCTACTCTTGTCCTTTACCACTACCCCTACTCCTATCCTCCTACACTCTATCCCTCCTCTCTTCAATCCTACCTACCACGACCCCCTATTCACCACTTTTACACCCTTCCACTCCACCTTTTAACCCCCCCCCTCCTTTTCAGTTCACTTATAACCCTCCCTTCCACCTCCACTCCACTCTCATCCACTTTCACCCTTCCCACTCTCACCATCTTTATTTCTGCCTATAACTTTTAAACTTCCCCTCTAGCTCCTCACCCCCCCCCCCCACACAACCACACCTCCTCAACCCTTTTATAACATATTGCATTTTTTTCAACATTTCTATTTGTTGTTGTTTTTTTTTATGCTCCTGGTTTCCTTTAATGGAATTATTTATTGTTTATCTCTCTCTCTTGGTATAATTATGTTTCTTTAAATCATGTTTTTTTATTGTGATGAATTCAATTTCTATAATGTGTTAATTTTCTTTTAATATCATTTCAAGCAAATCTATGATTGTATTTCTTCTAATGTGGATCTACTTTCTGTATGTTAAAGATTATACATGTATATATATTTCTTTTTATATCTACTTTTTTAGGTGTTCAGAAACACAAAAAAAAAAACGGTCAGACTGCAACCATTGTATATGAAACCTACTAAGACCTAATAAAATACTTCACTTTCTATTTCAACACTCCTACACCCCTTCCCCTCACTCCCCTCACTTTTAGACCTCCCCCTCCCCTTCACCCTCACCCCCACTCCTCCATACTTCCTCCCCACCACCCCCACCCCACCCCTACAAAACTTCGACCCCACCTCCTCGCCGGCAAACCCCTCCCCCTCTCCCAACAAAACCCCCTTACTCCCTAAACCTCCCCCTCCCCCTCCTCCTTGGCTATAAACACCCCTTCCCCCTTCCCCAGTCCAAGGTTCATGTGGCCAAGACAAAGGTCTGTCTCTGAATACAAATTAGTCTGTAGTTTGTGATATAAGCCTGAGTATTTCTGTTTTTTAGATACTATCTCGTTTTTTTTCTTTTTCACACAGGATGAGGAAAAGGAGATAAATTGAGTGGGGAAAGAGAGAGAGAGAGAGAGAGAGGAGAGAGAGTTAGAGAGGGAGAAAAAGAGAGAAAGAAGAGGAGAGAAGAAGAGAGAGGCTGGAGAGTAAGAGAGGAGGAGAGAGAGAGAGAGAGAGAGAGGAGAGAGAGAGAGGAGAGAGAGAGAGAGAGAGAGAGAGAGAGAGAGTGTAGAGGAGAGGAGAGAGTGGGAGAGATAGAGAGAGTAGAGAGGAGAAAGAAGAAATAAGTGAGGTAGAGGGAGAGAGAGAGAGAGAAGAGATGAGAGCGTGAAAGAGAGAGTAGAGAGAATGAAAATGAAATGAGAACGGAAAAAGAGGATGAGAATAGAGAGAAACAAGAGGATAAAAACAAAGACTAATTTAAAAATGTTCCTTTTCCCCTCATCAATTACCGACCTCCAGAAGGAAAACATTCCTCACATTACCCAAAAATTCAGGCAAAGCTATAGGGGTTGGGTTTGAGGAGGGGTGGGGGAGGGGGGGCTACTAGGGGTGGAGACGTGAGGAGGGGCGTTGAAGTATTATAGGTGAAAGTCGTGAGGGAGGGTGGGGTGAGATGTGTGAGAGCGGGAT
>NW_020868598.1:12500-13728 GCF_003789085.1 Penaeus vannamei | reverse complement strand
AACATTCTGTCGTTCAATTGCATGATGAGGAAACTGTTTAACGAGGCAGCTAACGTAGAGGAAGGATGGGAGGAACACAATGAAGCTATGAGAAAAGTTTTTTAACATTCTGAATAATGTATAGCTCACCGTCGAAAACTGAGGTTGGGTATTTTACCAATGAATACTTGGGAAGTGATATGGGCGCCGGAATGACCCAAGCATCATGGATATGGCTGTTTCGAGAACTAAAAAGCAAACCAGGTATTTTCTTGGTTTGTCAGAGATTACCGAGAATAAATACCTGATTATGCCACAATTGCCGCGCCTCTGCGAATGATTTTAGAAAGTCTCTGCTTAGTAACGTAAGGCGGGTATTTGTCACCAAGATGAGTTTGAAAAGCTGACGGAGACATGAAGTACTCGTCCTGTTCTTAAACTCCCTGATATGTCTAAAGACTTCAGGTTGCAAGTTGACACATCAGAGGTAGGATTAGCGCTTGCGCAGTATAAGGATGGACAACGTTGGCCGGTTAGCGGAGGAGTGGGCAGTAAGTAAATTTTACCCAAAGCTTTCGCGAAAGAATCGGACCACCAGCCTCTAAAATATCTAAATACAGCAAATTATTTAAATGTAAGATTAATATAACATTTAAATGTAAGATTAATATAACATTTAAATGTAAGAATAATATAACATTTAAATGTAGGATTAATATAAGCTAGAAAACTAGTAAAGCTGTGTTTTTCGTTAAATAGGAATCTAAAGAAATTTAAAATTTCTTAAATTATCGAGGGGGAGGGGGTATTTGTGAAGCACACAACCACAGCTTTGAGCATTGACAACCTGATTGTGATTGTTGAGGTATGTGTGGTTGTATGTGGTAGTGAAAAGCGCGCGTGGAAGGTGACGAGGCGCTTTGAAGGAAACAGCTGTGGATAACTGAACTCACCTCTAAAGATCAACATTTAGTTTATTGTATCTATAAAGTTTATTGATATATTAAGTTGATTTACACAATAATGCGGACTTGGTGTATTATGAACTATCTTAATGAAAATCAAACCACCTTTGTTGTGAGGATGTGTGAATGAAATATATTAATGTTGGTGAAATATAGTAAGTTGTGATATCCTGCTAAAGGCGGCGCATGTATGCCCAGAGACAGAGAGGAATCCAGCAAAATCAGGACATTGATGAACATACAGAAGGGAAATTCGGCAGGACAACTGAAGTCGCTCGGAAGTG
>NW_020868597.1:729571-732946 GCF_003789085.1 Penaeus vannamei | reverse complement strand
CTATATTTTCCTTTATTCATTAACGTTATTTTACTATTCTTATTCATTGTCAATTGTCTATCTGAATTATATCCTTTATTCATTAAGTGTATTTATCTATTTGTTCATTTATCCAACTGTACTAGTACTGGAATTAATATTTCCTTTATTCATTAATGTATATCTATTTGTTCATTTATCCAACTGTTCTATCTGAATTATATTCCTTTATTCATTAACGTATCTTATTCATTTATCCAATTGTCTATTTAATTATCTATCCTATTATTATCATTATTATCATATTATTATTATTATTATATTATATATTATTATTATTATTATTATTATTATTATTATTATTATTATTATTATCATTATTATCATTGATGTTGTTGTTGTTATTATTATTATTTGTACGGAAAAGGATTATCAACCAAATCCCAAAATGATTAAGGTCGGCAACTAATTCCTGTGTCGAGGATGATGACAATAACGGTTGATGATAAGATAATAAACAGTAACGTTAATGATAATGACAGTGGGATGAGTGTGACGATGGCAATAGCGTAAGTGGTGATGATGATAATGATAATTAAGAGGATGATCAATAATGGCAATGGTGGTGATGATGAATGATTGATGGTGCTATGAATGATGATGGTGGTGATGATGATGATAATACATGGTTATGAAGATGCATGTTTAGTAAATAACTATAATGGTAAACAATCATCATCACCATCTTCATCATAATGATATTTTAATCATAATATTAATAATGATAGTGATAGGAATTACAATGATATTAGCAATTATGATAAATTTTTTTTTAAAAAATAGTCAATAATGTAATGAGGATGAAAATAAAGATTATAATAACAATAATGATAATAACAACAATAAAAATTATGATACTGATTAATTAATGATAATAATCAATGATGATGCAATAAAAGATGATTAATAATAACACAATGATGATATATAATAATAATAGCAATAGATAAAATAATGATGATGTTTCGTAATTGATAAGATATGACAATGATACTAAAAATAATGACAACAATATAAGTTTGATAAATAAATGTACGATGATGATAATTATGTAAGATAATAATAATTATGATAATGATGATGATGGTAATATCAATAAATGGATGCTTGCTATCAAATGATATTGGTAAACGATGATAATAAATTATGATAATAACAATATTAATGATGACAATACATGATGCATAATAATAATGATAATAATGATAACCAATAATGATAGCAAAATGATAAACAAACAGAGATATGAAGGAGGTGAGGAAGAGAAGGGAAAGGAAAAACAATTCCATGTTGCCCTTTTGATTATGCAAGGAACAAATATCGTTTTCAAAAATATATTCGATGCAATATCTTGACAAAGGATAGTTACACGACCCATTCTATATATTTTAACCTGCCACTTTTTTGTTGTTGTTGTTGTGTCTAGCATCCGATCTTAATTTTTGAAAATCAACTGTATGTATTTTGTTTGTTTCTTCTCTCGAAAAAAGTTTAGTATAAAAGTCTGAAAGCTGTGATATTTCGACACGCATTGTTTCTGAATAATTTGGGAATTGATTCATATTTCAAATAAATTTGATTTAATCTTTACATGAGAGGAGGAGAGGAGAGGAGAGGAGAGAGAGAGAGAGAGAGAGAGAGAAGAGGAAGAGAGAGAAGAAGAGAGAGAGAGAGAGGAGAGAGAGAGAGAGAGAGAGAGAGAAGAGAGAAGAGACGAGAGAGAAGAGAGGAAGGAAGAAGCGAATGAGAGAGAGAGAGAGAGAGTAGAGATAGAGAGAGGACGAGAGAGAGAGAGAGAGAGGTAGAGAGAAGAGAGAGAGATAGTAGAAGAGAGAGGAGAGGATGAGAGAGAGAGAGAGAGAGGAGAGAGAGAGAGAGAGAGAGAGAGAGAGAGAGAGAGAAGAGAGAGAGAGAGAGAGAGAGGAGGGAGAGAGAGAGAGAGGAGAGAAGAAGAGAGAGAGAGAGAAGAGAGAGAGAGAGAGAGAGAGAGAGAGAGAAGAGAGAAGAGACAAAGAGAGAGAGAGAGAGAAGAGAGAGAGAGAGAGAGAGAGAAGAGAGAGAGAGAGAAGGGAGAAGAAGTAGCAAGAAAGAGAGAAAAATGAGAGAGAGAGAGAGAGAGAGTAGAGAGAGAGAGAGAGAGAGAGAAGAGGAGAGAGAGAGAGAGGAGAGAGAGAGAGAGAGGAGACGTTCTATATATATATATATATATATTATATATATATATATATATATATATATATATATATATATATATATATATATATATATATATATATATATATATATATATATATATATATATATATATATATATATAGGATAGGAGAGATAATGATATAGAGATGAGAGAGAGAGAGAGAGAGAGAGAGAGAGAGAGAGAGAGATAGAGAGATAAAAGTTTTACACACTTTCTAAAAAAGACAAACGTCATCCCTCTCCTCTAACCCCCACCCCCACCGCCCCCCTACCCTTAACCCCCAGCCACAATACCCCCCCCCCCTTCCACCCCCCGTCGCCTCCCCTCCATCCTAAAACAACCATCGATTCTCATTTAAAAGTAATCAGTCGAAGTTTCCTCTGTGTCGATTCGCCTCATGCATTATTCTCCGTTGCTTCATCTCCTCCTTCTTCGCTTTTGCTTCGTCTTGACTTTTTTTATTCTCTTTCTTGTTTTGTTTGCATTGTCTTGATTCTTGGTCGTGTTTGCTTCATTTTTTTCGTTTGCTTCATCTTGTTTCATGTTCAAAGTTTGCTTCACTTTCGTTCTATGTGCGCGTTTGCTTAATCTAATTTCTTGCTCGTATTTGCTTCGTTTTGTTTCTCGCTCGCATTTGCTTCATGTTAATTCTTGCTTGCTTGTTTCATCTTGACTCTTCTTTATTTTCTTTATTTTGCTTCTTCCCTTCATCTAGTTTCTCGTTCTTAACTCTTGCTTGCTTACTTCTTCTCGACTCTTCTTTATTTGCTTCATCTTAACTCAGCTTTATTTACTTTACTTTGCCTCTTGTTTTTCTTTTCTTTTTTCTCTTTGCTTCATCTTGACACTTTACTTGCTTCATATCCTCTCTCGCTCACACTGGCTTCATCTTGCCTCTTATATTCTTGCTTCATCTTGACACTTGTTCGGGTTGCTTCATCTTGACGAGATCAACATAAGAATTGGTAACACTGTTGAGATGGAATGACGGATCAACATCGGGGATTAGTAATTTTTTGGTTGGTAACCCTGAAAAGGTTAAGGGAGGGGGGGGGAAGGGGGAGGGGGTTCAGACGCCCGAATCAACGCTGAAATGTCTATCTATCTATTTGTCTGTTTATATGACAATCTCTCTCTCC
>NW_020868597.1:719571-722071 GCF_003789085.1 Penaeus vannamei | reverse complement strand
CACAAACCTCTCCACCAACCTCCCTTCTCTCCCCCGCCTTCCCCTCTCCCCCAAAACCGCCTCTTTCTCCCACCTTCCCTCTCCCCTCCCTCCACCTCTCCACCCCTCCTTCTCCCCTCCCTTCCCCCTGTCTTCCTTTCTCCACCCCTCCCCTCCTATGCCCCCTCTCCCCCAAAGCCTCTCCACCCCCCCACTCTCTCCTCCCCTCATCCTCTCCCTTCCCCTCTCCTTCTCCACCCCATTCCCTCTCCTTACCCTCTCTCCCAAGCCTCTCTTCCCCCCTCCCCTCCCTCTTCCCCTCCCCTCTCCCCAAAGCCTCTCTCCTCCACCCCTCCCTCCCTCCCCCATCCCTTCCCCCCCCTTCCCTCCCTCTCCTCCCTTCCCTTCCCCTCCCTTCCCCTCAACCTTCTCCTCCCCTCTTCCCCCAAGCCTTTTCTTCCCCCCTCCCTCCCAATCTCTCCCAGGGTCTCTCTTCCCTCTTCCCCAAGCCTCTCTCCCCTCTCCCCCAGGCGCCTCTCTCTTCCCCACTCCCCACCCCTCCCCCTCCTTCCCCTTTCCCCTTCCCCTCTCCCCTTCCCTCGTCAACAAGCCTCCCTGCTCCCCCAAGCCTCTCTCTTCCCCTCCCTCCCACCTCTCCTTCTCCCCCTCTCCCCTCCTTCGACACGCCCCACCTGTAATCCGAGATTCCTGAAGGACTCTCCGGGCGCCTCTCCGAGCCTTCGTCGGGGGTCCTTCAGTTCCCCTTCGGCGCCCCCTTGAGGGTCCTCGGCGGCGGCATATCTAATGAGCAGTGGACTCCCCAAGTTTTCTGGGGTTTTGTTTTCTTTTTCTTCTTGTTGTTGTTGTTTTTTCTTGTTTTTTTGGGGATTTTTGTTGTGTTGTGATTTTATTGTTATTGTTTTTTTTTCTTTTTTCTTGTTGTTGTTGTTTTTGTTTGTTTTTTTCGATTTTTTGTGTTTGTTCTTTATTGCTTTTTTCCTTTTTCTTTTTCTTCTTTTTTTTCAAAATGTTGTTTGTTCTTTATTGTTTTGTCTTTTGTTGTTTTTTTTTGTTTTTTCTTGCTTTTTCCGATTTTTTTTGTTTGTTCTTATTGCTACTGGTGTTTGATTTTTCTTTCTTGTTTTTCTTGTTTTTCCGATTTTGTGTTTTCTTATTGTTGCTGTTTTTCTTTCTTTCTTCTTCTTTTTTTTTCTTGTTTTTTATTTTTGCGTTTGTTGTAATTGCTACTTTTTTTTTCTTTGTTGCTTTTGTTGTTGTTTTGTTTTTTTCCTTTTTCTTCTCGTTTTCTTTTTTCTTTTTTTTTTTTTTTCAATATTTGTTCTTGTTCTTGTTGCTGCTGTTGTTGTTTTCTTCCATTTTTTTCGTTTTCTTAATTTTTGTTCTTATCTTATTCTAGACCTTTTTACTTTAGTTTTTGTTGTTGTTGTTTGTTGTTCTTCTTCTTCTTCCTCTACTTCTTCATCTTCTATTTTTTATTCAATCTCTTAATCTTGTTCTTTTCCTGCTCTTATTTCCTGTCTTTCCTCTCTTCTCTTGTTCTTCTTGTTCATTTTCGACTTTTCTTTTTGTTCTCTTTTTCTCTTGCTGTTCTTCTTTCATTTATTTTCTTTCTCCTTTCTCTGTTGTCGTATGTTATTTATATTGTTTCATCTTCAACTTTTTTTCCATTTTCCTATTTCTTCTTCTTCGTCTTCTTTCTTCTTCGTTTTCTTCGTCTTCCTCTTCTTCAACTTCGTTTTCTTCATCGTCTTCTTATTATTTTTTCTTCTTCGTCTTCTTCTTAATTTTTTCTTCTTCTTTTTCTTCTTTTTCTTTTTCTTCTTTTTCTTCTTTCGTCTTCTTCTTCGTCTTCTTCGTCTCTTTCTTCGGTCTTCTTCTTTTTTCATATTCTTCGTTGTACCCTTTTCCGTATCTTTTTAAGAAGAGTCATGAGCGTAAGGCGGATGTTTTTTCTTCCTTTTTTCTTCTTCCTCTCTTTTTTGCTTCTTTTTTTCCTCTCTTTCATTTTCTTTTTTTAATTCAAAGAGTCATGAACGAGGAGGTTTTTTTTCTCTTTTCCTTTTCATCTTCCTTTGATTTTCTTTTCTTTTCCTCATTCTCAAAGATGGTCGAGGTCGTTGTTTTTCTTTTACTCTTTTTTTTTTTTTACTTCTTCCATTCTTATTTTTATTTTATTTTTTCGTGAATATCTTACGAAGTATTGGCTTTTTTCTTTACTTTTTGAGAGGATGATGGGTGTAGTTTCTTCTTAATAATATTTCCTTTTTCTTATTTATTGATCTACTTTTAAGACCCTTCCGAGTTTTCTTTTTTTTTTCTTTCTTCGTTTTTTGAAAAATTATGTGTAGGATGGGTGAGTATTTTATTTTTTTTTTTTTCTTTCTTCTTTTTTAGCTTTTCGCCTCTAAGACATCATAACATAGACATCTCAACGAAGACATATATATCTACTTAACATCTTGAAGACATGTTACAGCAATCCTCTAAATATAGACATCTG
>NW_020868597.1:692071-704571 GCF_003789085.1 Penaeus vannamei | reverse complement strand
AATCTGAAACGGCTTCTCTTCTCGCTCAGAATTAGTCGAGCTGCGAAACTCTACGGAGTTTGCTACCCATATTTACATTACACTCTCGAATCATTCAACTTGGTTTCGTTCATATGAAGATAAAATGGAAAGCATTAAATATAGAGGGAAAAGTTTTAAATAGATGAAGGTGTTACGTCCCTTGCTTAAAAAAGATGAAGAATAAGATAATAAGACCGATATTTCGGCTTAACAAGACTGTCAACAAAGGATTACCTGTAGATACGAGATTCCTTGGAACAGCTGATCTTTGTTTACATTTCTTACCCTTCTCCTGTGTTTATCTATATCCTCACCTCAACCGTTATGTCTGTGCTAGCTTTCTTTTTTTCTCACTCTCTTGTTTTTCCTTCTTTCCTTTTCTTTCCAAGTTATTTTCCTCCATTTTCGTCCTCTCTATTTTTTCCTTTCATTTTTTCTAAACTGCAAAAAGAGCCTTCCAACTGAACCGAGACACGAACAAGGCGAGGTATTTCGGGATATACTTATGATAAATCTGTCATGAAAACGATGTGAAACAGATAGTGTTATTGGTGTTATAACCAGCCCCGGGAACACACTTGTGTACGTCAAGTGGAGGGAGCGAGTAACCATTACTGACCTCGAGATTGTGTGAGAGAAAAAGAGGGAGAGTGGGAGAGTGAGAGGTTGGAATACGAAGGAAGAAAGAAGGAGAGGGAGAAAGAGAGAGAGAGAGAGAGAGAAGTTTAGAGTGGGAATAAGAGAAAGAGATAGTATGAACAGAGAGTGAATGGATAGAGGAAGAGATAGAAGGAAGATAGAAAAAGGAGAATAATACGAAGAAGAAATATGAGAATGTGAGAGTGAGAGGTAGGGACACACAGAGAGAAAAGGGGAGAGTGAGAAAGAGAGAAACGTACAAGTAAGAAGAGAACGAACGGGGAGGAGGGAGAAAACCGGAGAAGAAGAACAACAAAGAAAGAATATAAAGAGACAAAGGATAAAAGAGTGTGAAAGAGAGAGAGAAATGGAAAGAGAGACGGAGAGAAGAGAGAGAGCATGTGGGAGATAGTGCGAAGATAAAAAGGAGACTGAGAGTAAATATATAAAGGAGAGGTGAACAATAGACAGAGAGAGAGGTAGACAGATAGACAGACAGAGACATACAAAGGGAGAAAGATAGATGCCGGGTGCAAAATCTAAAAGAAAGAATAGGAAAGAGAGATAGTATATAAATGGTGTGAGAAAAGATACAGAAAAAGGGGGAGAGAGGAGAGGGGAATAAGGCATAGAAAGAGGGAAAGAAAATTGAAGAAATGAGAAGAGGCGGCGACAGAAAGATAAGGAAAGGGAGTGAGGGAAGGAAGTGTCTACCAGCCATAAAATTTCTATTAGGAAAAACGTATGAAGAACACAAATACAGATACACACATCTACACACACACACACACACACACACACACATACACACACACACACACACACACACACACACACACACACACACACGTACACAAAACACACATATACTCTAGGAAGGCGATTTACTAGCAAAACAGCTCATCTTAAAGCTTGGATAAAAACGTGACCTCTTAAGCTTTGTCAAAGAATACAAGGCAAGTTCTCCCTGTAGCCTCATTATCATCCTGACCTTATTTTTCTTCCACGTCTGAGGGTCATGACCTAAATAAGAAAGTCATTATAGCAACATCATGATACTCAAGTTTAGTGTGAATTGAGAGCATGCCTTGTTGTTGAAATGTTTCATGATATTGTGCATGTAGGGCAGTGGATTTCAATTAAAGTTTTTACTTTCTTCTTCTTTATTCTTTTATTTTTTTCCCTTTTATTTCTTTTTTTTTTTTTTTTTTTTTTTTTTTGCTCTTTCTTTCTTTCTTTCTTTCGTCTGGCGGAGGGGTAGAGCATCTGAATAAACAAGGTTTTTCTTCCCGATACATGGAACTGCGAATTAAGATAGGATTCTTGAGGTCTCTGTTGTGTACATTTTCCCTCGACCTTCTTTCTGTGTTCGTTGATAAAAACAAGTGCAAAAGCCTGCAACTGTTCAGCAAGATGAGCTCCCCGTAATATAATGCTGTATTCATGTATGTAAAATAGGCATTGCATGGATTCTGGTTTTATGAAAGGAGCCAATGATGAAACCAAGAAATTCCTGGTGTTCAAGAAAGTTCATGTGCGACAAGCCAAGTATTCTTGTTATTGAAGTATCAAACTTTACAGATTTTGGCTGAGAGAGAGAGGGGGGGAGGATGGAGAGAGAGAGAGAGAGGATATATATATATATATATTATATATATATATATATATATATATATATATATATATATATATATATATATATATATATATATATACATACACACACACACACACACACACACACACACACACACACACACACACACACACACACACACACCACACACACACATATATATATATATATATATATATATATATATATATATATATATATATATATATATATATATATATATATATATATATATATATATATATATATATATATATATATATAGATATATAAAAAAAAGAGAGAGAGAGAGGCTTGCGTTTTCTCTAAACATATATCGTGCATTCAATAGTGACCTCGTAATTCACCACGAAACTATTTTCATGAAGTGAGTAGGTGAAAAGCTTGCTGACAAAGCGACTATTCTGAACATGTAGCATAAACAAAGTTTGTAATTGGTTAAGGGTCAGTTACGCTTTCCTGTAATGGGTTAATATCCGTGAACAAAGTAAAAATTTCAACAACCAGAGGGCTCTAGTGTATGCCTATAATTGTTGCATCTTGATATATATATATATATATATATATATATATATATATATATATATATATATATATATATATATATATATATATATATATATATATATATATATATATATATATACATATATATATAATATATATATATATATATATATATATATATATATATATATATATATATATATATATATATATATATATATATATATATATTATGTGTGTGTGTGTGTGTGTGTGTGTGTGTGTGTGTGTGTGTGTGTGTGTGTGTGTGTGTGTGTGTGTGTGTGTGGTGTGTGTGTGTGTGTGTGTGTGTGTGTGTGTGTGTGTGTGTGTGTATGTATATTTATGTATATATAAAGATATAGATTGTTGTTTTTCATACATTTTGCGTGTATTTATGTGTCTGAAATGTGTATGTATGTATTATATACGTATGTACTTACATCTAAAACTGCATTTTATCATTATCTTCATGTTAAAATTATTTGTATACTGTATATGAAGTATGCATGTATGTATCTTATTTTTTCGAGTCAAGGATATGTATGTATGTTATGTACATACAGGTAAAAGAACATGATATTAGCATCGTAATGGAAAGAAAAAGGGAGTGAGAAAAAAGAAATGTTATATATTTCTGGCCCAAGATCTTTCATAGGGAGATCAAGGGCGTGATGCACGGGCGGGTTTTTATGGCCTTTCTCTTCACAGTTACGTACAGTGGGCGTACAGTGGAGAGGGGGAGGGGGAGGGGAATACAGTAAGGGAGGAGAGGGGGAGACGATGGAGGGGGTGTGAAGAGGGGTCGAAGGGGAGGTGGATGAGATGGAAGGTGGGGGAGATAAGGAGGAGGGAGGGGAGGAAGGGGGAAGGGGTAGGGGTTAAAAAGTGGGGGGGGAGGGGTATATAACAAAGGGAAATCATAGGGAAGGGGAAGGGAGATGCTATAGAGGAGAGGGAATTAACGGGGGGCAAGGGGAAGAGGAGATATGGTGGGGGAGAATGGCGAAAATCGAGGGAGAAAGAGAAAGAGGAAGGGGAAACAGGAAAAGAGAAAGAGGAAGGGGAAACAGGAAAAGAGTAAGAAGTAAAACAGGAAGGGGAAACAGGAAAGAAAGAGGAAGGGGAAACAGGAAAGAGAAAGAGGAAGGGAAACAGGGAGGAACAGAAACAGGAAAAGAGTAAAGGAAAAGGAAAACAGAAAACAGGAAAACAGGGAAGGAGATAAATGAAGGAAGAAGGAGGGGAAAAAAACAGGTATCTACAACAGGGGATACGGAAGGAGGGAGGAGGTAGAAGGGGGGGGGAGGTCAATTTGCATCTTTTACACCGTGAGAAAATAGGTATCAACGATTTACCCTGGGGGGATTAGATAGGTCTCGTGGAAAAAGAGAAAAAAAGAGGGAAAGTGAGAAGAAAGCTGGGAGGGAGAGAGAAGAGAGAGAGAGAGAGAGAGAGAGAGAGAGAGAGAGAGAGAGAGAGAGAGAGAGAGAGAGAGAGAGAGAGAGAGAGAGAGAGAGAGAGAGAGAGAGGAGAGAGAGAGAGAGAGAGAGAGGAGAGAAAGAGAGAAAAGAGAGAGAGAGAGAGGAGAGAGGAGAGAGAGAGAGAGAGAGAGAGAGAGAGAGAGAGAGAGAGAGAGAGAGAGAGAGAGAGAGAGAGAGAGAGAGGGAGGGGGAGGGAGGAAGAAGGAGAGATGGGGGAAGAAGGAGAGATAGAGAGAGGGAAGGAGGGGGAGAGAGAGAGAGAGAGACAGAGGGAAAGGGAGAGAGACGGGGGGAGGGAGGGAGAAGTGAGAGGATTGAGTGATGGGGGAGGGAGAAGGAGGGATAGAGAGAGGGAAGGAGGGAGAGAGAGACAGAAAGACAGAGAGAGAGGGGGGAGGGAGAGGAGAGATGAGGAGAAGGAGAAGGAAAGAGAGAGAGAGAGGAGGGAGGGAGAAAAAGAGGGAAGGATTTGAAAGAAAGCTTGGATTCAAAAGAAAAAGCGAGAGATTTAAAAAACTGAGAAAGAAGGGACAGAAAACTTGTTTAGGAGAGAAAGAGATAAGATAAGAAGTAGGGAAAAAACAACAACGTGAATAGGAAATAATATAAAAGAGATAGAGGAAAGAGAGAATCAAAACAATTCAAGAATAGAGAGATAAAAAGACCAGAGAAAGAGGTGGAAAAGTAAGTAGCAAGATGATTTGGAAATGGAAAGAAAAAGAGATGAGATAAAGAAGTGAAAGAGAAATGAGCAACACAGGAAAGAAAGAGGAACAAGAGGGGAACAAAAGTTGAGAAAAAGAGGTGGAAGAGAGAGGAGCAAGAGAGGAGAAAGAAATCAAAGAGAGAAGAAAGAGGTGAAAGGGAGGAGAGAAAAAGATGAAAAAGAGAGAGAAAGAGGAGAAAGAGAGAAGGAAGAGAGTAAATAAAGAGGTAAAAGCAAGAGAGGAGAGAAAGAGGTGAAAGAGAGAGGAGTAAAAAGAGAAAGAGAGAAAGGAGTGAAAGAGGTAAAAGCGAGAGGAAAAAGAGATCAAAGAGAGAAGAGAAAGAGGTGAAAGAGAGAGGAGAAAGAGATAAAAGAGTGAAGAGAAATAGGTGAAAGAGAGAGAAGAAAGAGATAAAAGAGATAGAGAGAAAGGAGTGGAAAGAGGTAAAAGGGAGAGGAGGGAGAGAGAAAAGAGAGAAGAGAAAGAAGTGAAAGAGAGAAGAGAAAGAAGTGAAAGAGAGAGTAGTAAAAATAGATAGAGAGAAAGGGGTGAAAGAGAGAGAAGAAAGAGATCAAAGAGAGAAAGAGAAAAAAAGTGAAAGATAGAGTAGTAAAAAGAGAAAGAGAGAAAAAGAAGTGAAAGAGATGAAAAGAGAGAGGAGAAAGAGAAAAAAGAGTGAAGAGAAATAGGTGAAAGAGAGAGAAGAAAGAGATAAAAGAGATAGAGAGAAAGGAGTGGAAAGAGGTAAAAGGGAGAGAGGAGAGAGAAAAGAGAGAAGAGAAAGAAGTGAAGAGAGAAGAGAAAGAAGTGAAAGAGAGAGTAGTAAAAATAGATAGAGAGAAAGGGGTGAAAGAGAGAGAAGAAAGAGATCAAAGAGAGAAGAGAAAAAAAAGTGAAAGAGAGAGTAGTAAAAAGAGAAAGAGAGAAAGAAGTGAAAGAGATGAAAGAGAGAGGAGAAAGAGATAAAAGAGTGAAGAGAAATAGGTGAAAGAGAGAGAAGAAAGAGATAAAAGAGATAGAGAGAAAGGAGTGGAAAGAGGTAAAAGGGAGAGGAGGGAGAGAGAAAAGAGAGAAGAGAAAGAAGTGAAAGAGAGAAGAGAAAGAAGTGAAAGAGAGAGTAGTAAAAATAGATAGAGAGAAAGGAGTGAAAGAGAGAGAAGAAAGAGATCAAAGAGAGAAGAGAAAAATAAGTGAAAGAGAGAGTAGTAAAAAGAGAAAGAGAGAAAGAAGTGAAAGAGGTGAAAGCGAGAGGAGGAAGAGAGCCGGAGACGAAGAACAAGAACGAGGAGAGACCACGGCCGTAACCATTTCCGTTCCCGCCCTTTAAACCACCCGACTCTCACCGACTTCACCTTTTTATCGGGCCTAAGATCTCCCTCCCTCGACCCTCTCTCTCCCCTTCTCTCTTCTTCTCTCTTCTCTTTCTTTCTTTCTTTCTTTCTCTCTCTCTCCTCTCTCTCTCTCTTCTTTTCTCTCTCTCTCTCTCTTTTCTTTCTCTCTTCTCTCTCTCTTTTTCTCTCTCCTCTCTCTCTCTCTCTCTCTCTCTCTCTCTCTCTCTCTCTCTCTCTCTCTCTTTCTCTCTCTTCTCCTCTCTCTCTCTCTCTTTCTCTCTCTCTCTCCTCTCTTTTTCTTTCTCTTTCTCTCTCTCTCTCTTCCTCTCTTCTCTCTCTCTCTCTTCTCTTCCTCTCTACTCTCTCTCCTCTCCTCTTTCTCTCTCTCTCTCTCTCTTCTCTCTCTCTCTCCTCTCTCTCTCTCTTCTCTCTCTCTCTCTCTCTCTCTCTCTCTCTGTGTGTGGTGCTTTCATGTCTGTCTATCTGTGTGTGTGTGTGTGCCTGTGTTGATGCATGTGTGTGTTCAACGTGTGTGTATGGTTGCTATTTATATCATATTACTGAATTGTTAATATATTCGATGTATCTGTTGTAATATTCTGCATTTTTTACATAACCTTACGTATTCCTCACATACATATCATAACACACACACATATATCCATATACATATCCATTGCCTTACCTGTTTATCTATCTTTTCCTGCCAGACTAGACATACCTTTGTTGTGTTGTATTTACCCTTGGTTAAGAGCTATGTATTAGCGTAACACTCCCTTTCTCCACCACCGATTCTCACATGCTATACTGTATAGGTAATTTATAGCCGTCTTTAGACCACTGTGCAATATGACAGGAAGTTTACCTGCGGGGAACCAAGGAGCAACAACCTCGCTCCAACATAATTACGTTTTGATAAGGGAATCAAGATTAGTTACTGCACTTTTGTTGGGATTATATCTGGGACTCTTACATCTCTCTTTCTCTTTCTGTTTGTCTGTTTGTCTTTATCATTCTTCTCTCTTTCCTGTCCCCCCCCTCTCTCTCTCTGTCTCTCTCTCTCTCTCTCTCTCTCTCTCTCTCTCTCTCTCTCTCTCTCTCTCTCTCTCTCTCTCTCCTCTCTCTCTCTCTCTCTCTCTCTCTCTCTCTCTCTCTCTCACACACACACACACACACACACACTCTTTCTCTGTCTCTCTCTCTCTCTCTCTTTCTGTCTGTCTATCTTTATCATTCTCCCTCTCTCTCTCTCTCTCTCTCTCTCTCTCTCTCTCTCTCTCTCTCTCTCTCTCTCTCTCTCTCTCTCTCTCTCTCTTCTCTCTCTCTCTCTCTCTCTCTCTCTCTCTCTCTCTCTCTCTCTCTCTCTCTCTCTCTTCTCTGCTCTCTCTCTCGCTCCCTCCGAACCGCACCCTGCACCTCTATTACCTTCCTCTCCCTCGCCTTTTTCCCTCCCTCCCCATTCTCTCATCGCGTCTCCCTCTCCCTTTCTTCCTTTCTTCTTCTCGTTTCCCTTCTCACCCCCCTTCTCTCTTTCCTTTATCATTTTTGGCTTCAGTTTTAGCCACTCGTTCCTCTCTCCTCTCTCCCATTCCTTCTCCCCTCTCCTTTCCTCCTTCTCTCCTCTCTGTTCCCTTCTTATCTCCTTTCTGTCTCTCCTTTCCTTTCTCATATTAACCACATTTTCCCTCTTCTTCTCCCCTCCCTTCTCCCCTCTCCCTCTCCTCCTTCTCTCCTCTCATTTCTCTCTCCTCTCCCCGACCCCTTCTCCCCTCTCGCCTTTCCTCAGGCCCTTTGTCCTTCCCGCAGATGCAACATTTTTCCTCCCCTCTCCTCTTCTCCCTTTTTCCGACTTCCGGTTTCTCTCTTTACTTCTCCCTTCAACATCTCCTTACTTCACTTCCTCTGTCATTTTCTTACTTTCTCTTCTACCTTTCTTCGCTTCTCATTCTTTCCCTTCTTCTTCTCCTCTCCTTTCTTTACTGGTTCTCTTCCTTTTCATTTTCTTCTCTCTATCTCTCCTCACTTTTTTCACCTCTCTTCCCATCTTTCTTTTGATCTTCTTTTCCTCTATCCTTTCCTTTCCATCCCTATAGTCTATCACTCTTCCCTCCTTTCATTTTCCACTCTTTTCCTCCCTCTTCCCCTCACTACTCCGTTTTATTTCCCTCTCTTCTCTTCTCTCTTCTTTCCCTTTGGACCCTCCTTCTGTCACCCATTCCTTTCTTATTCCCCTTTCCCCTTTCTACCCTCATACTTCTTTTTTCCCCTCTTCCTCATACCTCTTTTACCTCTATTCCCTTTATACCCCTCTTTCCCTCAAATCTCTCTTTTCCCTCTTCCCCTCATATCCCTCATACCCCTCATACCCCTCTCCTCTTTCCCCTTCGTGCCCTCTCTTTACCTTTTCCCCCCTCTTTCTCCCTCGTCCCCCTACCTCACTTCCTCCTTCCCTCTCTCCCTCCCTCCTTCCCTCCTTCCCCTCTCTCCCTCCCTCCTTCTCTCCCTCCCCCCTTCCCCCCTCCCTCCTTCCCCTCTTCCCTCCCTCCCTCCCTCCTTCCCCCCTCCCTCCTTCCCCCCCCCTTTCCCTCCTTCCCTCTTTCCCTCCCTCCTCCCTCCTTCCCCTCCCTCCCCTCCCTCCTTCCTCCACCTCTCGCACCTCACCTTAAACTGCCTTGGCTTTCCCCAAAGCGAGCCTCCGCCACCTCCGCTGGCCTCCCACTTTTAACTTCGGAACTCGTAACTTACCATAAGGACCAGGTTTACGTCCGGCAGAAACTATAAGGGATGGGCGGTGGGCCTCGCTTTGTTATTGCCCCGGGGTGGATGGGGCAGGGGAGGGTTTAGGAGGGTGGGGGGTTAGGGAGGGGTTTAGGGAGGGAGGTTTGGGAGGGTGGAGAAGGGTTTGGGCCGATAGGGTGTCGATGGGGGGGAGGGGTTGGGGAGGTAGGGGTGGGTGGGAGGGTTTAGAGAGGAGGGAGGGGTTTAGAGGAGGTTGGGGAAGGGTTAGGGGAGGTGGGGGGGGGGTTTTAGGAGGGTGGGGGTGGGGTTTGGGGAGGGTGGGGTGGGTTTGGGGAGGTGGGGGTGGGGTTAGGGGTAGGGGGTTAAGGAGGTAGGGAGAGGTTTTAGGGAGGGTGAGGGAAGGGTTTAGGAGGTTGGGAAGGGTAAGGGGAGGATTAGGAGGTAAGGGGAGGGGTTTAAGGAGGTTAGCGGTGTGGAGGTTAGGGGATGTAGGGGGTTTTGGGAGGTAGGGGGTGGGTTTAGAAGGTTGGGGAAGTAAGGGGAGGGGTTTAAGGAGGTTAGGGGATGGGTTAAGGAGTAGGGGAGGGGTTAGGGGTAGAGGTGGGGTTTAGGAAGGTTGGGGAAGTAAGGGGAGGGGTTTAAGGAGGTAGGGGGGGGGTTAAGGGATGTAGGGGGAGGGTTTAGGGAGGTAGGGGGGGGTTTGGGAGGGTGGGGGTGGGAGTTTAGGGAGGTAGGGGGAGGGGTTTAGGGGAGGTTAGGGGGAAGGGTTTAAGGGAGGTAGGGTGGGGTTTAGGGAGGTATGAGGAGAGGTTTAGGGAGGTTGGGAGGGGTTTAGGGAGGTAGGGGAGGGTTTAGGAGGTTGGGGGAGTGGTTAAAGGAGGTAGGGGGAGGGTTAAGGGATTAGGGAGGGGTTGAGAGGTAGAAGGAGGGGAAAGGGGAGGGGTTAAGAGAAGAGGTTAAAAGGTATAAGGAGGGATTAAGAGGGAGAGGGAAAGGGAAGAGAGGTGAGAGGGTGTAAGGGTTAGGTGTTAAGGAGGGGATTAGGAGAAAAGGGGAAGGAAGGGGGGGGGAGGGGAGGTCCTAATGGAGTTATAGGAAGGTCAAGGGGAGTAAGTGGAGGGATTAAGAGGAAGGGGAGAAGGGGGAAGAGGAGAGGGGGAGAGGGACGGACTAGCGAAATTAGGGGAAGGGATACGAAAGGAGTAAGAGGTAGAGGGTGAAGAGGATGAGGGGAGGACGAGGAAAGCGGAAGGAAAAAGAGAAATAGGGAGGGAAGGGAAGGGAGAAGGATAAGGGGAGAGATAGAGAAAAGGTGGGATGGTGAGAGAAAGGATATGAGGAGGGGGGAGGGAGAGTAAAAAAAGTCAGGGAGAAGACGAGCTGGAGACAGGGAAGTAAAGACAATCCGAAAGTGAGGAGAATAAGAACAGGAAGAGAAGAGAAGTGAAGGAGAAGTGAGGATAAGCCTTTTATGCTTGCACTTTGAAAATGCATGTCCTTGTGCTTGATACAAGGAAGAGAGGAGGAGAAACCGGGTAATATTTCCATATTAGGAATGCTTGCCTATGCTTGCTTGTCACGGATGATCGCATATGTTGCCAGCTGAGAACGTGCTTGAGTATGCTTGTAATCGCTTCTAATATATCTGTGACGTTATTCTAGACACTAAGACAAAGATACTGAAACGAGAACGATACACTGTCAGTGTTAAAAGCTTAAACTAGGTTCAGTGTGTCAACTGACATATCTATCGTTTATTAACTTCCTGGGATTTTCATATTTCTTATCTTTATCTATTTTTTCAATGCACTTTTATTAATCCACATTTTCATCTATTAATGCACTGCTCTCCCCGAATCTAATCGTATTGTATCATAATGTATAAATCAGCAGAGAAAACATTACTTATAAAACATAATGACAAAGATCAAAACAATAATATTGATACCAAGGAGCAATATTACTCCTATCATTGCTACTGCTACCCATTTCAATAACAAATTAATAAAATTGATAAAATTGATAACAAAAGAAATTATCGCAATAATGAAAATCATATTGGTGATGAGAAAAGGTAATAACACTGCTAATAATGATGGCAATTATAGTAATAGCAATCATCAAAGCAATAATAATGATAACAGAGGTGGGTTAAAACATACCTCTGGTAAAAGTGTTCATCTGTTCATAACTTTTTGAGTTATTCCCTAACCTACTACCCAACTAACCAACAAACTAACAAACGCTGCCAGAAACATAACGGAAGTAGTAATAATAATAATAGCTAATAGCACTAATAATGTCAATAATGTTGACAATAACGACAATACTGATATTAATGATACTAATATTAATAGTGATGCTCATGCTGAAACTAATACTAATACTAATGATAATGACAATAGAAATTATAATAACAATAATGATAAGGATTTTATTGCTGATAGGAATAATAACAAAGATAATGGTGATAATGATAATGATGATACCAATGATAATAATAATAATGACAGTAATGATGAGAATAAAATTAGTGATAATATTGATGATTATAATAGTAGTCATTACAGAAATCATGATAATAAGAGTAATAACAATAACAACAACAATGATAATAATGATAATAATAGTAATAATAATAATTATTATCATTATTATAATAACAGTGATGAAAATAATGATGATAATAATAAAAACTGCAACAATTATAATAACAATGATAATAACAATAACAATATTAATAATAGTAATAATGATATGAACAACAATGGTAATTATAATGGTAAGTATGATAATGATAATAATGAAATAGTAATAATATAAGGATAATGATAATATATAATAATGATAATAATTATAACAATAAATATTAATAATAATAATAATAATAATAATAATAATATTGGTAATAATAATGATAACAACAATGACACTAATCATAGTAGCAATACATTATAATTACTATTATCCTCATTATAATATCACTACTATCGTTATCATTATCATAATTTCTACAATCATTTATCATTATTTATTTATCTATATCATTGTTACCATTATTATAATCTTTATTCATTTGATTATCATTATGATTTCATGATTGTTGTTGTTATTATCATCATTCTTGTAATTATTATCATAATCATTATCAATTTTATCATTATTGTTATAATTATTAGGCTATCATATTCTTTTCACCATTATCATCACCCTTATTATAACACCCCCTTTCCCCTTTTATCATTACCAATATTTTTATTGTTGTTATCATAATTGTTGCTTTCATTATTATCATTATTATCATTATTCCTATTAGAATATTCATATTCATTATTTCTATTATAATTATTGTTCTCATTGTTGTTATTATTACTACTATTATCATCACTATTATATATTTCTATTATTATCGTTATCA
>NW_020868597.1:684571-687071 GCF_003789085.1 Penaeus vannamei | reverse complement strand
CCCTCTTCCCCTTTCATTCCAACGTCCCCCGGGTAATCACAGGTGACCAGCAGGTTCATCAGGTGTTCAGCAGGTGTGTGAGAGCAGCTGAGACGAGAACCAGGATCATAGTCGGTGGGTTGACACGGGGAGCGCCTGGGAAGAGAGAAACATCTATGACGACAACGATATTATAGGAGATTTAGAAGAAAAAAAAATAGGAAGTGAGATTCACATAAGATTAGGATATGAGATTTAGAGATGATTAGGAGGATGAGATTCACATAAGATTAGGATATGAGATTTAGAGATGATTATGAGATGAGATTCACATAAGATTAGGAAATGAGATTTAGAGATGATTAGGAGGATGAGATTCACATAAGATTAGGATATGAGATATGAATGATTATTCACATAAGATTAGAAAAAATAGGATGAGATTTAGAGAGAAGGGAGATTAGATAATTAGATGAGATTCACATAAGTTTAGAAGATGAGAGTTTGAAGATTAGGAAATGAGATTTAGAGAGATTTAGAGAATTTAAATGAAATTTAGAGTTTAGGAGATATGATTTCGAGAGATTAGGATGTGAGGTTTAGAGAAGATAGGGAGTGAGGACTGAGAGAAGATAGGAGATGAGACTGAGAGAATGCTATTGGAAAAATATTTAACACGAATGATTTTTTATCTATATAGTAGGCGTATGGGTTTGAATAAGTGTCGATCGCCAGAAATTAGTTGCATACGTTAAATATATATATATTATATTATATAATATATATATATATATATATATATATATATATATATTATATTATATATTATTTATATATTCATATTATATCTACCATCTTTTTATTCTCAAAAATTTCTTCTTTTATGTCTCGCCTTCCATCTCTTTCTCTTCATTTTTTATTTCTCTTGCCTCTTTTCACTTCTTATCTATTTCCTCACTTTAATTCTTCCCTTCACTTCCTCCTCTCTCTCTATCTATCTATCTATCTATCTCCACCTCTCTCTCTCTCTCTCTCTCTCTCTCTCTCTCTCTCTCTCTCTCTCTCTCTCTCTTCTCTCTCTCTCTCTCTCCTCTCTCTCTCTCTCTCTCGCTCTCTCTCTCTTTCTCTCTCTCTCTCTCTCTCTCTCTCTCTCTCTCTCTCTCTCTCTCTCTCTCTCTCTCTCTCTCTCTCTCTCTCTCTCTCTCTCCCTCTCTCTCTCTCTCTCTCTCTCTCTCTCTCTCTCTCTCTCCCTCTTTCTCTCTCTCTTCATTTTTCTCACTCTATCTCTTTCCTTACCCCCTCTCGCTCTCTCCCCCACCTCTCTCCTCTCTCATTTTTTTCTCACTCTATCTATCTCTTTCTCTTCTCCTCTTGCTCTCCCCCTCACCTCTCACCTCTCTCTCTCTCCCATACCCTCCCTCCCCCTCCCACCCTCACCTCTCTCTCTCACTCTCTCTCTCTTCTCTCTCTCTCTCTCCCATACCCTCTCCCCTCCCCCTCCCCTCCTCACCTCTCTCTCTCTCTCTCTCTCTCTCTCTCTCTCTCTTCTCTCTCTCTCTCTCTCTCTCTCTCTCTCTCTCTCTCTCTCTCTCTCTCTCTCCCCTCTCCTCCCCTCTCCCATCTTCACCTCTCTCTCACCCCTCACCCTCACCCTCACCCCCTCACCCTCACCCCTTCTCCCCTCCCCACCTCCCCTTCACCCCCTTCACCCCTCCCCACCTCCCCTTCACCCCCTTCACCCCTCCCCACCTCCCCTCACCCCCCTCACCCCTCACCCTCACCCCCTTCACCCTTCCCCACCCCCCTTCACCCCCTTCACCCCTCCCCACCTCCCCTTCACCCCCTTCACCCCTCCCACCTCCCCTTCACCCCCTTCACCCCACACTTACCAGCGTTGAAGAAGGAGAAGGTCGAGCTCTGTCGCACCACGGCAGCGAACACCGATTTCTTGACGGCGAGGTTGAGCACTTTCCCCTCACACTCGATCGAGATGCCGTTGAGGTAGTTCTTCCCCAAGGGCAAGGTCAGCTGACTGCTCGTGGTGTAGAGGGCGTAGGGGTCATCGCCGCCCCCGCCCATGGGTAGTTCTATCACTCGACCGGAATCCGGCTGCGTGGGGTGCGGAAGAGAGAGAGTGAGTGAGGGATGTTGAAAGTGGGGGAGTGTGTGAGGAGAGAGAGTGGCCGAGAGAGTGAGTCTGTCAGGGATGAAGAGAGGGGGGGAGGGTAGGAGGGAGAGAGAGTGTGAGTGAGGGATGTTGAAAGAGACGTGTGAGGAGAGAGAATGAGAGTTGAGAGTGAGAGAGGAGATGTTGAAAGAGAGAGGGGGAGGGTGTGAGGAGAGAGAGTGTGAGTGAGGGTGTTGAAAGAAGAGAGGGGAGGGAGGGGGGAGGGTGTGAGGGAGAGAGAGAGTGTGAGTGAGGGATTTGAAAAAGAGGGGGGAGGGGGGGAGGAGGTGTGAGGGAGAGAGAGAGAGTGGGGATGTTTGAAAGAGAGGGGGGGAGAGGAGGAAGGGTGGCGGA
>NW_020868597.1:677071-679571 GCF_003789085.1 Penaeus vannamei | reverse complement strand
ATGTCTCACTGATTCTCAACAACACTTTAACAGACTCACAGAAATAGCCTATTTCTTCACACCAACAATAACACTCCAAAGACGAGCAAAAGGGGTTAACAGACGTAAAATTAGTCTACTGACTCACAGAAATAGCCTATTTCTTCACACCAACAAGTGACTCACTGAAATAGCCTACTATCTGACACCTATAACTTACTCACAGATTTAGTTTATTATTTCACACCAACAACTGACAGAGAAATAGTCTATCATTTCACATCAACAACTGACTCTCTGAAATAGCCTACTACCCCATACCAACAGGCTACTTACAAAAATTTCTTTGATTCAGCCTATTATTTCATTCCAACAATTGACTCACAAAATAGCTTACGTTCTCACACCAATAACTGACTCAAAGAAATAGTCCATCATTTCACATCAAATGACTCACTGAAATAACCTGTTACTCCATACCAACAGGCTACTTACAAAAATTGCTTTGACTCACAAGAATAATCCACCGATTCATGTAATCAACTAACACTGAAAATACTTAACTGTTTCACAAAATAGCCTTGACTTACAAAATAGTCAACCGACTTAAGAGTGACACAGACGTCACACAAACACAGCCTAATTCACAGAAAGAGCATAGTTTAATGCGTCATGGTGTGTGTGTGTGTGTGTGTGTGTGTGTGTGTGTGTGTGTGTGTGTGTGTGTGGTGTGTGTGTGTGTGTGTGTGTTTTTTGTTAGGTGTGTGTTGTTGTGTGTTTTAAGGTTACGTGTATGATTGTGTGTATGTGTCTATATTCCAGCGACACAGAAATACTCCTTTGTCTCACAGAAATGGCCCAAACTAACAGAAATATCCCACTTACACATAATTACCCCTTTACCCAAAATTAAGATACATCAGTGACAGTCTAGTAATTCACCAAACGGCCCAGTGACTCACAGAAATATCCATGTGACTCACAGAACTTACAAAAATAAACAGACAATTCACAGAAAATGCTCCAGTAACTGAGAGAAACATCCTACCGATTCACAGATTGAGCCAAGAGACTCACAGAAATAGCCTAGTCTCATAGAATCACGTAAATTGCCTATCCGTTCAAAAAAGCCCACCATCTCAAAGAAAAAATGGCTCATAAAAATTAGCCCCAACAACTTACGGAAATAGCTGAAATAGCCTCAACTCACAGAGACAACCCGCAAACTCAGAAATAGACCAACCAACTCACAATAACCGCACCAACCCAAAGTAATAGCCTTGGCTCACTGAAATAGCCCCAGTAATTCACAGAAATAGCCCAACCAACCCACAGAAACAGCCCCACCAACACACACAAATACCCCCACCGTCCCAGAGAAGTAGCCCCAACCAACCCGCAGAAACAGCCCCACCAAACCCACAATACCCACAACCACACAAATACCCCACACCCACACAAATACCCCCACCAACCCACACAAAATACCCCCCACCAACCCACACAAATACCCCACAATCCCACCAACCACACCCCACAATACAAATACCCACACCAACACCCAAATACCCCCAACCCACCAACCCACACCCCACCAAACACATCCACAATACACCCCACACCCAACAAATACCCACAAAACCCCACCCCCACCATACCACAATAACCCCACCAACCCACACAAATACCCACAATAACCCCACCAACCCACACAAATACCCACAATAACCCCACCAAAACCCCACAAATACACCCCACATAACCCGAGAAGATACCCACCAATACCACCCCCACAGAAACACAACCACCACCCCCACCAACACACAAATACCCACAAAAACCCACCCCACCAACCCCACAAACCCACATAGCCCCACAATCCCCAAACTCACATGCACTTCTCTCCCGTTGACCCGAAAGGAGATGACGGCAGCAGGGCGAGAGTCTCTCACTGTGCAGTTGATCCGTAGTTTGTCTCCTTCGGTATACTTAATCTGCAGCCCCGTTATTTGGGGGTTCTGTGGCATGTCTGTGAACGAAGAGAAAAGGGCACTTAATTGGGGATTGCATTAAAAAGAGAAAAAAGAAAAAGAGGATGATGAAATAATGAAAAAATAGTGATGATGAAAAAAAAAGATGAAATGTGATGATGATGGATGAATGGATAGATTGAAGATAAAGTTTAGGGGGATTGTATGAAAAGAAAAAAAGAATAATGATGATAGTAATTTGATATATGAAATAAAGTTTAGGGATTGTTTAAAAAGAATAATAATTGATAAATAAATAAATTGATAAAGATAGCTTATTGAAAAGAAAAGGATAATGGATAAATAAAGATCAATTTTTTGTGCATATACACACACACACGCACATACACACACGCGCGCGGCGCACGACACACACACACACACCGAACAGGAACAGAAGGGAAGGGCAAGAAAAAACACACGAATAGGGCATATTTTGTGTTTTCTTGCCCTTCCCTTCGTTGTTCCTGGTTGCAATCTGTTCATCATGA
>NW_020868597.1:667071-672071 GCF_003789085.1 Penaeus vannamei | reverse complement strand
ACAATGAATAATGTATGTGAAGTGTGCGAATAGAGCTGTATCTCTACAGTATGCATATATGGAATAGGTATCATTCTTTGCTTGTGCTCTCACTTACTCTCCAATTATTGAATAATGAAAAGTGTAACTAGCCACTAATTGCTAGACGCGTAATTAGCTGGGGAAAAAAGTCATGCACAACTATTTACTGCAATTACGGTGAACTTTCCGTTTGGAATTTCTCACTGTCACTGTACTGTTTCATTGTTTGCAATAGTTATGGAATATTGTGATGGCCTTATCAATGTCGATGCCATTTATATTGCGTAAGTTTTAGTATTGTTATAAGCGCAAGTGTTATCATGCGCTTTTGATTTTTTTTATTTCATTTCTAATTTATTTCATCATTATTATTGTTCTTTACTTTATTCATATTTTATCATAAATCCATTTTTTTTTATCCTGTTTTGTTATTATTCAATTACAATCAATTATTTTTATTATCATTTTCATTGTTATCTCACTTTCATCAACTTCTCTCACTATCATCATTATTATCACCATCATAATTATCATCATCTATTAACTTTATCACTTACAATACTCACAAACAACTGACGCCGGGTAAATTATGGTCCACTTTCTCAGGCTGCGGAGGTTCTCGCGGACTGTAATGTAGAATTGCTCGCCGTCCTTGTACCACCTGACGGAGTAGAAGCCCTTCGTGCCAGCTGCCCAACGGCACTCCAGCTGCGCGTCCCTGCCGGAGATCCCAGGCTGTGGCACCAACACGCTATGGACCTGCACGCCGCTCGTCCCTGTGGCGGAGGGAAAGAACGCTGGTTAGGAAGTATAGATGTTTAAGAAGTTTAAGTTGGAATGTAATTAAGTAATGAGATATATAGATAGCACGTAGGAGGAGGAGAGAGAGAGAGAGAGAGGAGAGGAGAGAGAGAGAGAGAGAGAGAGAGAGGAGAGAGACGGTCCGAGACCTCGGAAACTGAAGATGAAGAAGAATGCAGACCGCACGAAGAAGGTGTGTGCCTCACGTGGTCTTCTGGGAGATGTGATCCATTCTCCCTTGAGCAGTGCTTCTGCAACCACTAGGAGCGAATGAGATCAGCAGGGCGTACGAGTGAAGTAGCTGACAGACAGGCAGTGTGAAAGAATGAGGACCGAAAACGAGGGCCGCGATGCGGAGACGAGAGAGGGGCGTGCTGTGCCGGCCCTCGACGTTGGGCGAGGGACGATGCGAACAGGCGGACTGGAGAGGATAGGACGGTAGCGAAATGTAGAGCCAGTCGAGCACAGAGCTTTCACAGACGAATTAGACAAAAATATCCTTAACACTCATTCACAGTTTAATGATAATGGCATTATGAAGTCAATAAGCACTAGTGTAGATAAATGATAAGACAATAAGTCAAGTACATTGGGAGAAGCAAAGAGGTGTGCCCTAATTGCGAAAGGTTCTTTGGATCACTTTACATATGATGCTGAGTAATTATGATGAGTGCTGATACATCGATAACAATATATGGTAGAGTACGCATAATCCTAATTACTCTTATTATAATCATTTGTTATATGGCAAATGTAGATTTTTGTCATCTTATTATTAGAATCATTACTCTTATCCATAGATGGTTCTTCACTCGATTCCTGAACGGTGTAGCTTTGTACCGTGCCTATTCCTAGATGGGCAGAGAGACTTGTAGAGGGCGCAGGATGCGCGGACGGAGAGAGAAGAAAGGAGGCTGTAACAAGCGCTGAAATATATTCCCGAGAGAGAGATTTGTACCCAGTCAGTTCTCACATAGCCCAGTTAGAGTGCAGGATTGAGCTTGGGCGGAAGATTTAGAAATGGCGAGCACAGAGTCAGCCGTGCTCCGAGACCGATCGTGTGGCGCGTCGGCGGTGGAGCTCGTGTGGAGGTAATGCCCAGTGTGAATGATAACGTATGGTAGTGCGACGGAGACGTTGTGTGTCCGGAGAGACGAGAGATGAGGAGATAGATCCAGTTGAGAGAGGTAGGATGAAGATAAGGATAGAACGAGAAGAAAGAGTGCGAGAGAGAGAGACGATGAGAGAGAAGAGAGAGAGAGGAGACGTGATGAGAGAGGAGATGAGAGAGAGAGAGAGAGAGAGAGAGTGAGAGAGAGAGAGAGAGGATGAGAAGGGAGGGAGGGAGGGAGAGGGAGGGAGGGGAGGGAGAGAGAGACGAGGGAGGGAGCAGAGAGAGAGAGAGAGAGAGAGAGAATATGAGGAGTGATGGAAGGTAGCGTAAAGAGAAGAGAAAAGAGAGAGAGAGATGGAGAGGGAGGAGAGGGAGGGAGGGAGATGGAGAGAGAAAAGAGTGAGGAGAGAGAGAGAGGACCAGAGAGACAGAGGACAGAAATACAGACAGACAAAAAGAGACATACAGACAAAACAGACAGACAGACAGGAGCAGACAGAAAGAAACAAAACAGACAGAGAAAGAAGTAGATGGGACCGAAGGCTAATAGGACAGACAGACAGACAGACGAAGACAGAGATGAAGGGGAAGAAGCTGACAAAACCCAAATAACTCAAGGTAAATGAAGACCCAGCAAGGCAAAATGACCCTTAAAAACGCGCTCACATTTCAGCAGAGTTTAGACATTGATAGGATCAGTTTCCAAGGGGGAAGAGAATGACACACAACGAACGAGGCAAAGCAAGAACAAAAACAAAGAGAACAGAGAAGAGGGAGAACAGAGAGAACACAGAAAAAGGAGAGAACATATATAACAAAAATAAAGTTGAATGGCAGGCAAAACAATAGTGAATATCTCCGGAATAGATTGGAAAAGTTGAATATATGAACCCCGTGTTTCAAGTGAAATTAAAAGAAAAAATAACTTTACTCAATGGAAACTTTAATCGTCACATTGATGACACTGGTATTATGAAGGTAATAAGAATATTAGGTAATAATAAGAATAATAAGCATAAAAAACAATTATAAAGTTAATGCTTATATTGAATAAGAATATTAGGTAATAATAGTAAGAAGAATGAAAAATAATTATAAAATTAATGCTGATATTGATAATGATGTTATAGTTTTTGTTTTTATAATCATTCTTTTCTTTCCTACTGTTATCATCATTGATACTACGACAAGCAATAGTAGTAATAGTAGTAGCAGTCATCGTCATCACCATCGTCATCATCATCGTCATCATCATCATCGTCATCGTCATCGTCATCATCACCATCATCATCATCATCATCATCATCATCGTCATCTTCATCATGTCATCCATCGTCATCGCCGTCACCTCGCCATCCATCACCATCATTCATTATCATCATCATCGTCATCGTCATCGTCATCACCATCATCATCATCATCATCGTCATCTTCATCATCATCATCGTCATCCCCGTCACACGTAATCTTCATCACGCATCGTCATCATCATATTCATCATCTCATCATGATCAGTAGTAGCGTCATTACTCTATTTCACAGATGTGAGAGAGAAGAGAGAGACAGCCAGACAGCCAGACAGACAGACAGAAAAAAATAGACGGAGTGTAAAATAGGCAGACAGAAGACATCGTCACAAGCACCAGCATCATTACCCATATTACACACCCGTCTCGTTCACTCTGATTCCTTGAACGGTTATCATGAACGCCTTGAGGAGCCAAGTCGTCTTCCAAGTACTTCATGAAATCTATTCGTGTGCATGCGTCTTTTCCTCTGTGGGTCTGTGTTATTTTCTCTCGTTGTTTTACGCTTCTATATTCGTTCTGTTCATATGCTTTGTTTTTTGCTGTGACCCGTGTGTAGAAGTCATCGTAGGAAGGGTGTCTTTCTTTGTGTGTGCTTGTGTGTGTCTTTTTATTGTGTGTTTAGTTTGCTTGTTAGCGTTTCGTGCTCTCGCTCTCATCTATCCCGTGTGTGCTGGTGTTATCTATGCTCCTGCTGTTCGTTCTGTATTGCTTGCGGTGTCGTTTTTGGTCGTGCTTCATTACTCCGCTGCTTTTCTGTTGTGGCGTGTGTAGCAACATTCACTCGTTCGAAGGGTGTTCTTGTGTCTCTTGCAGAGTGTGCTTGCTTGTGCTCTCCTGTCTTTTTTGTCCGGCTTTTTTGCTTGCCCCTGTGTTTTTATGCGTAGCATTCTGTTTTAGCCAGCCGCGTGTGTTTTGTTTTCCTTCTCTTTGTGTTTTGTGCTGCGTCTGAAATCATTCTACGAAGGGTATCTGTCTCTGTGTGTGTCTGACTGTGTTATTTGTCTCGTGTGTGGTGTGATTTATGTGTGTTTTTGCTTCCGAGGTATTTTTGCGCGTGTATCTTTTGTGTTTTTGTGTGCGTGCTGTATGATATCATTCGGTAGGAAGGGTGTCTTTCCCTTCGTGCTGCGCTCTCGTGTATATTACACCCGTGTTGGTCTCTATGCCGTGTGTTACTGTCTCTTTGCGTCTTACTCTTCTCTGTGTTTTGTGTGCGTGTGTCTGTCATAGTTTGTCTTTTTCTCCTGTATTTTGTCTCTTTGTCCTCGTCGCTAATTAGCTATAACTCGCAAAGCACTTGGCAAATCCTTCAGTAAATTGCTTATACAACGACATTTCGCAGAACCAACTAAACACAACAGTTTTCATGTTTTCTGCCTATGTAAACCCATGCCCATCTTCTGGCTCGTCTCAGTCTGTACGGAAAAAATGGCACGACAATCCCCCTCTGTAAACTGACATGGTAATTTTCTCTCTTCTTTTCTTTTTTTAATGTACGTATCTTTATTCCGCTTATATCGTCGTTACAATGGAAGTTACTGTCTCTCTCCTCTATATATCTACTCTGTGCTTACTTCTATAGTCGGCTCCATTACGGTTTTCCTCAAACTCAATTCTATCATGACTAACTTTACGTCTTCGATACTCTACTCACTTCGATTATCAAGACTCTCAACCAGACAAACATAATGTAGTATTCCATTATTAAGATGATCGATGATAATAATGTTGCATTAATCAATACATAGTAATTA
>NW_020868597.1:638153-648153 GCF_003789085.1 Penaeus vannamei | reverse complement strand
CGTTTCTTGCAGAAAATTGTAGAAAGTAAATGAATGAATGAAATAATGATAAAAAATGATGATAAAGATTACGATAGTGTTTTGGTTCGATTGTTGAAAGTAAATAGATGAGAGAATGAGTGAAATAAGTAATAAATAGTTTTTATTCGATTTCTTGAAGAAAATTGTAGAAGGTACATTAAAAAAAAATGAATGAAATAAAAATAGATAGGTGAGTGAAGATTTTTTTTTTTAATAACTTAAAAAAGATAAAAAAAAAAAAAAAACATGAACATGAAGAAAATAATGAATGTACATTACTGAAAGATAATGAATGAATAATAGACAATAAATAAATAGAAACTTAAATTAAATATATAAAATGGTTGAATCATAAACACTTTATAGACAACACATGGGCACCTCATATAAACCTCATAAACACCGCATGGACACCTCCTAAAAATTTATAAACACCGCATGAACACCTTATCAACACATCAGCACCTCATAAACACCCTATAAACAACACATGGGCACCTCATAAAAAAATCATAAACACTGCATGGACACCTCATAAAAACTCATAAACACCGCATAAACACGTTATCAACATATCAGCACCTCATAAACAATTCAGCACATCACAAACACATCAGCACCTCATAAACACCAAGTGAACACCTCATAAACACCACATGAAAACCTCATGGCGCGGGTAAACCATCGTCCCTTCATTGAGAATATGCATCTAAGGTTATTGAGCTAATTGGCTAATTGGCTAATTGGGAGACGCCTTGTGATTAAAGGTTGGCGATACCGCTGTGAGCACTTTCCGTTGTCAGTGAGGGAGGTTTGGGTGGGGGGTGGAGGGGAGGTTAGAGGTGGGGGTAGGGGTGGGGGTGGAAGGAGGAGGGGGGAGTGGAAGGGGAGTGATGGTGGTTGGGTGGAGGTGGAAGGAGGGGGGGGCTGATGGTGGGGGTGGGGGTAGAGGAGTAGGGGGTAGGAGGGGGAGGGAGGAGGAGGTGATAACGGTGAAGAAGGAGGAGGAATAGATGACGGCCAGGAGGATGATGAAGAAGAGGAGGAGGAGGCGGGTGATAACGGTGAAGAAGGAGAGGAATAGATGAAGGCGAGGAAGGATGAAAGAGGAGGAGAGGCGGAGGTGATAACGGTGATGAAGGCGATGACCGGCGATGAATTCGGTCGGCCACGGTGGCGTGAGTGTGAGTTTTTCACCCAAGTGTGCACGTGACCTTTCCCCGTGCCCGTGCTTGTGCTTTTAGCTTTGCGTATGATCACTCAGCATTTTCACTTTTGACGCGCACTCTTAAAAAGAGAGAGAGAGACAGAGACAGAGAGAGAGACAGACAGAGAGAAAGTGAGAGAGAGAGAAAGAGAAAGAGAGAGAGAGAGAGAGAAAGAAGGAGAGAGAAGAGAGAGAGAAAGAGAGAGAGACAGAGACAGACAGAGAGAGAGAGAGACAGAGAAGACAGAGACAGAGAAGAGAGAGAGAGAGAGAGAAAGAGACAGAGACAGAGAGAGAGAAAGAAAGAAAAATGAATAAAGGGGGAAAAAAAAAAGAAAAAAAGGCTTCTAGACAAAGAAATGCTTTCCGCGTCTCCAGTTAGTCTTATAAAAGGTAAAACTGGAGGACCTGTTAAATAATCAAGTAAATGAAGATCTAGAATAAATAGAGAAAGAGGAAATGCAGAAATGAATAAGTGAATGAATGAATGAAATAGATAGAATAGAATAAAATAAAATAAATAAATGAATAAATAAAACAATAAGATAATAAAACATTAGAATAGAATAAAATAATAAAGCAATAAAACAATAAAATGAAATAAGAAAATGGAAGAGAATTAAGATAATAAAACAATAAGCATAAAATAAAAAATGTAATAAAATAAGATGAAATAAAAACATTTTAAATCGATTAATAAACAAATAAGTCATAGAAAACATATAACAATAACAATATGTCAATAAATGATTAAACAAATATTTAAATAAAATTCAATGAATTATAAATATCTGAATATAAAACATAATAAATGTGAGATAAACATAACATTGGAGGGAGAGGGAATTTTAAAAAATGGTTAATGACATACCGGTAACAGATAGATAAATAGACTATTGGTTGCTTAGATAGATTGGAATAGATAGACAGACGGATAGATAAACAGGCAGAGAGGTGATAGATAGACAAATAGATACATATATCCAAAAGAGAGATGAACAGATTGTTACAAACAAACATACATACATACATACAAAAGACAAATAATAGATTGATAGACAGACAGACAGACAAACACGTTAAACCAGACGGACAAGTTATATAAACATATAGATTGACAAACAAACAAACAGACAGACAAATATATATCTAAACAGACCAAAGCGAAACCAACGACACACAAAAAACAAACAAACACACACACAAAAGACCTAAACATCCAAGAAAACAAACAAATAAAGAAAGACATCCCCGCACTAAGAAAAAATAAACAAATAAACAAATAAAAACAAGTCCAACATATAAAACAAAAAGAAAAACAAAGTCCAAACAAACAAATAAAAAATAAAAAAAACAGTACCCACCCAATAAAAACAAATAAACAAATAAGAAATAAAACATCACCAAAACAAAAAAACACAAAAAAAATCCAACCCCCCCCCCCAAAAAAAAAACGAGCCAACGATTCGCGCAAACCAGCAACCCAAACAAGCCAACGAGGAGACCCCGCGCCGCGCCCAAACCAACAGACAAACAACCGACAAACGCGCATAATAAATTCCCCGATGGCCTGCAAAAGAGGCAACATCAGAGCCGTAATGGAGGAAGGCTTCTGCCAGGCTTAATCGGTCGGGAGGCCGCCATTACCGACGAGGACTGGGGGGGGGGAGGGGATGGGGGGGGGGAGGAATGAGGGAGTGGAGGGGGGTGAGGGAAGGGATGGGGAATGGAGGGATGGAGGAGGAGGGAAAGGAATGGTGGTGAGGTGGAAAGGGATGAGGGGGTAGGAGAAGGGGAGGGGAGAGGGGTTGGAGGGGATGAGGAGGGTGGGGGAGGGAAAGGGATGGAGGAGGGAGAAGAGAAGGGGAGGGGGGAGGGAAAGGTGGGAGGGAGGGGAATGGAAAGGGAAGGGGAGAGGAAGGAGGGGGGAGAGAGAAAAGGGATGAGGAGGGATAGGAGGGAGAGGAGGGAGAGGGATGGGGGAAGGGAAGGAGGAGGAGAGAAGGAGAGTGGAGGAATGGAGGAGGGAGAGGGGTGAGGAGGGAGGAGGAGGGGGGTGGAGGGATGAGAAGGAGAGGGAGGAGGGGGTAGGATAGAGGAGGAGGGAAGAGAGAAGGGGAGGAGAGGAATGGAGGGTGGGGAGGAATAGGAGGGAGGAAGAAAGGGAGGGGTAAGAGAGAATGGGAAGAGGGAGCGACAGGAGGAAAGGGGAGAGGAGGGAAGGAGGAACGGGAGAAAGGAAACAGTGTGGGGGAGGGGGAGGAGGGGAAGGGAATTAGAAAAAAAATAAGGGGGAAGGGATACAAAAAGGAGAAGGAGGAGGAGGAGGTGGGGAAGGAGAGCGGAGAGAAGAGAGAGAAGAGAGAGAGAGAGAGAAAGACAGACACAGAGACAGACAAACAGAACAGCAGACAGAGAGAATCAGAGAGAGTTGCCAAACATGGATTTCATCGCCGCTATTCAATGTCGGGCCATGTGTTTCGGCTCTTCCTCCGGAGCCATGTTGGGGAAGTTGGAGCGGAAACGGCGCAAATATGTTGCAAAGTGCCACGAGTCTCTCTCTCTCTCTCTCTCTCTCTCTCTCTCTCTCTCTCTCTCTCTCTCTCTCTCTCTCTCTCTCTCTCTCTCTCTCTCTCTCTCTCTCTCTCTCTCTCTCTCTCTCTCTCTCTCTCTCTCTCTCTCTCTCTCTCTCTCTCTCTCTCTCTCTCTCTCCTCTCCCTCTCTCTCTCTCTCTCTCTCTCTCTCTCTCTCTCTCTCTCTCTCTCTCTCTCTCTCTCTCTCTCTCTCTCTCTTTCTCTCTCTCTCTCTCTCTCTCTCTCTCTCTCTCTCTCTCTCTCTCTCTCTCTCTCTCTCTCTCTCTCTCTCTCTCTCTCTCTTCTCTCTCTCTCTCTCTCTCTCTCTCTCTCTCCTCTCTTCTCTCTCTCTCTCTCTCTCTCTCTCTCTCTCTCTCTCGTCTTTCTATATATATATATATATATATATATATATATAATATATATATTATATATATATATTCTCTCTCTCTCTCTCTCTCTCTCTCTCTCTCTCTCTCTCTCTCTCTCTCTCTCTCTCTCTCTCTCTCTCTCTCTCTCTCTCTCTCTCATTCTCTCTCTCTCTCTCTCTCTCTCTCTCTCTCTCTCTCTCTCTCTCTCTCTCTCTCTCTCTCTCTCTCTCTCTCTCTCTCTCTCTCTCTTTGCTTTTTAGAGAACTTTGGTAATTTTGTTGTTGCGTTCTTTTGTAAACCATGTCGTTGATTTGCATTAAATTTGTTTGTGTGTTTCTTTTAGTTATTTTATTTACTTTTGTAGTTGTTCGGATAACGTCACCTGAATTGATGACGTCACAATTAGCATTTGGACGAACTCTCACACACATATACGTTATTCTTTTTTTCTTCTTCTTCGCTTTCCAGATGCAGATTTAGCACAGTATAAATACCACCGAATCCCTTGCGAAAACTAGCGACTGCGCCCTTAATTCTTCCTCCGCTTTGCAACCCGAAGGCAATTCGATCCTTCAATGGGAGAATCTGAACCCTTTGAAGACGTAAAAAAGGAGGGTTGTTTCCGCTGGTTGATGATGCTAATATGTCTCGTCCACTTTATACAACGTCGCTACCTTATCAAGTTTATTTATGTTATAACTTCATATTCTCGAAATTCCTTGAAGAAAAGGAGGCGAGGGGAGACACGAAATAAAAGAAAGAGAGAGAGAGAGAGCGAAAGAGAGAGACAGCGAGGGAAGACACGGAATGAAAGAGAGAATGAGAGAGAGAGAGAGAGAGTGAAAGAAAGACAGAGAGGGAGAGAGAGACAGCGAGGGGAGACGGAATGAAAGACAGAGAGAGTGAAAGAGAATGAAAGAGAGAGAGAGAGAGACAGACAGACAGACAGAGAGAGAAGAGGGAAAATGAAAATCAAAAAAGCCTGGCACTCTTTCCTTTTTTTCTTATTTTGAAAGGGAAGTGGAGAGAGAGAGAGAGAGCGAAGCAGGAAGCGACGAGATATATCAGTGGTTGAAAAGAAAAATGAACTAAGGAAGGGAGGACAAGAAGAAGACAGCAAGACCTCCTTGTGTAACATATGTAGTCATCTAAACGTCTTGAAAGGAGGTCGAAGGACGGAGGGAAGACGTGTCCTTGTCAAAATGAAAATCGCTGAAGCTTATTCTATTACCATGATGGTTCGTTTGCTTCATTTCCACCCGGGAGTGATGGCTTCTTAATGTAGTGGATGAATCTGATGATACGATTCGGGTCCTTGGAAACAGTATATCTCTTATCTAGTTCAAGCGGTCAAAATAATTCGGGTGTATTTCTGTGGGATTTTTTTTTTTATCTGGGCCAAACAAGCAGAAATGGAGACTATAAGGCCAAAGCAACTTAATGGAACTAAAACTGAGACTGGTTTGTATTTATATTTTTCTTTTAATCTTTCTTTTAATTTGTATTTACGTGTCTGGTATTTTATTTGGATAAAATGCAAGCAAGAGAAAGAAATAAGGTTGTAGTGGTCATGTCTGCGGAACGATGAAATGGGACTAAGTCGGAGGTGGTCCTTTACCAAAATCAAGAGCTGAACAAATGTTTTTTTTTCTTCTTCTTCTTCTTCTTCTTTCCTTTTCTTTCTTTAGAGCCAGTTACTAGTAAATTAACTGGCGTCTAAAAACGATATTAACAAATATCAGATCAGGTGAAATTATTTGCTGATAGGTTGCCGATGGTCCAAAAATGGGTTTTCTTACTGGGCAACTTCCATTGCTAAGGACTGCTTGCTAGTTAGCTTGTAGGCTGCTTGCTAAGGACTATTGGCTAGTTTTCTTCCCTATGACCGCTGGCTGATTAGCTAGTCGATTTCTGTCTAAGGACCGTTTCCTAGTTTGCTGCTGGCTAAGGACCGCTGACTAGCCTGCTCTTTGCTAGTTACTGTCCGCTAATTGTCTGCTGGCTAGTCGCTTCTTACTAAGAACTACTGGCTAGTTTGCTTCTTGCTAAGGACTGCCTGATAGCTGGCTGCTTCATAAGGACTATTGGCTAGTTTTCTTCCTAAGGACCGCTGGCTGATTAGCTAGCTAGCTGCTTACTAAGAACCGTTTGCTAGTTAGCTGCAGGCTAAGGACCGCTGACTAGCCTGCTCCTTGCTAATAACTGCTCGCTAGTTATCTGCTTTCTATGAACAAATATACGGCCGGTTTGTTCAAATTGTGCGAGGCCCGACCCAATGACTATTCATAAACACAGACATGTATATACATAAACATATATGCATATCTTTCTGCATATCTGTCCATCTATTTGTCCGGTTGATATGCATATCTAGACTGATAGATATACATTTATTTGTTATGCCCCTCCTCATGTTCCCTCTCCACCCCTGTTTCCTCATACCGAACATTCTTTAGGTCGGACCTCGCACAATTTGAACAAACCGGACGATAAGAACCAATACCCAATCCGAGAAAGAAAAAAAATAAAATCCTTAAGTTTCTCTAGCTCAGCTGTCTTCCCTGCCCCACCCCACCCACCCCACCCCACCCACCCCTCACGCCAACTGTCTTCCTGCTCCCCCCCCCCCCCGTGCCTGTCTGGCTGTCTAGTCAACAGCCCCGGTAAGTCACCACATCCTTGTTCATGGGCGTTAAGATTATAGGGTTCTCGCGTATTGAGTCGGGTTGTGATCGCTATCGACTTTATATAGAGGTCCGGCTTTATTTATGAGGACATAAATCGCATCCGGATTACGGAGCGGTTGTTGGTGTTGATTCAGGAGGAGGAGGAGGGGGGAGAGGAGGAGGAGCCAGGAGGAGGAGGAGGGAAAACAGGAGGAGGAGGAAGGAAAATAAGAAGACGAGGAATTCTTTCTTCCTCATTCCATCTCCTGTTTTCCAGAAGGAGGAGGCATAAGGAAGGAAAATAGGAGGACGAGGGGGAAAATGGAGGAAGAGGGAGGAAAACGGGTGGAGGAAGAGGAAGGAAAACTGGAGGATGACGAGGAAGAAAACAGGATGAGGAGGAGAAGAAGAAAAACAGGAGGATGAGGAGAATGACGGAAAACAGGAGGAAAAAGAAGAAAAACAGGAGGAAGAGGAAGGAAAACAGGATGAGGAGGAGGAAGTATGAGGAAACGAGGGTGGAGAGGGAACATGAGGAGGGGCAGAACGGAAGGCGGGATGAAAAGATCTTTTGTCTTCTGTGTCTTTCTGCTTTTGTGTCTTCTTGTGTCTGGCTGGCTGTTTCTCTTCTCTTTTCTCCTCTCTTCTCGTTTTTTTTTATCTTTTCTTTCTCTCTTCTCGTCTTTTTCGCTTTTATTCTTTTTTCTTTTATTTTTTCTTTTCTCTTCTCGTCTCTTCGCTTCTATTCTTTTCTTTCCTTTTTTTTTCTTCTCTTCTCTTCTCCTCGTTTCGCTTCACTTTTCTTATCTTCTCTTTTTATTCGTTTCGTTTCTTTTTCTATCTCCTCTTTGCTTCTCTCTCATTTTTCTCTTCTCTTCGCTTCGCTTCTTTTCACTTTACTTCTCTTCTCTTTTCTTCTCTCTTTCTTCTTTTTCTTCTTCCCTTTCTCTTCTCTTTCTCTTCACTTCTCTCCTCTTCAATTCTCTTCTCTCCTCTTCCCTTCGCTCCTCTTCCCACTCCTATTCCCTCTCCCTCTCCACTCCATTTCCTTCTCCTTCTCCTCCACTTCCCTCCTTTCTCTCTCTCTCCTAAACCCAACAGCACTCCCTCCCTCCACTTCCCTGCGACAGAGCGTTACAACAGCGTTTGATTGCGTCTATGTATCGGATGATGAGCTCTTCGACGTCAGGCTGGGATGTCCGACGGTCGTGAAGACACCTTAGACGTCTACTAGATTTGTTTTTCATTTTTTTTTTGTTTGTTTTTGTTTGTTGTTGTTTGTTGTTGTTGTTGTTGTTGTTGTTGTTTTGTTTATAGTGAGTCGGGTGTTGATTTTCGTTTGCCGTGTTGGAATGTTATGTATACTGCGTATTTTTATTTTGTTTATTTATTTATTTATTATGTTCATTATATATTTTTTAGATTTTTTATATGCTGCACTTTTTGTTTTATTTATCTATTCATTACGATTATTTAATCTTTAGATATTTTTTCTGCACTTTTTATCGCAACATTTTGATTTTGTGTATTACCCTCATCTAACCCTTTTAAATGTGTATAGTGTACGGTAAATTCATGCATTGTGTATCGTCTTTAATGTATTATATACATTTCTCCCGTATCGCTGTCCTGTTAGACATCTACAATACAACGAACTGATATAGCATAAACAAAACAAGTAATAACGCAATAATTATAACATATAGTATAAGCAAATCAAATAAGTGTATTTTCAAGATCAGTCAAAATAGGGAAACAGAAAGAGAATAAGATAAAAATCAAGGTAAGGTAGCATAAATGATATCTGATTATTAATAGATATTAAATGGCCAAGATAAATTACAAATAAAAAATCAGATAATATAAGTAAGTTAGGATAACATATTCATAAGATGACCATTACCAAATACGTAAATAGATAAGTAGATAAATGTAGATATAACAAAAATAATAAAAGATTTGGGTATAAAAAAAGAATAACAAAAAATTACTGACATGCAAAAAGGAATAATGATGAAAACATAAGCAACCTAGGAATTAAAAAGAAAAAAACAAACAATGAGAGACAAAGTAAAAAAAATCATAAACAAAATCTAGAATGGAAATTAATATTAAATAATTTACCGCAAGCTAATATATAAAACTAATCTTTGTTAAGAATTAGCGCAAACTTTTAGAGAATAAATATATGTACATATATTCTTTTCTATGTAACACACGTGGATCACAAAAAAAAACAGGAAACCGCGTGTGTGTGTGTGTATGTATGTGTGTGTGTGTGTGTGTGTGTGTGTGTGTGTGTGTGTGTGTGTGAGCTTACGACATCACCCAAACTATATATATTACGAATTCCAAAACTAACGTTGATTTTAACATTGCTAAATCCAACGACAAAATCTATTTCAACATTACGAAAGCCAACTACAATAATAATCAACACCCGAAAGAAATTGATATGCAAATGAGGGGTAAAGTGCCTTTTCGGCTCTTCTGATCACTATAAAGATAGTTTAAAAAGTATGTTTTCAATTTTTAGCACATGAGGAAAGCTTGCAAATGCAGTTTCGTGTTAGAGAAGCATGCAATATTTTTATTTTCAATTTTTTTCTCCATTTTTTACCTTCTTTGTTTACTTTTTGCAATATTTTTATTTTCATTTTTTTCCCTTTTTACCTTCTTTGTTTACTTTTTGCAATATTTTTATTTTCAAAACTTTTTCCCCTTTTTTCCTTTTTTATTTTTTTTTCTTTCTTTCTTTTTTAATCTCTTTTTTCTTTTCTATTTTCGCGTGCCTCTAAGGTCGCAAATTTGCAAAGTTTCATCCCTTGATGTTTTGAAAAGTATTGGATAGTATGAAAGCACATTTAACGAGCTTTCTAAACTCAATCATAAGATATTTTAGTGTGTGTGTGTGTGTGTGTGTGTGTGTGTGTGTGTGTGTGTGTGTGTGTGTGTGTGTGTGTGTGTGTGTGTGTGTGTGTGTGTGTGTGTGTGTGGTGTGTTGTGTGTGTGCGTGTGCGCAATATCTACTTAATAGATTTGTGTGTGCGTGTGTGTTGTGTGTGTGTGTGTGTGTGTGTGTGTGTGTGACCGAACATGTTTAAAATATCGCCCAAACTATTGTTATAACCAGGGAATTGTGCAGTAAAAACAGGCTCTTTG
>NW_020868597.1:608153-610653 GCF_003789085.1 Penaeus vannamei | reverse complement strand
TTCCTTTTCCCTCCTTCCCTCCCTCCACTTCATTCCCCTTCTCTCCTTCCCTCCTTTCTCCTTCCCTCCTTCCCTTGCTCTATTTCTCCTCTGTTTCCCCGAGACAGAGAAGGAAGCCAGAGGAATAGAAGAGAGGGTTCTATGATGGATCACCCCCTTTCTTCATCCCTCACTCTCCTCCCCTTCCTGCCTTGCATTCCCCCACCCCTCCCTCGACCCCGCTTCCCTCTATCCCACCTCCCCTCTTCCCATTGCCCCTTGCTCCTCCCCCTCCCCTTCCCCCTTTTCTCTCTTTCTCCCCCTCTCAACCCCTCCCTCCATTCCAACTCGCTGCCTTCCCCCTCTCCCCCCCACCGTTACCCCTCACTCCTCCTCACCCCTCGCTCCTCTTCCTCCCTCCTTTCCCCTTTTACCCCCCCCATCACCACCCCCTCCTCCATTCCACCTCGCTGCCCTCCCCCTTCCCCCTCCCCCCCCATTACCCCTCACTCCTCCTCTCCCCTCACTCCTCCTCACTCCCCTCACCCTCGCTCCTCCTCCTCCTCCTCCCCCCTTCCCCCTTTTCTCCCTCCCACCCCCTCCACCTCCCCTCCCAACCCCCTCCCTCCATTCCACCTCGCTACCCTCCCCCTCCTCCCTTCCCCCTCCCCTCCTACCTCCCCCTACCTCCCAGAGTGTTTAGAGGTGCCATTAACGTGACTGACGAAATTCCAGGAACCATCCATCCTCTGTGAAGAAATTATGATAAACATTCCTCCGCTGTGTCCCCCTTGTTTGCCAAAGAGGTCTTCGTGTCTCCTGTTTATCTGTCGCCCTCGCTCTCTCTGAGATCACTGCTTGCTCTTCCTTTTCTGTCTCCTTTTTTGTTTGTTTGTTTGTTTCTTCCTTTTTTGTCTTGTAACTTCCTTTTTTTTTTTACTCTTCTATTCATCAGCCGTTTACCTTCTCCTTCTTTTATTTTCATCCTTCTTCTTCTACTCTTCCTCTTCCTCCTTCTCTTCTCCTTCCCCTTCTCCTCCTTATCTTTCTCCTTTTCCATTTCCTTTTTTCACATTCTCCTTCTCGTTCTCCTCCTCCTTATCCTTATGCTTTTCCTTTTCCTTTGCCTTCACCTTCTCCTCATCATCATCATTTTCCTCCTCCTTCTCCCTCTCTTCCTCATTATTCTCCTCTTCCTTTTTTTCTCTTCCTCTTCCTCATCCTATCTCCCACCTCCTTTCCTCTTCCTCTTCCTTCTCCTCCTCCTTCTCCTCCTCCTTTCCTTCCTCTTCTCCTCCTTCTCTTCCTATCCCCAACCTCCTTTCCTATTCCTCCTCCTTCTCCTCCTCCTCCTTCTCCTTCTCCACTTTCTCTTCCTCTCCCTCCTCCTTCCTTTCATCCGCCCACCCTCCTCCTCCTCCTCCTCCTCCTTTTCTTCCTCGCTTGGCCTAACCTTCGTGGCCATAACAATCACATTATTCCGCGTATTCTATAAGTAATGGAGGAAAATCGAGGAAAAGATCGAGGACAGGGAAGGAGGAGAGGCAAGGGAGGAGGAGGAGAGACAGAGGGGAGGGAGGGAACGAAGGCAGAGGAGGGGAAAGGGGAGGAAGGGAGAGGAGGAGAAAGGCAGGAAAGTGAGGCAAGAGAGGAGAGAGGGTAGAAAATGAGGTAAGAGAGAAGAGAGGGAGGAGAGTGAGGCAAGAGAAGAGAGACGGAGGAAAGTGAGGCAAGAGAGGAGAAAGGCAGGAGAGTGAGGCAAGAGAGGAGAAAGGCAAGGCAGGCAGGACAATGGTAAGGAATGAAGGGAATTGGAACAGAGTGGAGTTAAGGGAAAGAGGGAAAAGAAGGAAAGGGGGAAGAGAGAGAGAAGCAAGAGGAGGTGAGCCAAGGGAGAGGGAGACAAAGGGAAGAGGAGAGGAGTAACGGGAAGGTGAGAGGAAAGAGAGACAGGGGAGACGAGAAGAGGTGAAGATAAAGGAGAGAGACACTGGAGACGAGAAGTGAAAGAGGGAAGGGACTGGAGAAGAAAAGCAAAGAGGGAAGAGACTGGAGAAGAAAAGCGAAAGAGGGAAAGAGGAGAAGGCAAAAGAGGGAAGAGAGACAAGGGACACGAGAAGAGAAGATGAAAGAGATACTGGAGAAGAAAAGCGAAAGAGAAAAGAAACAGAGGGCACAGTGGAGACAAGACGCTTAGGAAAGGCAGGGAAGGAGAGAGAGAGAGAGAAAGAGGAGAGAGAGGAGGAGCGGAGAGAGAGAGAGAGAGAAAAGAGGAGAAAGAGAGAGAGAGTGAAAGAGGAGAGAGAGCGAGAAAGAGAAAGAGAGAGAGATAGGAAAGAGGAGAGAGAAAGGAGAGAGCGGAGACCCTAGCTGGTGACGAACATGTCCCTGAGGCGACAGCGGAGGTGAAGGATGAGATGTCAGCCAGGAGATGGGCGCTCGGTCGTCTCGCCATGTCATCGGGGCCGCAGCATCCTCTGTGATCTGGAGAAAAGGCGCTGGGATTTTTTTTTTTTTTTTT
>NW_020868597.1:590653-593153 GCF_003789085.1 Penaeus vannamei | reverse complement strand
TCCCCCACCCCTCTCCTCCTCCTCCTCCTTTCTCCCCTCTCCCACCTTCCCACTCCCCCTCTCCTCCTTTTCCTCCTCCTCACTCATCCTCATCCTCATTCTCACTCCCCCATCCCTCCTTCCTTCTCTTTTACCTCCTCTTCCTCTTATCACACCCCTGTTCTCTTCCCCTCCTACTCACCTCCCCTCCTCTCCCTCTCCCCTCCCCCCCCCTCTCTCCTCCCCCTCCCTCCTCCCTCCCTCCCTCCCTCCCCCTCCTCCTTCCTCCTCCTCTCCCTCTCCATTTCCTCCTCCTCCCCTCTCCCCCTCCCTCCCCCTGCCTTCTCCTCCTCCTCCTCCTCCCTCTACCCCCTCCTCCTCCTCCTCCTTCCTCTCCCCCTTTCCTCCCCCATCTCCCTCTCCCCTCCCATCCCCTCTCCTCCTCCTCCTCCTCCCCCCCCTCCTCCTTCCTCCCCACGTCTCCACCCCCCCCCTCCCCCTTTCCTCACCCCCCTCTCCCCTTCCCCCTACCTCCTACCCTCTCCTCCTCCTCCTCCACCCCCTTTCCTCCTCACCCCCTCCCCTCCCCTTCCTCCACCCCCTCTCCCTCCCCCTCCTCCACCCCCTCCCTCCCTCCTCCCTCCTCCCTCCCCCCCTCCCCCATCCCCCTCCCCTCTCCTCCTCCTCCCTCCCTCCCCTTCCCCTCTCCTCATCCCCCTCCCCTCCCCTCCCCTCACCTCCCCTTCTCCTCCTCCTCCTTCCTCCTCCTCCTCCACCCCTCCCCCTCCCTCCTCCTCCTCCTCCTCCTCCCCCCATCCTCCTCCCCCCCCCCCCCCCATCCTCCTCCTCCTCTCCTCCTCTCCTCCTCCTCCTCCTCCTCTTCCGCCTCCTCTTTCTCCACCAAATTGAGTGTGATGCGGCTTCGCTCGACCCATCAGCAGGCAAATGCAGTTTGTCGAGGTTCACTCTCTTAAAAGCCCAGTTTTAGACCTCGAGACCCACAAACATCGCCTATATTTAAGAGCAAAGGAGGAGGCGAGGCGTGGTAGAAAAAAAAGTAAGATGTTAGAAGATGGTAGAATGTGGGTAGAAGATGGTAGTAGATTGTGGTAGAAGAAGATGTAGATAGAAGGTAGATGTTAGATAGAGATGTTAGGTGTAGAAGATGGTAGATGTAGATAGAAGGTAATTTCGGGTAGATAGTTGTGGGTAGAAGATGGTAGATGTAGATAGAAGCATAGATGTGGTAGGATAGTTGTGACGGAGAAGATGGTATGTAGATAGATAATTGTGACGGGTAGAAAGATGGGTTTGATAGCATGTAGAATTAGCCAAGGTTAGATGTGGGTAGAAGATTGGTAAAGTAGATAGAAGCTAGATGTAGGCTGTAGAAGATGCGTAGATGTTTGGTAATAGATGTGGGTAGAAGCATGTAGATGTAAGGATAGAAGAGTAGATGGGGGATAGAACTGAATGGTAGGTGTAAGAACAGAAAGTGTAAATGTTAGCTAATATATGGGTAGAAATGTAAGATGGTTAGATAGAAGATTGATAGTAGCGAGGTAAGAGATTGGTAGATGTAGATAGAAGGTAGATGTGGGTAGAAGATGGTAGATGTAGATAGAAAGATAGAGTGGTAAGTGTAGCGCTAGAAGCAGAATTGGGCGTAGATATGGGTTTCTAGAAAAGGCTTAGAATAACGTTAAGGTATTGGTAGGCAGGTAGAAAAAAAGTAAATATAGGTAGAAAGGTAGAAAAAAAGAGTAGATTATATGGTTAGAAAAAAGGTAGATGTAGATAGAAGAAAGTAGATAAAGTATTGAAAGGAATCAGAAAAGAAAATGTAAACAATATAAGAACAAAATCGGTACAAGATACGTACGTAAATGGAGGATATAGCAATGGGTAGATAAGGGTAGAATGGGTAATAATGGGTGCATAATGGTTATGATACTGAGGACTATAAAAGATGTTTGGGTCCTGATAAAAATAAAACATTAAGCGAAGAAATAAAACTTTTTATTACAAACGGAAAAATTTGTTTATTGCGATAGAAGGATGTGAGACAAAAATAATTGATAATATGATTGACAGTAACGGATAAATAATAATAATAATAAGGATGATGATAATAATGATAATAATAATAATAATGATGATAATAATGATAATAATGATAAATGAATGATGAATAATAAATAATATAATAATAAAAAACTTTCTTTTGAAATGGAACCTAACAAGACTAAAAGAATTACGGTTTTTAAAATATTCTGTCTGTTTATGATAAGAAAAAAATAATGATTGTTATATGATTATTATCATTATGATTATTATTATCATCATTATCATTGTAATGATTATAAATTATCATCATTATTATCATTATCATCATTATTATTATTATTAGGTAATTATTATTGTTTGTTGTTATTATTATCATTATTTATTATATTATTATATCATCATTATTATTATGATCATCATTGTTATTACTATTTTATCATTATTATATTCATGT
>NW_020868597.1:575653-578153 GCF_003789085.1 Penaeus vannamei | reverse complement strand
GATTGATAATCTAGTAATTCCATCTATTTCAATGGATATTCCTTCTGTGACATGCTGTTATTTGCTTCTAAATTACCCCCTGTATGCAAGGAAAGCCGGGTGACCATCCACTGCAGCGCGCGGGATCGAACGCAGGTCAGCAGGATTACTTGACGAGGGACGCTACCGAAGCACCACACAGCACACAGAAGGAAAGGTTTGGGGGGTTTACTATAAGCATTAGAGTTAATTACTGTAAATCATTCATTTAGGAGAGGAATTCCTGTGAATGAAATTTTTTGGTCGATCATTTTAAGAAGGGAGGTATTTTTGAGGCCATTCGTTTAGGAAAGGAATTCATGTGAGAATTTTTGGTCTATTATGTTTTTGTAGTGAAGTTTGAACATATGATCGAAGCTTTTTACTTAGTGGCCAGTCCGATGTGCTGGGATATATATATATATAATATATATATATATATATATATATATATATATATATATATATATATATATATATATATATATTATATGTGTGTGTGTGTGTGTGTGTGTGTGTGTGTGTGTGTGTGGTCTGTGTGTATGTTTATTATAATAATCATTTATATTATACTTTCATAACATTATAATCATCATTATTATTATCACTTATCCTTATTATTATTATCTCTCTTCTCTCTTCTCTCTCTCTCTCTCTCTTCTCTCTCTCTCTCTCTCTCTCTCTCTCTCTCTCGTCTCTCTCTCTCTCTCTCTCTCTCTCTCTCTCTCTCTTCTCTCTCTCTCTCTTTCTTTTTTAGGGAACACATGGACATCGACAAATCCATCAACAAGTTAAAGTTTTCCAAGTGAGTTTTGTTCGGAACCTCACGGAGAGAGAGCCTGGGGGGGGGGGTAGATTATTGGTCAGATAGATAAACAGATAAAGAAGGTGATGGCTTGATATGATAGTCAGAAAGTTTAAGAAGTATTTAAAATATGCATATCTCTTTCTCTTTTTTTCTTTTCTCTTTCTCTTCTCTCTTTCTGTCTCTTCTCTCTCTTTCTTTCTCTGTCTCTCTCTCTCTATCTCTCTGGCTGTCTGCCTATCTATCTATCCTCTCTCTCTCTCTCCCTGTCTATTTTCTCTCTCTTCCTCTGTCTCTCTCTCTCCTCGTCTCTCCTTTTCTCTCTCTTTCTCAAACACTCCCTATTCCTCACTCCTCCTCCTCTCTTTCTCTCCCTTCTTTTCCTCCCCACTCGTTACCACACTCTTTCCTTCTCCTTCTCTTTATCTCCTCTCTTTCTCTTCCACCATATCCGCATTTCCCAATCCACTCTTGGTCGCAGAATCCACTCAACAGCTGACAGATTAACCCAAAGGACATAGAAACAGAAGGAAAACTTTGCCGTATGCTCTCTCCTCTCGTTTTCTGTGTCCTGTTCTATTCTTCTCCCTCCCTTACCCTCTCCTTTTTTTCCCTTTCCATTATTTTTCCTGTTCCTTCTCTTCACCTCGCTCCTCCTTTCCCACTTTCTTGCCTTGTCCTGTCTTTCGCTCTCTTTTCTTTCTTTACTCTTCTCCTTCCCCTCTCTCTTTTCCTTTCTCACTCCCTTTCCAGTATTATCTTCTTCACTCACTCTTCCTTTTTTCTTTCTCCCTTCTCCCTCCCTCCTGCCTTATTCCCCATCCTCCATCCTCCTCCTCCTCCCTCTCCCCTCCTCCTCCTCCTCCTCTTACCTCCTCTCCCTTCCTTCTCTCTTCTCCTCCCTTAATTCCCCATCTTCTTCACCCCTCCCCATCCTCCCCCTCCATCCTCATCTCCTCACTCTCCCCCACCTCCTTCAACTCCTTCCAATGTGATCCTTGGCTTCCCCCACCAAACCCACCCAAACTCTACCCCCCATACCCCCCCTCCTCAACACCCCCCCTACCTACCAACTCAACCAAAAAAAAAAAAAAAAAAAAAAAAAAAAAAAAAAAAAAAAAAAGCCAACCATCACAACAAAAAAAAAAAAAAAAAAAAGCGGGGGGGGGGGAGGGGGCATTCCACAGACTCACTTTGCCTTGACGAAAAACTCCCTGCATCCAAACTCGAGAGATCGTCGAAGAAGGAAAAGAAAGTTTTGTCTCTTCGCTTTAAGGACGTGAAAGTTAAGGGGGAGGCAGAGGAGGGAGGGGGGAGGGGGAGGAGCGAGAGAGGGGAAGAGAGAGGGAGGTGGAGGGGAGCCTTGTGAACATTTTTTTTTTTTTTTTTTTTTTTTTATCTTCTTGGTGCTGTGTCTTTTTCCCTTACTTCTCATTTTCTTATTATTAATCATCGTTATCATTGTTATACATATTCCTTTTATTCTTCTTTCCCGGTCCCCCCCCCCATGTCTTTTTTCTCTTTCTTCTCTCTCTCTTCTTTTCTTCCTATTATTTTTATTTTCCTTAAATTCTACTTGTCTTTATTCCATTCTTCCTTCTCTTCTCCTTTTCTTCTTCTTCCTTCTTTTATTTTTTCCTTAAATTCTTCTTGTCATTATTTTCTTCTTTCCTTTCT
>NW_020868597.1:563153-565653 GCF_003789085.1 Penaeus vannamei | reverse complement strand
TAATGATAATAATGATAATGATAACATGATATGAATGGGTGATGGTAATGATAATGATATAATGATAATAATAACAATAATGATAATAATAATGATAATGATAATAACAATGATAATCATAATGATAATTATCATTTTATTACAATCAATTTGGACATAATGATAACAGTAACATTGATGATGATAATAATAACCATAGAGATAAAATTATTGTAATGATAACAATGATCAAAATATAAAAAAGATGTTGATAGTGATAATAATAGTGATAATCATAAAAATAATGAATAATAGTAATGATGATGATAGCAACAACAACAAAAATAATAATAATAATAATAAATAATAATAATAATAAATAATAATAATAATAATAATAATGATAATAATAATAGTAAAATAATGTTAGTGATAATGATAATGCAATGTCAAGAACAATCCATCACCATTGTATTACCATTATTTTTCTTATATTATTATTATTGTTGTTGTTGTTGTTGTTGTTATTGTTATTATGATAACAATGATAATGATGATAATCATGATGATGATGATGATAATGATAATAATGACAATAATGATAATGATAACAAAAATGTCAATAATAATAATAATAATAATAATAATAATAATAATAATAATAATAATAATAATAATAATGATAATAATAATAATAATATAATAATAATAGTGATAATAATGATAAGGGGGATGATAATGATACCATAATAGTAATAATAATAATAATAATAATAATAATAATAATAATAATAATAATAATAATAATAATAATAATAATAATAATAATAATAATAATAATAATAATAATGACAACAATCACTTAACTATGAAAACTAATTACAGTTTATTCACCATCATTAACCCGATCCAGATGCAATGGCATATTCTGTCCCTGCAGGCAAATCCGATACAGTGCTGCCTACTGTGTGATGGTACGTTGTGCTGTACAGACCTCTTTAAAGGCGGTGGATTGAAAGAGAACTCGAAAGGAAAAGGGAATTTTGATAAATAAGGAGAGACGTGAGGTGATGATGGGGATTGGAATGGAAGAGGAGGGTACAGGGGGGAAAGGGTGAAAAGGAGGGGATGGGGGAAAGGTGGAAAGAGTAGGGATAATATATCAAGGGGGGGGGGGGGAATTTTGGGGAAGATCTTAGGGGAAAAGGTTGTGGGAAAGGTGAGCTTAGAAGAGAAGGTAAAGGGGAAAAGGAGGGTATAGGGGGGAAAGGGTGAAAAAGAGCAGGTAAGTATGAAGGAGGAAAAATGTTTGGGGAAGATCTTAGGGGTTTGGGAAAGATCTCAGGGGAAAAGGTTGTGAGAGAGGTGATAGAGAAGGTAAGGGGGGAAAGGAAGGCATAGGGGAGAAAGGTGGAAAGAACAGGGATGATATGCAAAGGGAAAAAGTGTTTGAGGGAAGATCTTAGGGGGAAAAGGTTGTGGGAGAGGTGACTAGAGAAGGTAAGGGGGGAAAGCAGGGCATTTAGGGGGGAAGGTGGAAAGAACAGGGATAATATACAAGGGGGGGAATATTTTGGGAAAGATCTTAGGGGAAAAGGTTTGGGTGAAGATGGGCTTAGAAGAGAAAGTAAGGGAGGAAAGGAGGGTATTGGGGAAAAGGTGAAAAGAGAAGGAAAGATGGAGACATAAGGAAAATTTTGGGGGGAAGATCTTAGGGGAAAAGGTTGTGGGAAAGGTGAGCTTAGAAGAGAAGGTAAAGGGGAAAAGGAGGTATAGGGGGAAAAGTGAAAAAAGAGAAGGAAAGTATGGAAGGAGGAAAAATTTGGGGGAAGATCTTAGGGGTTTGGGGGAAAGGTGATTTAGAAGAGAAGGTAAGGGGGAAAGGGAAGGCTAGGGGAGAAAGGTGAAAAAGAGCAGGGATAATATCAGGGAAAAAGTATTTTGGGGAAGATCTTAGGGAAAAGGTTGTGGGAGAGGTGAGCTTAGAAAGAGGAGGTAAAGGGGGAAAGGAAGGCATAGGGGAGAAAGGTGAAAAAGAGCAGGGATAATATGCAAGGGGGAAAAATATTTTGGGGAAGATCTTTCGGGGGAAAAGGTTGTGGGAGAGGTGATCTTAGAAGAGGAGGTAAGGGGGAAAAGGAAGGCTTAGGGGAGAAAGGTGAAAAAGAGCAGGGATAATATGGCAAGGGGCGGAAAATATTTTGGGGATCTTAAGAAAAGGTTGAAGTGACCTTAGAAGAGAACGGTAAGGGAAAGACGGGCATGGGGAGAGAAAGGTGAAAAGAACATGGATAATATGCAAGGGGGAAACATTGTTTTGGGGAAATATCTTAGGGAAAATGGTTGTGGGGAAAGGTGACTTAGCAGCAGTACAGGTAAAGGGGAACAAGGAGTCTTCTATAGGGGGGAAAAGGTGAAAAAAGCAGGAAAGTATGGAAGAAGAAAAATTTGGGCTCGGGGAGATCTTAGGAGGTGTTTGGGCGAAAGGTGATCTTAGAAGAGACAGGTAAGGGGGAATGGA
>NW_020868597.1:545653-558153 GCF_003789085.1 Penaeus vannamei | reverse complement strand
CTATCTCCTCCTCCTCCCTCTATCTCTCTCTCTCTCTCTTCTCTATCTCCTCCTCCCTTCTCTCTCTTCCTCTATCTCCTCCCCCCTTTCTCTCTTCTCCTCTATCTCCTCCTCCCTTTCTCTTCTTCTCTTCTCCTCCTATCTCCTCCTCCCTTTCTCTCTCTTCCTCTATCTCCTCCTCCCTTTCTCTCTCTTCCTCTATCTCCTCCTTCCCTTTCCTCTCTCTTCCTCTATCTCCCTCTTCCCTTTCTCTCCTCTTCCCTCTATCTCCTCCTCCTTTCTCTCTCTTCCTCTATCTCCTCCTCCCTTTCTCCTCTTCCTCTATCTCCTCCTTCTTTCTCTCTCTTCCTCTATCTCTCTCCCTTTCTCTTCTCTTCCTCTATCTCCTCCTCCTTTCCTCTTTCTCTTCTTTCCTCCTATCTCTCCTCCCTCCTCCTCTTCCTCTATCTCCTCCTTCCTTTCTCTCTCTTCCTCTATCTCCTCCTCCCTTTCTCTCTCTTCCTCTATCTCCTCCTCCCTTTCTCTCTCTTCCTCTATCTCCTTCCCCCTTTCTCTCTTTCCCTGATTCTCCTGCCCCCTTTCTCTCTCTTCCTCTACTCTCCTCCTTTCCCTTGTCTCTACTCTTTCCTTCCTATACCTCCTACCTTCCTTCTGCTTCTCTTCCTCCTACTACTACCCTCCCCCCCTTTACTCTCTCTTCCTCTATCTCCTCCTCCTTTCTCTCCTCTCCTTTCTTTCACCTCATTCTCCTCCTCATTCCCTTCTTCCTATCCTTCTCCTCACCTCTCTCCCTCCTCTCTCTCTTACTTCTTCCTCTCCTTTCCTCCTCCTCCTCTCCTTCCCTTCCCTTCTCTTTCCTTTCTCTTTTCTCCTCTCTCCATCTCCCTCTCTCCAAGAGCGTCGTAACTTTCCCCCTCTTTATCTCTTCTCTTCTTCTCCCTTTCTTCTCCTCTCTCTCCCTCTCTTATTCTTTTCTCCTCTCCTCCTCACCGCTTCCTCTTCCTCCTCCTCCCTTTACCTCTTCCCTCCTCCCTCCTCCCCTCACTCTCCTTTCTTCATCTGTCTCCTCTCTCCTTCCCTCTCTCCTCTCCACTCCTCCCTCTCCCCCTCCCTCTGCCTTCAGGCCCTCTCTCTCCCTAACTGTCCTCCTGTTCCTCCATTCACATTCTATCTCCTCGCGCCTCCCTCCCTCCGTCCTCTTCATCCTCTCTCCTGCCCCTACCTATCCATCTTACACGATCCTTTCCTCTCTCCGCTCTCCTTCTAACTCTGCTCTCCATACTCTTCGTCTTCCTCCTCCCTCTTCATATTCCCTCTTCCTCTTCCTCGTTCGCAGAGTCAACACATCGGTCTGTTGTCTTTGGCCGAGATATCTAGGCTGTTCTCTCCATCTCGGTTTTCTCTCCCGGTAAGAGTTTATCTGGTCTACGTCTTGAGTCCTCTGTTTCTTGTTGTTTATTGCGTGTGTTATTGTTGATGCTTGTTTTGTTTCTTGTATTGTTGCTTCCTTACTTCTTTTTGCCTTTTGTCTTCCTTTTTGTATATTCTGTCACGTTATTTCTCTTTTTTTTTTTCCTAGAGTATACATGTCTGTTATTATACTCTATTCTCTTTTCATGCTTTTCGAGATAGTCCTAGCCAATGATCGTATATTATAATAATTATTATTATTATTACGATATAATATAGCGCATATTATATATAATCAGCTAAATTATTTATTATTCTTTATCTAGGAATGGAGAAAAATACTATTTGAAATAGTAACCTAGATATATGATATAACACCCTCCTAATATAATGATTGTTCTCTCAATTATTTCTGCCATATGCTTCTATTCAATCATATGGTCCTTCATTTGTTTTATATTAGTTTTTCGATTTTTTTACAAATTTTGGCGTATTACTTGTTTTATTTCTCAAACGTTGCTTTTTTTTCTTTATTCCCATTTTTTCAAGGCTCCTGTCATTTTTAAAAGTGTTTGTTACTTTTTTTTTTTTTAAAATACCTATCATATCCATTATATTTTCTTTTCTCTTTTCGAAGCATGATCATTCTGCTGATATCTGAATCTTATACGTCATGTTCTCCGATTATCCATTTTTACATAATATTTAATACTTTTCTTTCTTATATCTCCTCTCCTATTAGAGATTGTCTCTCCTATTGCTTTTTTGTGTATTCTTTTCTCTCCTCTTTTCTCTTCCTTTCTTAAGCGTATACACTCTCTTTCTCTTTTCTCTTTTCTTCAATGTTGACTTTTTCTCTTTATCTTGTTGATATAGTTATACCCTCATATTGAAGCGTCGTTTTGTGTTTTTCTATCCGGAGTGATCTTTCCCTCACCTCTTTTTCTTACTCCTTCTCTTATTCACTCTTCTCTCTCTCTCTTTCTGTTCTTTCTATCCTATATTTTTTATCTTTATTCGTAGGAAGATTGCATCCTAAATTGCATCGTTTTCTTTTTGTATCTCTTTCTCCTACTTATATCTTTTCTCTCTCTAGTTGTCTTGAGTTCGTCATTTTTATATTTCTGTTTTCGTGTCCTATTTCTCATATGCCATCATAGTACCTCCATATTCTTCCATTTCTTGTTCGATTTCTACTCTCTTCCCATTATTTATATCATATCAATATACCACATTATCTACATTTACCCCTTAGCGTCTTCTGTAAATCATAACTGTACCTATAATCTTTTCCTATTCTCTTTCACTTTTTTTTTCTATTCTATGTCCTGCCTTTCAATAGTTACCTCTACATCTTCAGTTCTCTTTATCATCTTTTTTATCCTTCTGAGTCCCTGAGCATTTCTCTATGTCTTCCTAAAATAATAATTTTTTGATCTGCCCCTATTGATAAGCCAGTAACATGGGCATCCTGTAACTTTTTAGAAAAATTATCTAAAATACATTATCTGACTCTTTATTTTCCCGCCTTCTTCTTCTTTCTTGTCTTTCCTTCGTTCTATTTTTCTTCTCTCTATACCAATTTTTTCATTCTCCTACTTTTTGACATTCCAACCATGCTCAAAATACTAAATCACTAGACTTCATCTGTATCTTAAACGTCTTCTCAAACAACTCGTTCAAAATCTTTTTTGCCTTATAATATCACAGGTCTATTTATCCTACCTCCATCGACTATCAGCACAATCGTCTCCTCTCCCCCCCCTCCTTTTTCACTCTCTTTCTCCAACCCCTACCCGCTTCACCTCTCTTATAAGCGCGCGTTGTTTGGTGTGTGAGTGATGGAGGGAAGAGTAAAGATCGAGAATCAGGGCGTAAGAGAGACGGGAGGGGAAAGGGAGGCAGGAAGGAGACGGAAGGGGCATTTTTCATCTGAATGAGTGAGTCAACGAAGTGGCTTAGAGTTTTTAACCAGTCTGAAAACCCAAAGGCCTTCGACGGCCACGCCCTCCAACCTGGGGCGGAAGGGGAGAGCAGAGAAGAGCACAGAGAGGGGAGAAGAGGAAGGGGGAAGGGAGGACAGGAAGTTGCGAAGGGAGGGGCTAGAGGGAAAGGAAACGAATAGCCAGACACAGGCTACATACCTGTGCCCTCGCCCGCTGTTCGGAAGCAGACGGTCACTTTTTTTTTTCCATCAGGCCACGCCTCCCTCCTCACCACGTGGCATCGCCTGGTCCCTTGCCTGCGACCATGAGCAAGAGGGGACAAATTCTTCCTGGGTAGCGCGAGGCAAGGGCATGCCTCAGGGGCGTCGAGAAGGGGCACCGTGCCGGGGGAAGGGAGGAGGCAGGGAAAGATGTAGGAGAAGGCATTACTGCAAAAGAAGAGAGAGCGAGGAAGAAGAGAAGGGGGACACAGGGAGGAAGGCGGCAGGCCGAGGTACACACAGGCCGTAGGGGACCAGCGCACGGGGGAAGGGCCCGAGAATAGCTCCGCGTAGAGGGCCGGAGGAAGAAGGACCGCGAGAAGGGGAAGGAGAAGGAGGCGGGCGGAAATGTGAGAGGTCCGCAGAGATGAGCTAGATGGCCAGCCACATTGAGGAAGACGCCAACGCACAGGAGGAGAGGTCGACCGCAGTCGAAGCGATAACGAGATTAGAGAGAGATGAAATAGAGAAACAGGAGAGAAAAAAAAATTGAAACAGAAACACCCCTGTCGAGACATGCAAAAAAAAGAATATATAATAACACAACAATCATGCAGAATTTCGGCCTAGCTAAGCTGATGGCACGATTTTTTTCCCCCTCCATTTCTTTTTTTTTTTTCACATGAATCGCGGGAAAAGAAATGACGCAATCAAGCCTCGACCAATCACAATCAAGGAGGCGGTGCGAGCTGCGTTCTGATTGGCTGGCAGACGTCGAAGAGGTGAGCCGCGTCGACTCTTCAGACTCTCGTGGCCAATTTCCCTTCTTCTCGTAAGGCAAATGGGAAAAGGGGGGTAGGGGGGAGAGGAGGGGGCAGGGGACAGAGGGGGTGAGGGGAGGGGGAGGAGGGGGTGAGGGGGGGGGGGAATTTATGAAGGGGGGAGGGGAGGAGGGGGGCGGAGGAGGGGGAGGGGGGAGGGGGGTGAGGGGGATTATAAGGGGTGAAGGGGGGAGAAGGGAAGGAGGGGGGAGGGAACTTGATAAGAATTTCCGGAAAAAAATTTTTTGGATAGAATGGAAGGAATAACGAAGCTTGGAAGTGGTGTTAAAAAAAAAAAAAAAAAAAGAATTTCTCATCATTAGTATTAATATATTAATGTTTTTAGTTATCGTTTATTGTTTGTTTAATCTTTCTTTCTATCTCCTTTTCTGTCTCGTTTGTTAGTTTTCTTTTGCTCCTTCTTTCTCTCTTTTTCGTCTCTCTTCTCCCTTTATATATATATATATATATATATATATATATATATATATATATTATATATATATATATATATATATATATATATATTATATACATATATATATATATATATATATATATATATAATATATATAAAAATAAAGATAATTATGTGTGTGTGTGTGTGTGTTTGTGTGTGTGTGTGTATGTGTGTGTGTATGTGTGTGCATACACCCACCAAAACACAACACACCTATACATTTTATATTACTTTGAACAAACCCTCCACTTCTCTCTCACTTCCTTCCTCTCTCTCATCCTTTCTTCCCCTCTTCCTCTTCCTCTCCCTCCTCTCCTATCCTTCACACTATCGCCACCATTCACTCTAACGTACTATTGAGACTACCCCCAGGGGGAGGGAGAGGGAGGAGAGCAGGGAGGGCGAGAGAGGAGAGGGAGGGGAGGGGAGGGGGGAGAGGCGGAGAGAGGGAGAGGGATGGGGAGAGGGAGAGAGCGGGGGAGGGAGGGAGGAGGGAGGGAGGGGGGGGCAGGGAGGGGGGGGGAGCAAGGAGGAGGGGGGAGGGAGAGGAGGAGGGGGAGAGAGAGGGAGGGAGAGGGAGGGAGAGGGAGGGAGGGGGGGAGGAGGGAGGGAGGGGAGAGGAGGAGAGAGAGAGAGAGAGAGAGAGAGAGAGAGAGAGAGAGAGACAGACAGACAGACAGACAGACAGACAGACACACAGACACACAGACAAACAGACAGGCACACAGACAAACAGACAGCAAGAGACAGAGACAGAGAGAAAGAAAAGAAAGAACAGATAAAGAAGAAAGAGAGAAACAGAGAGAGAGAACTCAAAATAACAAACTCTAAATAACAAACAACCAGACATAACACACACACCGAAACAGAGAAGGGGGAGAAGGCAAAAAAATAAATAATAATATTCACCAGCTGCAACAACAGCAAATTGCACCCCTTTAAAACTGCATTGGATAAGCGTGATGTACAGGACCCATAAAAGGCATTAATCCCAAACGATGCAGGGTTAATAAGTCTATATTTCATCATTAGAAGTTCACAAAACGTTATTATTCTTATCCGAGCACTCAGGTTAAATTCGTGGCGATGAGGCACTAAGACGAAGCCAGGGACACTAAGCGATCGGACGCGTTGTTTTGGCTTCCGTTTTCACTTTTTGTTTTCATTTTTTTAGAAAAGAGAAAAACAAATGTGGGGATTTTTGGGTTCTTTTCTTTTTCTTCCTTTCGTTTTTTTTCCCTCCCTTCCGATCTTTCCCCGTTTCTCTTTTGTTTTTCTACTATTTTTTAAATAAAAAGGATCGGCGTCCGATACCGTCAAAAAAGTTCTAGACTTCGTGTGCGTGATCACGTGTGTGTTTGTGCGTGATAAAGGGAATGGAAAGAGGAGGGGAGAAGAGGGGGTAGAGAGAAGGGGGGAGAAGGGAGGAGGGGGGGAAGGGAAGAAAAAGGGAGGGGGAGGAAAGGCGGTATAGAGAAGGGGGAGAAAGGAGGAAAAAGGGAGGGGGAGAAAGGGGAAAGGGTATAAGGAGGAGGAGAAGGGAAGAAAAAGGAGGGGAGGAAATGGGATATAGAGAAGGGGGAAAAGGGAAGGGGGGAGATGGGAGGAGGGAGGATGAGAGAGGGAATGGAGGAAAAGGAAGAAAGAAAGGAAAGGGGAAGAATGGGTAAGGAAAGAGAAGAAGAGACGAAAGGGGAGAAAGAAAAAGGATGGGGTTAGAAGGACAAAATAAACAAGGGAAGAGACAGGGAATAGAGAGAAGAGATAAAGAAAGAAAGAGGAGGTGGAAAATGCGAAATACAGAGGAAATGGAGGAAAAGAGAGAGAGAAGCAAAGAGAAAAAAACAAAAGAAAAAACAAAAGAGAAATAAAAAAGAAGAAAGAAAGAGAGAAGGGAAGAGAGAGATAAAGGGGAAAACACAAAAGGGGAAGGAGGAAAGGGCCATAAAGAAGAGAGAATAAGCAAGGAAATAAGAGAATAAGAGATAAAAAAAAAGAAAAAAAAAATTCCGGGGGTAGGGGAGTGACGGGAGGGAGGGAGGGGGAGAGGGGCCGGAGGGGGAGGGGGGGAGAAGGGGGGAGGACGGAGGGGGAGAGGGGGGTAGAGGAGGGAGGGTAGGGAGGGGAGGAGGGGAGGGGGTAGGGGAGTGAGGAGGGGAGAAGGGGAGAGGGGGAGGGAGGAGGAGGGAGGGCAGAGGGGGTAGGGAAGTGACGGAAGGGAGAGGGAGAGAAGGGAGAGGGAGGGAGAGAGGGAGGGGGGTGTTAGAGGACGCCAAATTAATTTTATTTATATAGTGATCATCAAGAGAAACTTGTTTTTTCCGGAAATCGTCACGGTCTGGCACACTCTGGTATGTAAAAAAAAAAAAAAAAAAAAAAAAAAAAAAAAAAGTCGACCTTGATATTTTAAACTATTTTTTTTTTTACGATCAATGATTATTATTATTTTTTATCTCCTATAATTCATTCATGTTACACAGAAATGTACTTAACAAAGGGTTATAGAGTACATCAAGCTGTTTAAATAAGTTTACATAAGAAGAAACCTGTGTGTGTGTGTGTGTGTGTGTGTGTGTGTGTGTGTGTGTGTGTGTGTGTGTGTGTGTGTGTGTGTGTGTGTGTGTGTGTGTGTGCGTGCGTGCGTGTGTGTGTGTGTGTTGTGTGTGTGTGTGTGTGTGTGTGGTGTGTGTGTGTGTGTGTGTGTACATGTTTATTTGTTTGCATATAAATACATACACACGCATGTACGTGTGAATGTGTAAATATACAGTCACATGCATAACAATATGGAAAAGTAGGTTAAAATACGTAGATGAAGAGAAAGCATTATATAAAAATTCACGTACACATAAATATACAACTTATCTGATGCTTACATAACGCACAAATGGATACAGAATTTCGCTGTAAATGTAGTCCAACGTCTTAAAATATCATGAAAAAGTCCAATTCAGTAATACAATAACGAGAAAGGTAAAGAAGAAAAAATATTTTTTTTCACCCGCCGTCACGAGCGCCACCTTGGAAACTGCCTAAAGCATTTTTATTTCTGAAACAAACTTTTTTTATTGCTATTATTTTTTCCTCTTCTCTTTTCCTCTTCACCATTTGTTTGCGTTTTTTTTACGGTTGCGACTTGGCATATATTGAGAAAAAAACAAATATATGGTTTAGGTTCGTTATCTCTCGCAAGATTTTACAAACACTTCGTGCCTAATACGTTTTAGGGTCCGCTGATTTTACGTTGTATGCCTCTTCGTGTTTAGGGAGCGTGTAATATGAAATGCATTTAGAATATTAGATATTTGTAATATCCGGGTAGCTGTTCCACCTTTTCTCCATACCGGCTCCATAAAAATAGCATAAAAACCGCATTAAGTCCGTAACCCCACGACCGTTGCTCTTCGCTTTAGCTATTATGGCTTATTTATGTTAATAATACTTTTCCCAGAATCTAAACGTTCGCCCTACATAAAATATCGAGATGGAATGTTTATTTTGCAAATATTTTAGGTGCGTAGAATCTATGTCCGCGAAGCAGCAAATTTTGGCGGGAAATTTCTTGAACATCGTGTTCTTTTGGCGGGAAAATCATTATTCCTTGAACAATTTTTCTCTCTCTCTCTCTCGTTCTCTTTTCCTCATCCTCTTCCTTTTCCTTCGCCTTTCCTCTTCTTATTTACAGGTTAAGCTAATATTATTCAATCGCGATATCCGTATTCAGCCGAAGACATGACGTAAATAACACATCCAACGGATCCTAAACAGACATCTTCTAAGTTAACGAGAACATTTCTTTATGCTTTTTCCTTCATTCCCACATTTCCCTCCCTCCTTCCCCTTCCTCCCCGCTATTTTTCTTTCTTTCTTTCTCTCTTCTTTTCCTGCTGACGGAGGAAGGAACCAGGTCCGTCAGCAGGAAGGAACCAGGAGCAGGAAGCAATCAGATCCGTCAGCAGGAAGGAACAGATCCGTCAGCAGGAAGGAAAAGATCCGTCAGCAGGAAGGAACCAGATCCGTCAGCAGGAACGTCAGCACACCGGGTCCATCAGCAGGAACAGAATGTCAGCAAGAACGAAGCAGCGTCGCCACCGCCGTCAGCTGGAACGAATCGTCAGGAAAACGTATCCTAATCCTAAGGAATGGAATCTCGTCTGGAATCTGTAGGAAACGAGGCAGCGTGGCCGGCAGGAATGGGAATCTGAGCCAGGAGAGCTTTGGAACAATGGGAATAGAGAAAAAAGAGAGAGAAAGAAGAGAGAGAGAGAGAGAGAGAGAGGAGAGAGAGAGAGAGAGAGGGGAGAGAGATAGAGAGAGAGAGAGAGAGAGAGAGAGAGAGAGAGAGAGAGAGAGAGAGAAGAGAGAGAGAGAGGAGAGAGAGAGAGAGAGAGAGGAGAGAGAAGAGAGAGAGAGAGAAGGAAGAGAGGAGAGAGAGAGAGAGAGAGAGAGAGAGGAGAAAAGAGAGCAGAGAGAGGTTAGAGATTAAATAGAAGAGAGAGAGAAAAAAGAGAAGGAGGAGAAAAAAGTAGATAGAGAAGAAAGAGAGGAAGAAAATAAGAATGGAGATGCAATAAGGAGATGAAGATGAAGCTGGTTATAAAACATATAATAAAGAGAGATAAAGGCAGACAGATATATCAGAAGACAGGAGACAGAAGAGCGAGCAGAGAAAGAAAGAGAGAAAGAGAAAGAAAGACAGAGAAGAGACAGAGACAGAGAAGACAGACAGACTCAGTACAAGAATACAGAGAGAAGAGACAGAAGACAGAGAGAGAAAACAACTAGAAACAGAGACAAACAGAGAGAAAGAGACAGAACAGACAGGGAAAAAAACTAAACGAAGATAATGAAATAAAACAGAAGAAATTTAATACTTTGACTGAGACGCAAGAATTAATAAAATAAAAAATATAACTAAATAATATAATGAATAACGGTAATAAGGATAATATGAGATGATGATAAGTATGAGGATGATGAGATTTTCATATAAAATGATATGATCATTGTCATCATTATATTATTATCATTCACCATTGTCACACATCATTATTATCATCATTGTCACCATTATCATATTATCACTATCATTATTATCCTTACACGTATTGTACGTATTGATCAACTATCAGCGTCATTACATTGTCATTATATTGATTATATTACATTATTTGTCATAAAATCATATCATCATTACCAATTATCGATCATAATCATAACGTCAATGACATAATATCTAAAAGTATGAAAAGATAGAGATTAATAGTAAAAAGAGAAATAGGAATGACATTAATAATGGAAAAAAGTGAACCCAATGGCAAATGTCTTTTTTAGAGCCATTGGCAAAGAATAATTGATAATGAGCAATAACGATAAAGTTAATAATCAAATAAATATTATATTTTTATTAAATAATAATTAAAATAAAATACTAATGAATAATAATATATAATAATAATAATAATAGATAATAATAATGATGATAATGAGATAATAGATAATAAAGATATAATAATAATAAATAATAATAATAATAATAGATGAATAATAATAAAATCATAATAATAATGATAATAATATCAATAATAATATAATAATAAGATAACACAACAACAAACAATAATAAATAATAAAATAATAATGATAAATAATAATAATAAATAAAAAAAAAAAAACGTAAATGTGCATACATGAATATGTTTATAACTTCCAACGGAAAATGAAGAAAGAAAGAAGAAAGTAATATAAATAAATAATAAATAACATAAAAGTTTAAAATGATATGATAAATAAATATACAAAAAGAAGAATAAACATCAATACACAAAGAGTATATGATTAAAGAAATTAAACTGTAATGAAGAAAAAATGAAAGAATCTTGGAATAAAAAAAAAGAAGAAGGAAAATGAAAGAATGAAGAAATCGAAAATGGAGAGAAATGAAGGGAAAGGAGGAAAAAGGAGGGGAAGATGGGAAAGAGAAGAAGAAAATGCGGTAGAGAGAGAAGAGGGGGAGGGAGAGAGTAGAGAAGAGGAATATTCAAGGGCAGGAGAGAGAGAAGAGGAGAGAGAGAGAGAAGAGAGAGAGAGAAGAGAGAGAACGAGAGAGAGAGAGAGAGAGAGAGAGAGAGAGAGAGAGAGAGACAGTGACAGAGACAAGAGCACGAGGAGAAAGTCAAGTAGATAGATAGAAGAAGGAAAGAAGAAGAAAATAGGATAAGGACAGAGGTAGGAAGTAGATAAGAAAAGAAGAGAGAAGAGCGAATAGGAGAGAAAGCAAAGATGGAAAAGGGGAAACATAGCAAAGTAGAATAAAAACAGAGAAAGGGAGGAGAAGACAAATTTCAGAGAGAGAGAAGGGAGAACGAAGGAGAAAGGAGAAGGGAGAGAAATAAGGAATAAAAAAGGGGAGAGAAGGAGAGAGGGGAGGTAAAGAATCAATAAGAGGGAGGGAGAAAGAAGGGGATTAGGGAGAAGAAAATAAAGGGGAGAGGGAGAGGGAGAAAGCGGGAATAGATGAGAACAAAAGAAGTTTGAGAGAAAGGGAGATTAAATAAGAAGCAAAAAGAGGTTTGATAAAGAGGGAGAATACATAGGAAACAAAAAGAGGTTTGGGAGAAAAGAATAAATAAGAAACAGAAAGAGGTTTGGGAGAAGGGAGAATAAAATAAGAAATCAGAAAGAGGTCTGGGAGAAGGGAGAAAGGGAGAATGAATAAAAACAGAAGAGAGTTTGGGAAAAGGGAGAATGAATAAGAACAGAAAGAGGTTTGGGAGAAGGGGAAAAGGGAAAATGAAAATAAGAAACAGGAAGAGGGTTGGGAGAAGGGGAAAAGGGAGAATGAATAAGAACAGGAAGAGGGTTGGGAAAAGGGAGAATAATAAGAAACAGAAAGAGGTTTGGGAAAGGGAGAATAAAATAAGAAACAGAAAGAGGAGAAAGGGGAAAAGGGAGAATGAATAAGAAACAGAAAGAGGGTTGGGAAAGGGAGAATAAATAAGAAACAGAAAAGAGGTTTGGGAGAAGGGAGAAAGGGAGAATAAATAAGAAAACAGAAAGAGGTTTGGGAAGAGGGGAAAAGGAGAATGAATAAGAAAACAGGAAAGGGTTTGGGAGAAGGGAGAAAGGGAGAATAAATAAGAAATAAAAAGAAAGGGAGAGAGAAGGGAGGAAGGGGGTAGGGAAGAGGAACAGAAGGGGGGGGGGAGGGGGTCAGGGAGGAGAGCGACGCGCATGAACAGCAAAAGAAACTCAGCAATTTTATATTTTCTTTCTTCTTCCTTCTTCTTCCTTCTGCTGAAGGTCAAGCGCTGTCTTGGCTCGCTCCCCGTGCGCTGTGGCTTGAATGCTGACTCTCTCTCGTCTCTCTCTCTCTCTTCTCTCTCTCTCTCTCTCTCTCTCTCTCTCCCACTCTCTCTCTCTCGTCTTCTCCTTCTCTTTCCTTGCTTGCCTTTCCTCTCTCTCTCTTTCTTTCTTGCTTGCTCTCGTTTTTTTCTTCTCTCTCTTTCTCTTGCCTCTCTCTCTATCTATCTATCTATCTATGCTATCTATGTCTTTCTTCCTTGCTTGCTCTTTTTTCCCTCTAATCTCATTCTCTCTGTCTCTGTTCATCTTCCTCTCGCTCTTTGTCCCTCGTCCTCTCTTCTCTGATCTCTCAATTCTT
>NW_020868597.1:519534-522034 GCF_003789085.1 Penaeus vannamei | reverse complement strand
TTGGGTTGGGTTAAGTTTGGGTTAACGGTTGTGTTGGGTTCGTGTTAGTTTTGGAGTAAGATAAGTTTGAGTTACCAAGTTAGGTTGGGTTAAGTCGTATGGTTGCGATTAGGTTTAAGTTGAGTTAGATTAAATTGTGCTTGGGAATTAGGTTAGGTATGGTGTTCAAAAGTTGGGTTTGGGTTAAGTAGATTGTTTTTTCTTTGTTCCTGGATTAGATTAATTGGTTTAGATTAGGCTAGTTGGGTTCAGGCTTTTGGTGTTAGGCTTGGAGGTTAAATTAAGTAGATACTAGGAATCAAACAGCCGTAATTAGATTATCACCAGTACACGGCATTGAAAGATTAGTGTATTAATCCACTGTTGTATCTCCTCCATACGGCAACCACCTCCGCCCCGCCCGTAGATCAGAAAAGATCCCAAACCGATGCTCTCCAAATCACCCATCAAGTTGGTCTCTGTCAAATTCATGATATTCCTAGCAACCTCTTCCTTTCTTCACCCATACCCTCTCCTCTCTCTTCAGTCCACACTCCCTCCTCCACCCTCGGGACCTCCCCTTCCGCCTCTTCTCCCACCTCCTCTTACCTTCCCCGTTTACCTCCACCGCATTCTCCTCTCCTCCATTCCTCCCTCTACCCGCCCTCACACGTCCAGCCCCCCTCCGCGTCCCCCTCCAGCTTGCACGTGTCACCCCTCGCTCTTCCTACAATCTCCTTGTATTCTCCATCCACCTTCTCTCACGCTCCTCTCCTCACCACCGCCCAACTCCACCCAAGGCACGCAGCGTTATGCGCCACACTCGCGTCCGTCCACCTCCCCCTGCCATCCATGAGGTGCCATCAACCCCTCCTGTCTCTTACCCCTCCTACTCTCCGATCACCCTCAAGCCTCCAAACTACCCTCTCATCCTTCTTCCCTCTCCCATCGCCTCGGCCCCTAAACACCATCATTAACTCTCCTTTCTTCCCTTCCCTCTCGCTTAAGACACCTCGCTGACACCTACATCTCTCTCCCCTGCCTTTTACACTCACCCATCGAACCCCTCGCCCAAGATCTCCCCTCTCCCTTAAACCCACCTCCTTCTCCTCCCTCCATCACCACTCACTCCCGCTCCATCTCGCAACCCACGCTCTAACCCCCTTCAGTCCAACACTACGCCCACCCCCCCACTCACAAACCCTACAAAGCATCACCCCCTTAAACTACACCCTCTCCTCTCTACCACCTCCCTCCATCGTCTACTCCATCCACCATTCCCTCTCCCAATTCACCCACCTCCTTCACAATCATGCTCTTCCCCTTTCTCCTCTTCCATCCACCCACCCTCCCCCTTCCTTCCACCCCTTCCCCCTGGTTAACCCCTTCCCTCCCCCTCTCTCCTCCTCTCCTCCCACCCCCTCTCCTCACCCATCCTTACCCACCTCCACTCCCTCCCCCTCTCCCATTACCCACCTCCCACTCCCCCCCCTCCCCTTCGACACTCTCACTCACTCCTCCTCCCTCTCCTCTTACCTATCAATTACCCTCCACCCTCATCCTCCTCCTACCCCTCTCCCTCCCCTCCTGCTCTACCCCTCTTCCCCTCCCTCCTTCCTACCCTCCCCACCCCCATGCCTCCCTGTCCTACCCTCTCCTCCTTGCCTCTCTCCAGCCTCTTCCCTCCCCCCTCTCCCTCCCCCTCTCTCCCCCTCTCCACCCCCCTCTCTACCCCTCTCCCTCCTCCCTCTCCCTCCTCCTTCTCCCTCCTACCCTCTCCCTCACCCCATTTACCCACTCCCCCCCTCCTCCACACCCTTATCCTCCCTTCCCTACCCCTCCCCTCCTCTTCCCCTACCACCACCCTCATCCCCTTCCCTCCTAACCCCTCTCCCCTCCCCTCCTTCAACTCCTCTCCCCTTCATCTCCCTCCTACCCCTCTCCCTTCCCCCTCTCTACCCCTTTCCTTCCCACCCCCCCTCTTCCCCTCACCCATTACCATCTTCCACCCCCCTCCCCACCCTCATCCTCCTTCCTTTTTAACCCCGCTTTCTCTCCCCTCCCTTCCCAACACCCTCATCCTCCCTCCTACCCCCTCGCCACCCTCATCACTCCCTCCTCTCTCTCTACCCTTCTCCCCTCCCCCCTCTCTACCCCTCCCTCCCCTCCCTACCCCTTCATCCTTCCTCCCCCTCCCCCTCCTCACCCCTCCTCCCTCCCCCTTCCCCCCTCGACCCGATCGCTTGGAAAATTAGATTAAACTTGGAACACACGAGCGATAAGTCAAATAGTAATCAAGAAGTTGTATTTCTGTGGTTGATTAAGAGCGGCTGATCGGAATCGCAAGTTGTGGGACAGGCGCAAGTTGATGTCTTTTTGTTTTCCCGGCTGCGTCCTCATTGTTCTCTCTCTCTCTCTTGTTTTCTCTGTCTCTCTCTGTCTTGTTTTCTCGTTTCTCTCTGTCTCTCTCTCGTTTTCTCTCTCTCTCTTCTCTCTCTCTCTGTTTCTCTCTTCTCTCTTG
>NW_020868597.1:509534-514534 GCF_003789085.1 Penaeus vannamei | reverse complement strand
GCTGACTGGTGTTGGAGTTGTGATTTGTGACCTGGGTATGTTGTTCGGGAGCTGTGATTGTGACTGGTGTTGTAGGTGGAGCCTCGTGATTGTGACTGGTGTTGTATTTGGAGTTGTGATTTGTGTACTGGTGTGTGGTTGGGTAGTTGTTGATTGTGACTGTTGGTAAGATTGGAGTTGTTGATTGTTGACTGTTGTATGTTGGAGTTTAGTGAATTGTGACTGGTGTTGGAGTATCGCTGTGATTGTGACTGGTGTTGTTGTTGGAGCCCTGTCTGATTGTGACTGGTGTTGTTTAGAGTCGACCCGAACAACGCCTCGTTCACCGCAACATTGTGACTCGTTGTTGCTTAGTCACCCTACTGCACGCTTACGGTGCTGATACCTGTGCGACATCTCGGAATATACTCGCTAAAACTGCAATCGGCCTATACGGAGTTGTGATTGTGCCAACTCCGCGACCTGTTGTAGTATGGAAGGTTTATCACTGATTAGTGACTAGACAGCCACCAATCGTCACTGTGGTTGCGCAGTTGTGACTGTGCACTGGTGTCACTGTTAAGTTCCGGAGTTTTCGTGATTTGCTGAACCTGTCTGTACGTTGAGCGAGAAGTGATGAATTCTGATGACTAGTTGTGTTGGATTAGTGCATTACACAGTGCACAACCAATCAATGCTCCTACCAGCGTCTGAACAGATGTGATGTGTTGTTTGCTAAGATGCGGTAGTCTGTGGCTGTGACTGTTGTTTTAGTTGGATGTGATTGGTGATTAGGTGATGTACGTTGGAGTTGTGATTGTTGACTTGNCTCGGGAAAATATGTTTATAATTCACGCTTTGGAACTCGCAATGGGAGGATAATATGGCGTCCTTCTGTGGCAGTACACGAACAGTACTTACAAAATAGTACTTACAGACTGATTAAGGAGTAAAGAACCAAAAAGGTTTTAGAGCTGTCAACATTTTTTTATTTTTTATGAGGATCGTGTTCAACTAGCCGTAGAATTGTCTTTGTTCTAAGAGAGAGAGATAACCCTTTCCCCTTTATCCTTTTTTTATCTCTTTCTCTCTCTCTCTCTCTCTCTCTCTCTCTCTCTCTCTCTCTCTCTCTCTCTCTCTCTCTCTCTTTCCCTTTCTCTTTCTCTCTCTCTCTCCTCTCTCTCTCTCCTCTCTCTCTCTCTCTCTCTCTCTCTCTCTCTTCTCTCTCTCTCTCTCTTCTCTCTCTCTCTCTCTCTCTCTCCTCTGTGTATGTGTGTCTCTCTCTCTCTCTCCTCTTTCTCTCTCTTTGTCTCTCTCCTCCCCTCTCCCTCTCCCTCCCTCTCCCTCCCTCCCTCACTGCCCTCCCTCCTCTCCCTCCCTCTCCCTCTCCTCTCCCTCTCCCTCCCTCCCCCTCTCTCTCCCTCTCTCATCTCTCTCTCTTTCTCTCTTCTCGACGCGAGGTAATCAACATCCTCAATTTGCCGCCATTTTTGCGGGCGTTCACACATTGCGTCCCGTTTCTTTGTCACTTGGAACGAATAATTCTTTCTAGGGTGGAGGGAGGGGAGGGGAGGGAGAGGAGAGAAGGAGGGAGAGAGAGAAGGGAGGAGGGAGGAGAGGAAGGAGAGAGGGAGGGGAGGGGGGGAGGAGAGGGAGAGAGAGAGGAGAGAGAGAGAGGGAGAGAGAAGAGAGAGAGAGAGGAGAGAGAGAGAGAGAGAGAGAGAGAGAGAGAGGAGGGAAGAGGGAAGGAGAGAGAGGAGAGAGAGGAGACAGACAGACAGACAGTCAGACAGACAGACAGACAGAGGGAGAAGAGAAAGAGAGTGAGACAGCAGACAGAAGAGAGAGAGACAGAATAGCGCATCCTTCATATCCGAATACTGTACTTTCCTATCCTTACGCGAACGGTTCCTAATTGAGAGGAAGAATGGGCCAAGATATGCGAACGCTTCGAAAATCCTATAAAAAAAATATGGATTTTGGGGGATTTTCAATGCAGCAAATTGCGTTGGTGTTTGAAGAATGATAAGAAAAGAACTTTCCCACTTAAAAGGAAGGAGAGAGGGAGGAGACGCCAAGTGTATGACATCAAAGTGTTTATTCAACTATTTTGCAGCCATGTCACACGCGCCCGCTTTCGTCTAACCTCAATCTCCTCTTTCGTTTCAGACATTCGCCAATTATCTCTTCCCGTAACTACAGCATCCCTAAATGATTCAGAAATACCTCCGCCGTCTCTTGAAAATAAGCTGATCGAAATATGAATGGCGGACATGAGACAGCGAATAAAAAAAAAAATGTTTAAAAAAGCGAAATATTAGCTACAGCGAAGGCAGTGTTGCCATCGGGGGCGTGACGACGACGGCGATAGGGACGTGACTCCGCCTTTGCAACATGGGATTATGTCCTTAGCGGCTCGGCGTCTCTGAATGGGAGACGTGCGAATCAAACCCAAATTTCTGTATATTTTAACAATTTGAAAGTGTCCTCGAAAGGTCTTGAATAACGGAAAGGAGAGTTTTTTTTTCGCTCTCTCACTTCTCTTTTCTTCTTTCAATCTCTCTCCTCTCTCTCCTCTCTCTCTCTCTCTCTCTCTCTCTCTCTCTCTCTCTCTCTCTTCTCTCTCTCTCTCTCTCTCTCTCTCTCTCTCTCTCTCTCTCTCTCTCTCTCTCTCTCCCTCCTTCCCTTTTTTCACTCTCTTTCTCCTCTCCTTCCTCCCATTCCTCCCTCTCTCTATCTCCTTCCCTTCCTCCCCCTCCCTCCCTTCTATCTCCTTCCCTCCCTCCTCTCCCTCCTCTCTCCTCTCTCCTTCCCTCTCCCTCTCCCTCCCTCTCCCTTTTCGAAAAGAGGAATTTCCTTTTCCTCGCATCAATGAATGAAAGGGTTTATGAATGGGGATCCTAGTTACTACAGCGCCAGTGATTGATGGAATGGTCTGCGAGTGAGATTTAAAGCCTTGTACTGAGGAAGATGTGCTGAGCTTACGCGTGTACATTTTCACATGTGTACATTTTCACGTACACGTAGTCACGACTTTGTTATTATCGTTATTATTATCATTATTATTATTGTTATTATTATCATCATTATTATTGTTAGCATCTTATTATTGTTATTATCATTATTTTTAAATTCATACTATCATTAATATCACTACTATTATTACTGTATTATCATTCGTCACTTTATTCCATTATTATCATTATCATTATTGTTGTATATTATTTTACGTTTGTTGACATGGTCTCCTGTCCTTCCCTGCCCCCTCCCCCTGTCCCTTCCTGTCCATTCTCTGACCCTCCCCTCCCCTCCCTATCCCCCTGCTTCCCTCCCCTGCCCTCTCCTATGCCTCCCTATCCCTCCATGCCCTTCCTTGCCCTTCTTTGGCCGCCATGTTCATCCCTCTCCCCTTTCTCTCCATTATCACACCCTCCCTTTCCCCTCCCTCTCCCTCCCTTTCCCTTCCTCTCACTTCTTCTCCTTCCCTCTCCCTTCCTCTCCACCTCCCACTCACTTCATCCCTCCTTCTCCCACCCCTTCCCTCTCCCCTCTTTCCCTCCCTCTCTCCTCCTTCTTACCCTTCCTCCCCTTCTTCTCCCCTCCCTTTCCCCCCCACACCTCTCCCTCTTCCCTCCTTCTCCCCTCCTACACCCCCTCCCTCCCTCCCTACCCCCCCCACCTCTGGCTTCTCCGGTGCCACACGCAGACGGGAGAGTGCCCCCCCCCTCCTACCCCCGTCGACATAGCGAGAGACATTCATTCTCGTCTTTTCTCTCTTCTTTTTCCTCCTTCTTCATCTCCTTTTTTTCTCCTCCTCCTTTCCTCTTCCTTCACTTTTTTCTTTCTCTTCCTAATCCTCCTCTTTCTCTCTTCATCTGTTGTTATTTTGTTTGTTTTTTTCTCTCTCTCTTTTCTTCCACACGCACTTTCTCTTTACTCTTCTTTCGTCTTTTTTTTCTCTCTCTCTTTCGCCTCTCATCTTTTTAACTTTTTTTTTTTTCTTCTTCCGTCTTACTGTCTCTCTCTTCTTTCTTTTCTCCAGTCTTCCCTAGAAGAATAGGAAACAGAAGAAAATTAAGAACAGCAACAAAAAGACGAGGACCAAACCAAAAATAAGGAAAAAGAAGATAAAAAAGAATAAAACCAATTACAAGAGGAATAGAATTTTTAAAAATAAATAAATAAATGAATAAAAAAATAAATAAATAAAATAGAGAGCGCATACCTCCGCCAAGGCAATAAAGTCACTGATACGATATTTTCATTTTCATTTTGATTCCCATTTTGAGAATTAAATCAAAATTCCCTCTTTCTCAAGCACACTTCTGGCATCCGTAAAGACGATAAGGTAACTTGCAATCATCAGAAAATTCCTAATCACCAAAATTTAATGACATCTAAATTATTCATAAATTCCTTTGACAGAGGTAAAAATGATGATGATTGATGATGATAATGATGATAATGGTGATGATGGTGATGATGATGATGGTGATGATGCGATGATGATTGATAATGAGGATGGTGAGGGAACGCGGCAGAAAGAGAAAGAGATGAGAGAGAAAGAAAGAGATAGAGAGTGAGAGAGAGATAGAAAGTATAAGACAGAGAGAGAGAGAGAGAGAGAAAGTATGAGAGAGAGAGAAAGTATGAAGAGAGAGAAAAGAAAGAGAGATAGATAGACAGATAAAGAGAGAGAGAGAGAGAGATAGACAGATAAAGAGAGAGAGAGAGAGGAGAGAAGTAGACGGAAAGGGGCGAGGGGGGGGGGGGGGGGCCGTAACGCGAGCCGCCCCCTTGGTCCCTCGTCACAGCTAGATACACGTCGCGGTAAGGCAGGAGTTGCGTAACACAAGAGAATAACTTGGGATTTTTTTTTCTTATTGATGAATCACTTCCGTTTTATCCTGATACGCAATACATACGTACATATATATTATATATATTATATATATATATATATATATATAATATATATATATATATATATATATATATATATATATATATATATATATATA
>NW_020868597.1:487034-497034 GCF_003789085.1 Penaeus vannamei | reverse complement strand
TATTATTATTATTATTATCATTATTATTGATTATTATCATTATTATTATTATTATTATCATTGTTATCATTAATATCATCATTATCCTTATCATCATATTTTATTTTTATCATCGTTATTATTATTACTATCATTATTTGTAGTATCATTCCTATTATTATTACAATTACTATTATCATTAGTATTATTAGTAGTAGTAGTGGTATTAATATTATCATTATCATCATTATTATCATTTTCATTATTATTATCATCATCATTATTATCATTTTATTATCATCATCCTTACTATTATCATTTCATCGGCATTATCATTATTGTTGTTATCATCAGTACACTTACTGCTATAATCATTATTATTTTTGTTATTATCATTTTTCATTATTTTTGTTATCATTATTATTGTTATAATCATTACTGTTATCATTATAATCGTTGTTGTTGTTATTGTTATGTTATTTATCATTATCACATATTGGTATCATTAGGATGATATCAATATTGGTATCATTATGATGATCATTATCATTATCATTATTATCATCACTATCGTTATCATTCGCCTCTTTTTAGTCTTATTTTCTGTTTCATAAATCTTGTGCGAATAAGGATCCCCGGCGACTTCAACGGGTTCGAACTCTCTCATGAAGCTTCGCCGTTTTTGCTTCGTATTAAACCCTATAGTGTGATCCGGCGCGGTGCTTTTGCCGTTGGGAGTTCGGCCGCGTGCGCTCCATTTTTCTCTCTCATTTTATCGTTTGTTCGAAACAGTTCAGACGAAGAGGGGGGAAAGAGGATACATCTTTGGTCAGTTTTTTCCAAAATTCTTCGTTTTTTTTTTTTCTTACTTTTTTGTATATTATATTTCTTTTTTTTTTTTTTTGCATTCTTACTTTTTTGTATCTTACTTTGTTTACTCCCACAATGAGCGATTAGGATCCCGTCTTTATACGATAAGCACAAAACAAAACCGAAAAGAGAGAAAAAAAAATGATGAACCTCCATTTCTTCAGGAAAGCGAAAGTGCGAAAGAAAAGAAAAGAATAGAGGAGGGGGGAAAAAGAAGGAAAATAAATTATTCAGCCTTTCCGTAACTCCCCAACTTGAGTCAACGATGGCACTGAATTTTTGAAACCTGAGAGTGCAAAGCCGTGTAGCAACGCGCGTAACATTTTCTTCATTTCGCAGCCACGTACCTATTCTTTCCCGAAGAGCGAGACTGCGCATGCGTGGACGCGGCCGCCCTAAGTAAACGGGCCTATTAACTTTCCGCTTTATAATCAACCTTTAGTTGTTTTTTTCACGCGCGAGAATGTGTGAGATAAGAGATGTCTTGGAGGATTAGGATCTATGTGCTTTTCGGACGCAGAGAAAAAAATATGGGCTGGTTTTTTGTTTCATGATTGGAGTAAATAGAAGAAATGTTGAGGGACCAAAAGAAAAAGAAAAAAAAATCCTCATGTTTTTTTTTCTTTTTTTTGGGGGGGGGGGTTATTCATAATCTCATATGGGATGTGAAGAAAACGGAATCTTATTTACATTAATGAGTAACTAAATTATTCATTTCATCATATATTTTTTATGTATTTACTTAAGCGTTATAGCATTTTCACACATTAGTAAGATCTTAACATGAACCTTTTAACACAGAATATTTGCATATATTACATAGATTATAAATAATTACTAATTTACATCAAATATATTTACATAATGAAAACTGACTAATTAATTTTCTTACTAAATGTCAGATGCGTTTGAACTAGCATCCGACACCATGGACACCAGCTAGCATCACTCTTGACCATCAAACTAATATCAAACTAATAATTTCTTCAAAGATATAAATCATATACGAAAGGAAAAAATTAATAATGGTTGAGTACTGACGGGAGAAAAAAAAAAGTTACCCCGATACCTTTCCGTCTTCCCGTTTTCTTTAATTCTCGAAATGACATAGTCTATATTCTCTTTTACTTTGATTGAGATAATTCTATTTCATATCCACTTTTTTCCCGGCACTTAAGTAAGGCGTGATCTTATAGCATTATAGGTCTACGTTATGATGTCAGCAGTAAGTATAGAGTCTGATTCTATTATTGTTGGAGCGAAAATATTTGTGATGTGTTGTTTGACGAAGGAGAAAGGGGGAAGAAGAAAAAAAGATAGAAAGAGATGGTATGTGTGTGAGAGCGAGAAAGAGAGAGAGAGGGAGGGAGGGAAGGAAGGAGGGAAGGAGGAGAGAGAGAGAGGGGGGGGAGAGGAAGGGAGGGAGGGAGAGAAAGAGAGGGAGAGGGAGGAACAGAGAAGAGAAGAGAAAGAGGGAGGTAGGAAGAGAGAGAGAGGAAGAAAGACGTAACACTAAACCAAGAAGAGTTCTTGTACCCCTCTCCCCTCACTTCCTTTTCCTCTATTTTCTCCTCCTTCCCCGTTTCCTCTCTTCCCTCTCACCACCTTCCCTCTCACCTACTTTCCCCTCACCTTCACCTCCCTCTCCCTTCCCCTTTCTCCTCTCCCTTTCCCTCCTTGCCCTCTCCCCTCACTTCCTTCCCCTCTCACCTCCTTTCCCCTCTCCCTTCCCCTCCCCTCCCCTCCTTCCCCTCCTTCCCTTCCCCTCTCCCCAGACTTAAAAGCGTCCCAAGTGCCGAGGGGAGGTTTTGTGAGGGGAAAACCCGGGGTGTTGACATAAAAGGCAGCAGGCGTTATCCACGAGGGTAATGAGGTAAGGTGATCTACCCAAGGAAGCCACAGAGAGAGAGAGAGCAGGTGCAGACTCCTTTTGCATCGGTTCCGGCCAGTGCTCGAGCTCTCTGGTTTGCTCTCTCTGTCTCTCCTTCTCTCTCCTCTCTCCTTCTCTCTCCTCTTCTTTTCTCTCTTTGTGTGTCTGTATCTGCCTGTTTGCCTTGTTGTCTTCCTGTCTTGACTCTGTCTGTTTGTGTATTTGTCTGAATGTTTGTCTTCTGGTGATTTATCAATCGAATCATCTATCTATCTACTTGTCTTTCTTTATTTCTGTACCTCTATCTATTCATCTATGTGTGTGTGAGAGAGAGAGAGACAGACACACACACACACACACACACACACACACACACACCACACACACACACACACACACACACACACACACACACACACACACACACACACACACAGAGAGAGAGAGAGAGAGAGAGAGAGAGAGAGAGAGAGAGAGAGAGAGAGAGAAGAGAGAGAAGGAAAGAGGGACAGAGACAGAGACAGATATACAGAGAGAGAGACAGACATACAGAGAAGGAGCAACAGAGAGAGAAGGAGCAAGAGAGAGAGAAAGCAGCAGGCGAGGGGAAGGGGGTAAAGAAAATAAGCAATGGAATAACTCAGTCCAAGTTAATGCATACAGTTTGTTCCCACAGACGAGTTTCATGCAAAGTTTACATTGTCGAAGTTCGTAATCATAAAAAATAGCATGATTTTGGGTCAGGTAAGGCATGTACACGTGTGTTTATTTGTATGGAAAAGTTGAAAGTTAAATTATCCGCATGTTTATTTCATTTCATTGCGGGGTACAGTGTTTTTCTGAAATTGAAATACATCTTTAGTTCAAACACTGTGATTCTCAAATGAATGGAGTCTTTTCTCCTTGTAATAACAATAATCCTGTGAAATACGTTTGTTTGTAATGAGGTTGAGCTTTGACCGTTATTATTCTCGTTTTCTTTTCGTTTTCTTTTCGTTTTCCCATTTTCTTTTCATATCGCCTTTGATAAACCATTAAACTTGCATCCAACCCATTTTCGCTCGTTTATTATAGTTTATTATACTTGAGTGATTATTCTTTAATTATCATATCCTTCTAGAATCATTATTTCAAGCTTTGACGAGGCAGACCCCTTGATAAATCATATATTTGTGCCGAATTAATACGTTACGGCTTACTCACTCTAGCTCTTTTGAAATGCAATACACACATACACACATACTTGTACACACATCCGATATACGCACACATGAATACATACACATACACGCCCAAACATAAGATATCCGAACAGAAGTTTCAAGAACAGATGTGAAATGAATAATTAACGATCACTAGATCAATAAGCAATCAAGTGGTCGGTTAATTAATCAACACGCGATCAGGAACACATACAAGACTTAAGGCAAACAGCAACGTGAAATAATGATGAAATAATAACAAAGAACAAAGCAGAACAAAGGTTTGTGTGTACGTGTAAACAGTTAGTCCGACAGGAAGGGTGAAAGCGTAAAGAAAATGAAGAGTTTAGGAGCTGAAGAAAACGAAGGAAGATGAGAAGGCAAAGCGAATGAAAAAAGAAAAGAACATACAGATCCACGCCATTGATAGAAGGTGTGAATGCCAAACAAAGAAATGAAATAAAGTGAAAAGCCTCCATCTCGCTTCAAGAATTTCAAAATTGATGCGACCACTCACGACCTAACGCTCCCCATGGTCTTAACTCCTTTTACTCTCTCTTCGTTGCTTCATTTTTATTCTCCTCCTCACTTCTCTGTCTATTTTACTCATTATTCTTATTATTCTCTTGTTTTAAGATTGGTTGATTGATTGGCTGATTGATTGTCTGTATGTATGCCTGTCTTTCTCTTTCTGTTTCTTTTTCTTTCGTTCTCTCTCTCTCTCTCTCTCTCTCTCTCTCTCTCTCTCTCTCTCTCCTCTCTCTCTCTCTCTCTCTCTCTCTCTCTCTCTCTCTCTCTCTCTCTCTCTCTCTCTCTCATCGCTCTCCTCTCTCTCTCTCTCTGTTCTTCTACTTCGACCCACTCAGGCGTTCGCAAGGATATAATTATCGTTAGCAATAATTATACTTAATAATAATCACCCCCGCAGCAGTACTCCGGCGCGCTCCACCGAAATTAAACGAACGGGGTCGGGAGTGGGGGGAGGGGGGGAGTGTAAAAGTGTGACAGGAGTTGAGGGAGACGGGGTGGTGGGGGGGTGGAGGGAGGGGGTGGGGGGAGAGATCGACGTCTCGACCTCCAACTCAAGAATGAAGATGACAGCTCCGTTGGCCTCTGGCTCCTAAGGTCGAGGGCCTGCGGTTAGAACTGATAGTAATAGCCCGTAATGGCCATAACAATACCAATGCTAATGCGGTAATGAAGGAGTCTGGTGATCAGTAACTGCGCCCCGCCCCCCGGTCCCCCTCTGCCCCCCTCATTTTGTCTCCTCGTAACGACAGTTTCGTGCTAACCGAATTAGCGCATGGGGGCTTGCGTGGAATGTATGTATATATATGTATGTATATGTGTATATATATATATATAATATATATATATATATATATATATATATATATATGGATGGATGTATACGTGTGTGTGTGTGTGTTGTGTGTGTGTGTGTGTGTGTGTGTGTGTGTGTGTGTGTGTGTGTGAGTGTGTGTGTGTTAGTGTGAGCGTGTGTGTGTGTGTGTGTGTGTCTGTGTATGTGAGCGTGAGTGTGAGTGTGTGTGTGTGTGTGTGTGTGAGCGTGTGTGAGCGTGTGTGTGTGTGAGCGTGAGTGTGTGAGCGTGAATGTGTGAGTATGTTGTAACTGACGTAGACAAATAGACATATACCTTACTTTAGAAATATCGAATGCCCACGTGGCAAGAAAATGGAAAACCGGCCATATAAAGGTTTTAAGAAGAGGCTTCTTAAAACCTTTATATGGCCGGTTTTCCATTTTCTCGCATAATGACTTAAAGATTGGCCTCCCATCTTATTTTTTCTCCGACTTGGTAATATTGTCTTATGATTTTTTCTCAGCCTCTGAAGATTTCAATGAACGAAGAGGAAACATGACTGGAATGTTTTTTAGCCAAATTTAATTTCGATCAGCTGGTTCAATTACGATCCTACCCCTTCGCTAGCTGTGGCCACGTGCTCTCTCTCTCTCTCTCTTCTACTTTTGTTGCCTATTTTTCTGTTTATGTCTCTGTATGTCTGTCTCTGTCTCTGTTTCTCTCAGCCTGTCTGTCTGTGTCTGCCTCTGTCTCTATCTTGCCTGTTTCTCCTGTTGGAATCTCTCGTCCTCCCCCCCCCCCTCTCACTCTCCCTCCCTCCCTCTCCTGCTCTCCTTCCCTCCTTCTTTCCCTTATTCCTTTCCTCATCCTTTCTTTCCTTCTCCCTGCTCTCGTTCCCTCCTCCTTTCCTCTTTCCTTCCATTATCCTTTTGCGCCCTCTCACCCCCCCTTCACTCTTACCTTTCCCCTCCCTCCATCCCTCCTTCCTTCTTCCTCTTTCCTTCTCTTCTTCCTTCCCTCCCTCCCTCTTTCCATCCGTTTCTCCTTTAACTCCTTCCTCTGGTTCAATCTCACTTCTCCTCCTTCTCTCCCTTCCTCCATTCCTTTCCCCTCCTTCCTTCCTCTTCTTCCGTTTTCTTTCCTCTTTCCCTCCTTCTTCCTCTGATCCAATCTCACTCCTCCTTCTTCCCTCTTTCCTTCCTCCCTTCCTCCATTCCTTCTCCTCTTTCCTCCCTTCCCATTCTTCTCCATTCCTTCTTCCCTCCCTTCTTCCCTTCCTCCTTCCATTCCTCCATTCCCCCTTCCTTCCCCCATCCTCTGACCCCTCCTTCTTTTTTTCTTCTTTTTTTTTCCCTTCTCTCGACAAACTTAACGTTTACACGAGCCCCCCAAACAAGAATGGCCCGACCATGTATACGAAATTTCTTCCCTCATTCTGAAGATCCTTGAATTTCCTTAATGTTGAATCTTTCATGCTTGCTGTTTGCCCAAGGTCTTTTTTCCCCACTTCCCTCCCTTATTTTTTCCCCTCCCCCCCCACTTTTTCCTCACTACTCCCCCCTATGTTGTTCCCTAAAGATGGGTGGCTCTTTAGTTTAAGTTTGGAATGGGGGGAGGGAGGTGGGGGTTGGAGGAGGAGGAAGGGAGGGAGGGAGGGAGGTGGGGGTTGGAGGAGGAGGAGGGAGGGAGGGAGGGAGAGAGGAGGGAGGGAGGGAGGGAGGGAGGAAGGGAGGGAGGAGGGAGGGAAGGAGTGGGGAGGGAGGTAAGGAAGGGAGGAGGGAGGTGTTATCAGGGTACAGGCTTTTTTTTTCTTCTTTTTTACGTCGATTGATGATTTTACTCTCGGTGGAGTTCTGCAACATTTATTTTGTTGGTATATTTTGCAGATGTTAAGATACGTACGGACGTACTCTCGATCCTAGACTTAACACACACACAACACACACACACACACACACACACACACACACACACACACACACACACACACACACACACCAGCACACATGTACACCTCTCGCTCTCTATATGAATATATATATCATACATACATACATACATACATATATATATATATATATATATATATATATATATATATATATATATATATATATATATATATATATTATCATACTCACTCTTCCTATCTATCTCTCTACCTTTATCTATCTATCTTAATATCTATCTATCTATCTATCCATCTGTCTAAATACCCTCCTCTCTCTCTCTCTCTCTCTTTCTCTCTCTCTCTCTTCTCTCTCTTCTCTCTCTCTCTCTCTCTCTCTCTCTCTCTCTCTCTCTCTCTCTCTCTCTTCTTCGCGTCCCTTCTTTCTCCTATCCCCCTCCATGAATATTATTATACTGAGATCGACAAAAGTAAGAAATATATTTTTTCTAGCTTGTAAAGCCCGCCACTATTTTTTATTCTTTATGTTTATTTCAACTCGCATGTTGTAGATTACTAGAGTGATTTCAAAGAAACTTTTAATGATTAGCAGTAAAAGGAATTCACAGTGAGTTATTGCTGCAATTCAGTGAAATGCAATACCGTATCTCGCTGCATATACGATGGTGTGTGTGGACGTGTTCGCCGTCGTCGTAGCAGCAGCAGTGGTGGTAGAAGTAGAAGTAGTAATAATAGCAGTAGTAGTGGCGTTGGTCGTAACAGTAGTTGTAGTAATAGGGGTAGTAGTAAGTAATAGTAGAGTAGTAGCAGTAGTAGCAGTAGTATAGTATAGTAGTAGTAGTAGTAGTAGTAGTAGTAGTAATAGTAGTAGTAGTAGTAATAGTAGTAATAATAGTAGTAGTAGTAGTGGTAGTAGTAATGGTGTTGGTGGTGTAGGTGGTAATAGCAATAGTAGTCGTAACAGTACTAGTAGTACTAGCAGCAACAGCAGTAAAATTAGTTCATGTAGTAGTAGTAGCAGTAGTATCAGCAGTATTAATATCATTTTTTAGCAAGTTTGTCTCCCTACACATGTGCATATTTTATATGTACATGTTTGGTTGTATTCCCAAAGAACGGAGCCAGGACCTTAAAATCTGCAGTGAATATGAACTAACGAAGTATATGCTATATTGCCACGTGTAATAACTTGTCTAAACTTGTTTGACTTACTCTTAGTATCGGCCATAAACAAGAATGCACTAGCGCAAGCAGACATACTTAAATGTATATGTATTCAGCTACAAATAATATACATAAATCACAAACGCACACAGTCCAATGTATAGTTATAAACATACACTTCATAATAGAAGTAGTGTTTTTTTTTTTTTTTTTTTTTTTTTTTTTTTTTTTTTTTTTTTTTTGCATTCAATTATTCACATCAACTGTGATATAGCACTAATTCCCTGAAGCTATTGCTAGCTTTCAGAGTTAGGAATTATGAATAACTTTCACAAATTACGTTTTTTCATCATTATTAACAATGATTTCTGCCCTTTCATTTTCTTTTTTATGCATAGGTTGTATTTTTGGGAAAAAACAACAGTTCAACATGAATAACAAACGTGACAAGAGAGACATGTCGGCCAATATTTCAATTACAACAGACATGTGGGCCAATGTTTTAGCGAACGAACAGACATGTCGGCCAATGTTTTAGCGAACGAACAGACATGTCGGCCAATGTTTTAGCGAACGAACAGACATGTCGGCCACGAACGAACAGACATGTCGGCCAATGTTTTAGCGAACGAACAGACATGTCGGCCAATGTTTTACGAACGAACAGACAATGTTTTAGTGTCGGCCCGATCGGCCAATGTTTTAGCGAACGCGACAACCAATGTTTTAGCGATACGAACAGACATGTCGGCCAATGTTTTAGCGAACGAACAGGACATTGTAGCGAACGAACAGACATGTCGGCCAATGTTTTAGCGAACGAACAGACATGTCGGCCAATGTTTTAGCGAACGAACAGACACGTCGGCCATTTTTAGCGAACGAACAGACATGTCGTCCAATGGCGACGAACAGACATGTTGCTTGTTTTAGCGAACGAACAAGACATGTCGGCCAATGTTTTAGCGAACGAACAGACATGTCGGCCAATGTTTTAGCGAACGAACAGACATGTCGGCCAATGTAACGAACAGACATGACCAAGCGTGCAAGCGAACGAACAGACATGTCGGCCAATGTTTTAGCGAACGAACAGACATGTCGGCCGATGTTTTAGCGAACAGACATTTAGTGAAAGAAGACTGCAAGCATTATGCAAATGGCGAGGATATTTGCGTCTTGTTTCATCTTCATCATCCTCGTCCGCCGCCTGTATGCCATGCACGGTGGGAAGGAATCATGCAGAGGATTTAGGGGTTGAGATACAGTGTTCCCTTTTCTCGTTCTTTTTTCACTCCGTTTCTCTTTTCTTCGCTTTATCTTGCATTTAAGACTAAGATTGAAGCTAAGACGTGAGTGTGTTCGTGCAGACTTGTGGGGAGATATGAAAGCAAGGGAGGAAGTGGGGGAGATAGAGACGCACGCACTCACGCACAGAGTAGGAAAGGGGTAGACACGGAGAAAGACACACGCACATGCTTGCAACCACACGTGCGTACACACAAAGGTATACATACACACACACACAAACACACACACACACACACACACACACACACACACAACACACACAAATACACAACACATACACACACACACGCATATGCATATGAATATATGTATACACATACATATGTATATACATATACTCACATCTCTCTCTCTCTCTCTCTCTCTCTCT
>NW_020868597.1:481101-484011 GCF_003789085.1 Penaeus vannamei | reverse complement strand
GAATAAAGAGAGGAGAAGAGAGAAAGTGAGAGGAGAGAAAGAGAGAGAGAGAGAGAGAAAGAAATTGAGACGTATGGCAAGGAGTGAGGAAAAGAACCAGGGGGTAGTACACAGTCGGTTGGTAGGAAAGGGAGAGAGAGATAGAGAAACAGAATCGAGAGAGAGAGAGAAGACGAGGAGAGGAGAGAAACTGAGAGGAGAGAGAGAGAGAGAGAGAGAGAGAGAGAGAGAGAGAGAGAGAGAGAGAGAGAGAGAGAGGAGAGACAGACAGAACAGACAGACAGACAGAGAGAGACCAGAGAGAGACAGAGACAGAGAGAGAGAGAGAGAGAGAGAGAGAGAGAGAGAGAGAGGAGAGAGAGAGAGAGAGAGAGAGAGAGAGAGAGAGAGAGAGAGAGAGATACAGACCAGGACAGACAGACAGACAGAAGAGAGAGAGAAAGGGAGAGAGAGAGAGAAGGAAAAGAGGAGATAGCAAGAAAGGTTGAAATAGGGGGGGCAGAGAGGAGGGTAGAGGGGTAGTAGGGAGGCAGGGGGAGGGCGGCAGAGGGCCAGGGCAGAAGAAAGTGGGTTAGTCTGTAGTTAATTACAGGGAAGAGAGGGACGGTCGCGAAGCACTAATAACTTACTCGTCATAATTATTCATGGACAAACGTTCGCAGAGGGGAGAAGTGAGAAGGAAGAGAGAGGGGGAAAAGAAGGGAGGGAGAGGAAGACAAAAGAGAGAAGAAAGGAAGGGAAGGGAGAGAAGAGGGGGGAGGGAGGGAGGGAGAGAGGGAGAGAGAGGAGTGAGTAGAGAGAGAAGAGAGAAGAGAGAGAGAGAGAGAGAGAGAGAGAGAGAGAGAGAGGAGAAGAGAGAGAGAGAGAGAGAGAGAGAGAGAGGGAAGGGAAGGATGAGAGAGAGAGAGAGAGAGACAGAGAAAAGACCGAGACAGAGGACAGACAGGACAGGACAAACAGAGACAGACAGCCACGGCCAAACAAACAAACACACAAACTTAAAGAGCGAAACAGAACCCTCAGTACAGAAAACAAAAACAAAAAACACGGACACAATAGCTGAACTACAGACGACACAGCAACACGAGAAGAAAAATATCAAAAAAAAAAAAAGAAAGAAAAAAAAAGGTCTCTAGTTAACGTTCCTCTTCCCCTTTAACATGTATTTGCAATCAAGCACATTGGGGGCGTATGGAAAGGATAAACAATTTAGTCACTGTGCAGTATGTTTGTCTGTTGAATAATAAATCATTAATTATGCGGGTCGTTCCTTTTTTTTATGTTAGGATGTTTGGGAAAGGGTTGGGTGTGTTTACTTGTTTGTTTATGTTTACGTGTTTGTTTAGGGAACTTCGATTGTTGTTCACGATTGCTTTTGTTGGTGTGTTTAGTTGTGTGTGGCAATGACACGACTTTCTTTGAGTGTCTCTCGCTATCTCTCTGTCTGTCTGTCTCTCTATCTATCTATCTATTTATCTATCTGTCTGTCTGTCTATCTATCTGTCTATGTATTTTATCTCTCTCTCTCTCTTCTCTCTTCTCTCTTTCTCTCTCTCTCTCTCTCTCTCTCTCTCTCTCTCTCTCTCTCTCTTTTTCCTCTTTCTATTTATATCTATCTGTATATCTATTTTCTCTATCTATTATCTCTTCTCTCTCTCTCTTCTCTCTCTCTCTCTCTCTCTCTCTCTCTCATATATATATATATAATAATATATATAATATATATATATATATATATATATATATATATCGTTTTGGAGAGAGAGAGAGAGAGAGGAGGACACAAAAAGAAAAGAGAAAAAAATAAATACAGAGACAGACAGACAAACAGACAGACAGAGACAGCCAGACCAATGGATTCCCCCTTAAATACACCCCCCCCCCCCGTAATCATGCTCGCTGCAGGATCCGTCTGCCCATTTCAAATAGCTTGTTATGCAAACACTCACACGCCCTTCCTATTTCGAGAGAACTTGCCAAAACAATGTGGTTCCGCTTCATATCTCGAAAATAGAAAGCGGATGTTCGGTTTTGATTCGGAAATTAATATTACATAGAGGAGGCCGATGATTCGTGGATTTTCCCCTTTGTCTTCGAAGCTAATCAGATTCGCTGTTCTATTTGTAATGTTTGTATGGCCGTCCGTGGTCTAGAAATGATTTCAGGGGCAGAAGAAAGGCGCTCGTGTTTGTTTGTTTTGTTTTGTTTTTGTTCTTCTTCTTTTTCTTATATTTGTTTTTGTTCTTGTTTTTTTCTTCTTCTCCTCTTTCTTTTCTTTCTTCTTCTTTTTCTTCTCTTCTTCTTCTTTCTTCTTCTTCTTCTTCTTCTTCTTCTTCTTCTTCTTCTTCTTCTTCTTCTTCTTCTTCTTCTTCTTCTTCTTCTGCTTTTCATTCTGTTTCTTTGCTTCCATTCCTTTCTTTCTTTCTTGCATACCTTCTTTTCCTTTTCCTTTCTTTTTTAACGAAAATCGTGGCGGACCAAAACCTTCAGTTCCTATCCTCAAAATGTTCATGAGGACACGTGACCGCATGCAAAAGAACCCACGTCGGAATCCTTTTCGTTCTCCGCCATTCAACGGAATGAAAGACAGACAGAGTAACGTATTTCGCAAATGTTAATTTTCGATGACTGACAAGCTCCAATGCATTCGATTATTTTTTCTCGTAATGACGTTATGAGCTCGAGATATGTTTTATTTGCAATCATTTCATTTCGTACAGATACATCGGGATATGAAAGTTAACGAAGCTAAACTAATTATGCCTCGTTAATTTTACCTTAATTAGATAACGGAGAACCAAGTCACGTGTTTTGCGAAAGGGTTTAACCGTTCCATTTGACTCCTTCATTTATGTAGGCCTATTGCCATTCACAACTCTATTAAATAAGAAGATCCTCAATTCCTCAACC
>NW_020868597.1:462340-464840 GCF_003789085.1 Penaeus vannamei | reverse complement strand
GTGGCTTCGGTTTGTTATGTCAGCTTGGTGATGGTGGCACGTGTTTGTACAGCTGTTGGTTATGGAGCTCGGCTTGTTTGTCAGCTGTTGTTATGGAGGCTCGGTTGTTTTTCCAGCTGTTGTGTGATGTGCCTCGTTGTTTGTCAGCTGTTGGTGAGGTGGCTCGGTTTGTTTGCCCAGCTGTTGTGAAGTGGTGGCTCGCTTGTTGTCAGCTGTTTGTGATGGTGGCTGTTTGTTTGCCAGCTTGTGGTTGAGTGTGGCTCGGTTGTTTTTGGTCAGCTGTTGGTGAGGTGGCTCCGGTTGTTTGTCAGCTGTTGGTGTGGTGGCTCGGTTTGGTTTGGTCAGGCTGTTGGTGATGGTGGCTCGGTTGTTTGTCAGCTGTTGTGATGGTGGCTCGGTTGTTTGTCAGCTGTTGGTGATTGGTTGCTCGATTGTTTTTGTCAGCTGTTGGTTATGGAGGTCGGTTGTGTTGTCAGTCTGTTGGGTGATGTGGCTCGGCTTGTTTGTTCAGCTGTTCCGGTGATGGTGGCTCGCTTTGTTTGTCGAGCTGTTGGTGATGGTGGTCGGTTGTTTTGTCCATCTTGTTGGTGATTGTGGCGTCGGTTGTTTGTCAGCTGTGGTGATGGTGGACTCGGTGTTTGCCACAGCTGTTGGTGATGGTGGCTCGGTTGTTTGTCAGCTGTGTGATGGTGGCTCGGTTGTTGTGTCAGCTGTGTGATCGGTGCTTACGGTTGTTTGTCAAGCTTTTGGTATGGTGGATCGGTTGTTTTCGTCAGCTGTTTGTGATGGGTGGGGCTCGGCTTTGTTTGTCACGCTGTTGGTGATGTGGCTCGTTGTTTGTCAGCTTTTGTGATTGGGCTCGGGTTGTTTTCAGCTGTTGGTGAATGGTGGCTCGGGTTGTTGTCAGCTGTTGGTGATGGTTGGCTGGTTGTTTGTCAGCTGTTTGGGTGATGGTGGTCGGGTTGTTTGGTCAGCTGTTGGTGAATGGGGCTCGGTTGTCTTGTCAGCTGTTGGTATGGTGGCTCCGGTTGTTGTCCAGCTTTGGTGATGGTGGCTCGGTTTTGTTCTGTCAGCTGTTGTGATGGTGGCGATCGGTTGTTGTCAGCTGTGTGATGGTCGGCTCGTTTGTTGTCAGCTTTGGTGATGTGGGCTCGGTTGTTTGTCAGCTGTTGTGTGACATGGTGGCTCGGGTTGTTTCATGCTGTTGGTGAATGGTGGCTCGGTCTGTTCTGCAGCTTTTGGTGATTGGTGGTCGGTTGTTCTGTCAGCATGTATGGTGATTGGTGGTTCGGTTTGTTGTTCAGCTTTTGGCTGATCGGTGGCTCGGTTTGTTGCAGCCTGTTGCGTGCATGGTGGCTCGGTTTTTGGTTTGTTCAGCTGTTGGTGATGGTGCTCGGTTGTTTGTCAGCTGTTGCGTGATGGTGCTCGGTGTTTGTCAACGCCTTGTTGGTGATGAGTGGCTCGGTTGTGTTGTCAGCTCTGTTGGTGATCTGTGGCTCGGTTGTTTTGTCAGCTGTTGGTGAGGGTGGCTCGGTTGTTTTGTCAGCTGTTTGTGATGGGTGGCTCCGGTTGTTTGTCAGCTGTTGGTGATGGTGGCTCGGTTGTTTGTCAGCTGTTGGTGATGGTGGGCGTTGTTTGTCCAGCTGTTGGGTGATGGATGGCTCGGTTGTTTGTCAGCTGTGGTGATGGTGGTCGGTTTGTTTGTCAGCTGTGTTGGTCGATGGTGGCGGTTGTTTGTCAGCTGTTGGTGATGGTGGCTCGGTTGTTTGTCAGGCTGTTGGTGAATGGTGGCTCGGTTGTTTGTCTCTGTTGGTGGCTGGTGGCTCGCTTGGGTCCAGTGTGGTGCTGGTGGCTTCGGTTGTTTGTCAGTTGGTGATGGTGCTGTTTTGTCAAGCTGTTGGTGATGGTGGCTCGGTTGTTTGTCAGCTGTTGGTGATGGTGCTCGGTTGTTTGTCAGCCTGTTGGTGATGGTGGCTCGGTTGTTTGTCATGCTGTTGTCGATGGTGGCTCGGCTTGTTTGTCAGCTGTTGGTGAGGTGCTCGGTTGTTTGTCAGTGTTGTGATGGTGGCTCGGTTGTTTGTCCAGCTGTTGGTGATGGTGGCTCGGTTGTTTGGTCAGCTGTCTGGTGATGGTGGCTCCGGTTGTTTGTCAGCTGTTGTGATGGTGGGCTCGGTTTGTTTGTCAGCTGTTTGGTGATGGTGCTCGTTGTTGCAGCTGTTGGTGATGGTGGCTCGGTTGTTTGTCAGCTGTTGGTGATGGTGGCTCGGTTTTTTGTCGCTGTTGGTGATTGGTGGCTGGTTGTTTGTCATGTTGGTGATGGGCTTCGGTTGTTTGTCAGCTGTTGGAAAGGTGGCTCGGTTGTTTTGTCAGCCTGTTGTGATTGGTGCTCGTTGTTTGTCAGCTGTTCGGTGATGGTGGGCTGGTTGTTTGTCAGCTGTTGTGATGGTGGCTCGGTTGTTTGTCAGCTGTTGGTGATGGTTGGCTCGGTTGTTTGTCCAGC
>NW_020868597.1:447340-452340 GCF_003789085.1 Penaeus vannamei | reverse complement strand
ATACTACTTCTTCTATTTCTCTTTTCTCTTCTTTCTAATATTTCTTCCCCTCTTTTCTTCATTTTGCCATTTCCCTTTATACCGTCTTCTGTATATTTCCTCTCTTTTTTTCTTCCTTGGTTACTCTTTTATCTTTCTTTGCCTTTCTCCCTTTCCCCACTTTCCTCTCTTTTGCCTTCTCCTGTTTTCTTTTTTTTCTCGCTTTCTTTTTCCTATTTAACCTTTCTCTTCTTTTTTCTCTGCTTTTCTCCAAATTTTTACTCCTTTTTTTCTTTTCTCTCTGTCGCTTTCCTTTCTTTCCTCCCCTTCCCTCTTTCCTCCCATTCTTTCTCCCATCTGTTTCCCTTCTCTTTTCAGTCACTCTGAGTCCTATTTTTTGCGTCTTTTCCGCCACTTCCCTCTTTCCTCTCTTCCCCTCCTTTCCTGTTTTCTATTCTCCGTTTTCCCTTTCTTTGTTTTCCCTCTCTACTCTCTTTCCCTCCTTTCCTTTTTCCCTTGTTCCCTTCTCTTCCTTCCCTTTCCTCTCTTTTCACCATTTCTCTATCCCTCTTCCTTTTTCTTTCCGCACTTCCTTACCCTATCTCCTCCCCCTATTTTCTATTCATTTTCATTTGTTCTCTCCTGGCTCTCCTCCCCCCTCCTTTTTCTCCTCTCCCTCTACCTCTCCCCTCTCTCCTCCCCTTTCCTCCCTCCCTTCTTTTGTTCCGCACTTTACTTCCCTCCCCCTTTCCCCATTATCTCTTTTCCTTCTCCTCCTCTTTCCCCTTTTTTCTCCTCCCCCCTTCGCCCCTCCTCTCCTCTCCCTCAGCCTCCCCCCCTCTCTCAACCCCTTTCTCTCTTCCCTTCTTTTGTTTCCTCACCTTATTTCCCTCCGCCTTTCCTTCATTTTCCTTCTCCTCCTCCTTTCCGTCCTTTTTTCTCCTATCCCCTCGTCCCTCCCTCATTATCTCCTTTTTCTTTTCCTCCTTTCCCCCTCCCCATTTTTCCTCCCCCTGGCCCCTCCCTCTCCTCTCCCCCGCCTCTCCCATCTCCCCACCCCTTTCCCTCTTCCCTTCTTTTGTTTCCTCACTTTACTTCCCTCCCTCTTTCCCTCATTATCTCCTTTTCCTTCTCCTCCTCCTTTCCCCCCCTTTTTCTCCTTCCCCCTCCGTCCCTCCCCTCTCCTCTCCCTCCGCCTCTCCCCTCTCTCACCCCTTTCCCTTTTCCCTTCTTTTGTGTCCTCACTTAAATTCCTTCCCCCTTTCCCTCATTATCTCCTTTTCCTTCTCTTCCTCCTTTCCCCCCTTTTTCTCCTATCCCCTCGTCCCCTCCCTCATTATCTCCTTTTCTTTTTTCCTCCTTCCCACCTCCCCATTTTTCCTCCCCCCTCGCCCCTCCCTCTCCCCTCTCCCTCCCGCCTCTCCCTCTCCCCACCCCTTTCCCCTTTCCCTTCCTTTGCTTCCTCACTTTACTTCCATCCCCTTTTCTCTCATTATCTCCTTTTCCTTCTCCACCTCCTTCCCCCCTTTTTTTCTCCTCTCCCCTCGCCCCTCCTCCTCCCCTCCCTCCACCTTTCCCCCTTCTCTTCTCCCTTTCCAATCTCGAGCTTGGCATTCCTTCCAGCGGGTTCCAGCATTGTTCGAAGTATTTGCATTATAATCTATGAGTTAATTTGCAATTATATTATAAAGCTTTCGGCGATGAAGGGGCGTAAGAACTTCTGTCACGGCATGGGTATAAAACATCTTCTAAGGAGAAATAGGGTTTGGTTTGTAGGAGATGTACAAGGAGTGTATGTCTGTGTGTGTGTGTGTGTGTGTGTGTGTGTGTGTGTGTGTGTGTGTGTGTGTGTGTGTGTGTGTGTGTGTGTGTGTGTGTGGTGTGTGTGTGTGTGTGTGTCTGTGTGTGTGTGTGTGTGTGTGTGTTGTGTGTGTGTGTGTGTGTGTGTGTGTGAAATAGACTGGTAGACGGTTAAAACAGACCGACCGACTAATAAAGAGATTGACAGATATAATAGATAGATAGGTGAATGGATGGCTCAGTTAGATAGATAGACATACAGATAGACAGACAGATAAATAGACAGACAGACAGACAAACAGATGAATAGATAAATGTATAAATAGTTTTACAGACATACAACTTAAGTCAAAAGTAACTCTCTCCATATAAGTATTATACATTTGTACAAAACACATTTGCCAAACTGTAGTAAACATTCGTGTAAGCAAAGGGAACGAGGAAAATGTTCTCTCGTCAGATGCAGGATGGTTTTGTTCTCCGTATCTTGTTGGTTGCCATAGTAACGAGGTAAACACAAGCTGAGAAACACAAAAGTTTTGAATTTCGCGAATTGACATCATGATCGAGGATACACAAATACCTATATGAAACAGAGATGAGGATTTTTCATTCTCTCTCTCTTTCTCTCTCTCTCTCTCTCTCTCTCTCTCTCTCTCTCTCTCTCTCTCTCTCTCTCTCTCTCTCTCTCTCTCTCTCTCTCTCTCTCTCTCTCTCTCTCTCTCTCTCTCTCTGTGTGTGTGAGTGTGTGTGTGTGTGTGGGTGTGTGTCTGTGTGTTGTCTGTCTGTCTGTCTGTCTCTCTCTCTCTCTCTCTCTCTCTCTCTCTCTCTCTCTCTCTCTCTCTCTCTCTCTCATTCTCATTTACACACATACATACACGCGCGCACACACAGACCCTCACACACAGGCATGCACATACACATACGCGCACACAAACTCGTCTGAGATTGGATATCGCTTGTATGAACACCACGAGAATCCTATGCGTATTGTGAACATGTCGGGGATATCGTGAATTCAGGATGTAGATATTAATAGCTTTGATTTACGTCTGTCTAGGATTTCTGAAGTCCGATTTTAAACTTAATTATGTATGTATTTTGTAACTGCTTTGCGTGTAGTATTTTTTTCTGTAGATTACTATGTATTGCCATTATGTAGATATTTGAATTAGCGTAGTGGTGGGTCTACAACTCTCAGCTTTCTCCCATTTTTATACGGGGTTGCTGTTATGGATGGGCAGCCTCCACTGATTTTCATATTACGGCTCATTCCATATCGGTTTGGCCATGGGTTTTTACAGCCGGATGCCCTTCCTGACACCAACCCTCTCTATTTATCCGGGCTTGGGACCGGCACCCACAAAGACTGGCTTACCCCCCCCCCCAGGTAGCTTTTACAATGGACAGTCTACACCGATCATCAAATATTGCAAAGATATGCTTTATGACTGTAATGAAAGCGTTCCTGTTATTATGAAAAAATATGTAATTAAGTGGAATAATTCTCTAAAGACAATAACTATAACGATCAGGAATCATGTTACTATTCAAACAATTTTTGATTTCAGCCATCCTAGTAATGGTGATATTGTGCTTTGCTCTTCTAAAAGGGGAGAGTGAATGTGAAGTCATGTTTTCCATAGCGCGGCCTCTTGAAAATTCATATAAACTTTTGCCGTCGTCCGTTGCAATTTGAATGAACGGTATGCAAAAAAAAAGGAAAAAAGTGGACATTGATCATTGTACATCGTCTGTAATGATTTAAAATGCCCTTATTGGAATAATGGATTTTAATGTTATTATCCTTTTCTGTTATCATTATTGTTATTGTTCCTTTTGTATTTTTTCTTATAATGAGTGTTATAATTACCATTATCATTATTATTGTCATTATTATTATTATTATTATTATTATTATTATTATTGTTGTTGTTTTGTCGTGGTTGTTGAAATTATCATTATTGATATAATTATCATTATTAGTATAATTATTATTACTATTATTATTATCAAAAATATTATTATTATTATTATCACTATATAATTATCATTATCATTTTTCTATTATCACTTTTAGTATATTCATTATCAACATATTATCATTATTATAATTACCTCTGTTTTTGTAGTGTTGGTTAGTTATTATCTTTCTTGTCATCATTATTTTTGTTGTTGTTATTGTTATGTATACATTATCATTATTATTATCATTATCATCCTCATCCTCACCCTCACCATCATCACCATATCATCTTTATGACCACCATCATCATCATCACCCTCATCCTCGTCATCATCATCACCAGCTTCGTCATCTTTATAATCGCCATCATCATCATTATCCTCATCATCATCATCAACTTAATCGTCATCACTATCACCATCATCACCATCACTATCATCATTTCCAATGTCATTCATACTCACCTTGAATAACCTCATTTCCAAAACCTTCGCGAGAGCAATATCACTCCAAAATAAACAGAAAACGGGACATCAATGACTCTGCAATTAACGAAACCGAACAGTTACTAATTACTCATTATCTCCCATTCTTCTCCCGTCTGTGTATGTCTCATGTCGCACTTTTTTGATCCTTTGAATTCACTGAAGGGAGTAATTATCCATCTTTTTCCCTTAATCACATGGTAGTTGTTGAGCCCGATATCGAGACCTTATTATGATGAAAAGTAAATGTGAAACAATGAAGTTGGTTTTTCAGTCCCGCGGCGTTAGCACCACTGGCCAATATGAGTGGCGTGAGCGCGGGGCATTGGCAACGCTGGTCAATATCAGCTGACCTGCCGCCATTTTTCCATACCTCAATTTTTACTTGTTATTTGTTTTCAGTCTGATATCGAATATCGGGACGGTTTGATACCCAATATTTGACTCCTGTACCAGACATCTCGAGTGTCTGAATAAATTTAAACTTGGTTAGGAATATTTTATATGCTTTCAAAATATTTCTGGTTTTGCCGTTTGGGTTCTGCGCTCGTTGGTCTTTTATGTAGGTTAGCACGTGGTTTGCATGTATACACTGCATGAATATTGTGTGTACATATATGCAGTGGTATGTCCGCTGGTATGTTTGTGTGTGTGTGTGTTTCTATCAATTTATGTAGCTGTGCGCTTACGCATGTGTAAGTGAAAGAGTGAAAGAGTATGTTTGTCTGTAGTATGCATGTACACATGCATACATGCATATATGTATGTGC
>NW_020868597.1:432340-434840 GCF_003789085.1 Penaeus vannamei | reverse complement strand
GTACCTGAACCAAGCTACACCTCTTATAACGGCGCCTTAAATAAGCTGGAATTCCCCTCCCGAGATTATTGGAGAGAATTTCTATCAGAAAAGTTTGTTCATAATATCCTTACGTCCACGAGACAATCGGATCTTCTTTAAGTCTTCCGTCAGTCAAGGAAACACCAACGATGATGTGAACGCCAAAGTATGTGAACCAAAGTGTAACAGAATATACTATGCGTCAACTGTACTTACTGAATTAGACATTTACTAACTAGACTCTGTTATCATTGTTGTTATTGTTATTATTATTATCATCATCTTTAGTATTATTGACATTAGGATTATCATTATTATTATTGACATTATGATTATCATTATTATTACTGACATTATCATTATCATCATTATCAATATTATTGTTGTTTTTATTATTGTTTTTGTTGTTTTTATTATTACTATTACAATGATAGTATTGTTATCATAATCATTATTATTATTACTATCATTATCATCATCATTTTTATCACTATTATTGTTATTATCGTTATTGTCATTATAATTAAAATTACCATTATTATCAGTATCATTATTATCATTATCATAAAAAACATGTACACGCATACACACTGACACGTACAAACAAACAACACAATAACACCAACAGCAACAGCAAACAATAATCCTTTTAAAAGCACTTCAGATATTGTGTTTCATGCAGAACCACAGTTACAAGTGCTTCGGTGTACATTATACTCACTGCCACTGAGTCTGGAAAGGTTAACGTGGCAGGAAATTATGCTGTGACTTCAGGCCCGTTGGCACTGATTTTCTTCTTGTGTTTTTCCTTTCTTTCTTCTCCTTCTTCTTCTTTTTCTTCTTTCTTCTTCTTCTTCTTCTTCTTCTTCTTCTTCTTCTTCTTCTTCTTCTTCTTCTCCTTCTTCTTCTTCTTTCTTCTTCTTCTTTTCTTTTTTTTTTAAAAAGGATGGGGAGAAAGAGATTCGCAGAGAGAGGGAAGGTATGGGAGAGAGTGGAGGAGGGAGGGAGAGAGAAAGGGAGAGGTAGACGGAGAGGGAAGCTAGGGGAAGAAGGAGGGAGGGAGAAAACGAGAGGGAAACAAAGAGAGAGAGACGGACAAACAGAGGGAAGGAGGAGGAGCGAAAGATTAGAGGTCTAAACAGACAGCAGGTAGACAAATAGGCAGGCAAGAGAGAGAAACAAATATACATACATACATATATATATATATATATATATATATATATATATATATATAGAAAGAGAGAGAGAGAGAGAGAGAGAGAGAGAGAGAGAGAGAGAGAGAGAGAGAGAGAGAGAGAGAGAGAGAGAGAGAGAGAGAGGGAGAGAGAGAGAGAGAGAGAGAGAGAGAGAGAGAGAGAGAGAGAGAGAGAGAGAGAGAGAGAGAGAGAGAGAGAGAGACAGAGAGAAGAGAGAAGAGAGGAGAGAGAGAGAGAGAGAGAGAGAGAGAGAAGAGAGAGAGAGAGAGAGAGAGAGAGAGAGAGAGAGAGAGAGAGAAGAGAGAGAGAGAGAGAGAGAGAGAGGGAGAGATGGAGAGAGAGAGTATGTATGTATATATGTATATACATACATATATAATATATACATGTATGCATATATATACATATACATACATATATATATATATATATATATATATATATATATATATATATATTATAGAAGAGAGAGAGAGAGAGAGAGAGAGAGAGAGAGAGAGAGAGAGAGAGAGAGAGAGAGAGAAAAGAGAGAGAGAGAGAGAGAGAGAGAAAAAAAATAGCAAACGAGAGCAAAGGAAGCGAATCTTTCCGCGCAAAACCACAATTTACAGCGACGCAAAAAAATAATTAGTTTGATTATTCAAACTACGGATTATAGTACAAAACTCGATCCTAATACTAGAGTTCCGTTTTTCTACCGAAATTAATTCCTGATTACAAGTGCTTTCACTCAGCAGGGGCGACAAACACGCTACCCTCAGCCATGTCTCATTCCCGCACTGTTATTTAGCATATAACGCTGATTTTTATCACAGTCTCGACGCTGTTCAACCCACCCACCCACCCGACCCCTGACACCCACCCACCAACCCGGACACACCCACCTCCAAGCCCACACCCCACCCCCACCCCACTCCCCCCCCCCCTAACCCCATCCACCCTTAACCCTCCCACCACTCAACCGCCACACCCCCTCCACCGACACCCACCCCACCTCCAAGCACCCCCCCCACCACTTTCCACCCAGACCCACCCCACCCCACTCACGCCAAGAGACCTCTGACCTCTACAGCCCCCCACCCACCCACTACACCCCAACCCCCCCTCGCCAAGACCCCTCCACCACCCACCCCTTCTGACACCCCCACCCCCACCCCCTCAGACCCCCCACCCAACCCCTCCCACCCACTCAACTGCCCCGACCCCAACCCCCCTCCACCCACCCACTCCATCCAAGACCCAAGGCTTCAACCCACATCCCACTCAACGCCAAGACCCCC
>NW_020868597.1:379840-382340 GCF_003789085.1 Penaeus vannamei | reverse complement strand
TCCCCTCTCTCTCTCTCTCTCTCTCTCTCTCTCTCTCTCTCTCTTCTCTCTCTCTTCTCTCTCTCTCTCTCTCTCTCTCTCTCTCTCTCTCTCTCTCTCTCTCTCTCTCTCTCTCTCTCCTCTCTCTCTCTCTCTCTCTCTCTCTCTCTCTCTCTCTCTTCTCTCTTCTCTCTCTCTCTCTCTCTCTCTCTCTCTCTCTCTCTCTCTCTCTCCCCTCTCTCTCTCTTTATTTATCCATCTCTTTCTCTTTCTCTCCCTCTCCTTCTCTCTCTCTTACTATCTCTATCTCTATATCAATATCTATCTCTATCTCCACCTCTTTCTCGCTCTCTCTCTCTCTTTCTGTTTGCCTATAAAAAGAGGGAAAGAAAGAAGAGAGAATGAAAAAAGAGAGATCAAGAGAGTTTTTCCTGCTTTCAAATTATCATCTTTGTTTCTACCGAAACTTTCGATTAACGAAAAAGTAGAAGGATAACTGTCCTCATTTCTCTCTCTCAATCTCTCTCTCTATCTCTCTCTCTCTCTCTCTCTTTCTCCTCTCTCTCTCTCTCTTCTCTCTCTCTCTCTCTCTCTCTCTCTCTCTCTCCTCTCTCTCTCTCTCTCTCTCTCTCTTCTCTCTCTCTCTCTCTCTCTCTCTCTTCTCTCTCTCTCTCTCTCTCTCTCTCTTCTTCTCTCCTCTCTCTCTTCTCCTCTCTCTCTCTCTCTCTCTCTCTCTCTCTCTCTCTCTCTCTCTCTCTCTCTCTCTCTCTCTCTCTCTCTCTCTCTCTCACTTCTCCTCTCTCTCCCTCTGTCCCTCTCTCTTTCGAATCGGTGATACATAAATGCCAGAAAAAGAGAGTAAAAAGAGCTCTTGAAGACGATGGAAGAAACAAAGGGACGGAAACATGTCAGGAGATGGGAAAAAATACTTTTACTTTTTTATATCTTTTTCTGTCTTTCTTCCTCGCTGTCTGTCTGTCCTGTCAATCTTTTCTAACTCTCTCTCTCTCTCTCTTCTCTCTTCCTCTCTCTCTCATCTCTCTCCTCTCTCTCTCCTCCACGTCTCTCTCTCTGTCTCTCATCTTCTCTCTGTCTTTCTCTCTCTCCCCATCTCCTCGCATTTTCTATCTATCTATCTATCTATCTGTCTGTCTTTTTCTATCTTTCCTATCTTTTGCCTATCTTTTTCTCTCTTCCTCTTTACATCTTTCCCATTCGCCCTTTCTTTCTCTATCTTCCTCCATTCTTCCTCCACTCCTCCCTCGCTCTTTCTCTCCTTCAACAGAACAGAAGAACTTGCATCCTGGCAACGGATCGTCTAAACGGCAGCTCAGCCGGGCCTCGCCATAGGAAACGGCCTCGCTGCCACAAAGAAAACGAGAACCTCCTTACATCCGGGAATGAAGATGTCTTTTTGAGACGCTGAACATAGAGGGAGAGGAAGGAGGGAGGGGGAGGGAGGGAGAGGGAGGGGAGGGGAGAGGAGTGGGAGGAGAGCAGAGGGAGGGAGGGAGGGAGAGGGAGTGGAGAGAGGGAAGGGAGAGGGAGGGGAGAGAGGGAGGGAGGGAGAGGGAGGAGGGAGAGAGGGAGGGAAGGGAGGGAGGGGAGTGGGAGGGAGGGAGGGAGAGGGAGTTGGGAGAGAGGGAGGGAGGGGAGTGGGAGAGGAGGGAGGGAGGGAGATGGGAGTGGGAGAGAGGGAGGGAGAGGGAGTGGGAGAGGAGGGAGGGAGAGGATTGAGAGAGAGGGAGGGAGGGGAGGGAGAGGGAGGTGGGAGCAGAGGGAGGAGCAGGGCAGTGGGAGAGAGGGCAGGGAGGGAGGGAGGAGGAGTCGGGGGAGAGAGGGAGGGACGAGGGGACGTGTGGGAGGAGAGGGAGGGGGGTGACGGGAGCGGAGGGAGATGGGCAGTGGGAGAGGAGAAGGAGGAGCAGGGAGGGAAGACGGGAGTGGGAGAGGAGGGAGAGGGATTGAGAGAGAGGCGAGGGAGGGAGGGAGAGGGAAGTGGGAGCGAGAGGAGGGAGGGAGGGAGGGGGTGGGAGAGGGAGTGGGAGAGGGGGGGGAGAGGGAAGGGAGAGGCGAGGGGAGAGGAGGGGAGGGAGGGAGAGGAGTGGGAGATAAGGAGGGGAGGGAGAGGGAGTGGGAGAAAGGGAGGGAGAGGGGAGGGAGGGACACCGAGGAGAAAGAGGTTAGTTGAATTGACGGGAAGTGCTTAATTGGGAATAAGGAGAGGAGAAGGAAGAAAAGAAGAGAGAGGCAGATTAAAAGAGAGATAGGGAAGAAGAGAGGTACAGCTGAAGAAAAAATGAAGGAGGAAGGAACGGAAGAAAATGGGAGCGAGAAGAGACGGAGGGTTAGGAAGGAGAGACAGACAAAAGAATAAATGACCAAACAAATAAAAAGAATTAAAGAGTGATTCGTCAAAAGATCCACAAACCCACATACATCCACACTAAAAACGAAAGGTATATAAGGCCCGAAAGTCAAACAAACAAACAAACATCGACAGAAGGGGAAACAGCAGCAG
>NW_020868597.1:359840-364840 GCF_003789085.1 Penaeus vannamei | reverse complement strand
TCTCTCTCTCTCTCTCTCTCTCTCTCTCTCTCTCTCTCTCTTCTAGCTCTCTCTAGCTCTCTCTTCTCTCTCTCTCTCTCTCTCTAGCTCTAGCTCTCTCTCTCTCTCTCTCTCTCTCTCTCTCTCTCTCTCTCTCTCCTCTCTCTCTCTCTCTCTCTCTCTCTCTCTCTCTCTCTCTCTTCTCTCTCTCTCTCTCTCTCTCTCTCGCTCTCTCTCTCATCTCTCTCTCTCTCTCTCTCTCTCTCTCTCTCTCTTCTCTCTTCCTCTTCTCTCTCTCTCTCTCTCTCTCTCTATCTCTCCTCTCTTCTCTCTCTCTCTCTCTCGTCTCTCTCCCTCATCTCTCTCCTCTCTCTCTCTCTCTCGTCTTCTCTCTCTCTCTCTCTCTCTTCTCTATGCCGTTTGTGATTATAAAGTCTGTGATGCAGTGTCGTTTGTGCGTCTCACTTACAGTCCTATGCCTTACTACGGAGAATGGGTTCTTTATTCTTTGTTCGTCGAATTTTCCTCTAATTTCGTACCATATCATTACATTAATATTTTCATTTGAAATTCAAATTATTTGGTACTGTAATTTCATTATCCATATGTTCAAAGCGAATTATCGGAGATTGATTAGAGTGACTTTTACTGATCTTAACAGGTTATGACTTTTTGTTATTGTTTCATATGAATGTGTTTGATAAATAAATTGCCATGTTTCGCTATGTGGTGAAACTCTCTCTGTCTGGCTGTTTATCTGTCTCTCTTTCTCTCTTTCTTTCTTTTTTTTTTCTTTACTCTCTCTTCTCTCTCTCTCTCTCTCTCTCTCTCTCTCTCCTTCTCTCTCTCTCTCTCTCTCTCTCTCTCTCTCTCTCTCTCTCTCTTCTCTCTCTCTCTCTTCTTTTCTCTCCATTTGCAACGACAGAAAAAGAGGAGAAATTGAAAGATAAAAAAGACGATGAGGAAAGCCAATGAAATTCCTTATAAGTACGTTGTTAATTATTTTAGAGAGAGAAAAAAAAAATGTGCAATTCCTTTTTAGCTGTGATTTGCCACACAGAATAAACAAAAAAGAAAAAAGAAAAAAAGGAAAACCGGCTCGTGCATACTGTTCAGTTTTCATGTCGACTGCTGTTTTGTGAAAAAATAATAATGATTTTGCTCATGACAAAGTCTTGATAGCCGTGGCAGCAACTCATCTTTAATTTAGGAGAAAAAAAACCCACAGATTTCGACCATGTCATTGCACAATAAACTCGTTTCCTTTATCTAGATTTTCAAATTGGAAAATCGTCTACCCATGTAATGTGATAATTTTGTCTTTGTGGCAGATGAAAAGTATTCCAGATATTTACATTTCCTGGATTGAAATATGACATCAAATTATTTTCTCTCTCTCTTCTCTCTCTATCTCTGCTCTTCTCTTCTTTCTTTTCTTTTAGTAAATCTCAAGTTTTCCGCAAGTTAACAAATAATCAGATGTCTTTTTATTTTTTGATTTTTTCATTTCTCATTATTGGCTATTTTTTCTTTAGCCAAATTAAACCAATTTGATGCATCTAATACTGCAATAATACTTTTATAAATACTTATGCACCCTCGATCACCTCTTCGGTGCTCAATTACTTCCAATTCCAACTTCAAGGTCTTCCGCTTTCCAAGGATTAGATTTAATGTTCGTTGCAAGGTTGCGTAAGATGGGAGAGGAAGGCGTCACGCTGAGTCATTTCCTGATTGGCTGACTTGAGCTGACTTGAAATGACGCCGCGTTTGTCCTTTTTGTTTGTGGGTATTAAGCGGCGGTTCTTTGACGTTCGTGGAATGGGTTGATGAGTAAAGAATAAGGAAAGGAAGAGAGAGAGAGAGCGAGGAAGAGATAGGGAAAGAGAGAGATGGGGGAAAGGAGAAGAAAGAGATTGGGGGGAGATAAGAGAAAAAAAGAAAGAGAGAGGAAAAAATACAAGCAGCAGAGACAGATCCTTTATGTGCTATATTTGGTCTTATGGATAAAATATCAATATTCATTATATATACTATTATAGTATATATATATATATATATATACTATATATATAAATATAGTAATAATAATTTTTATATATAGTATATATATATATAATATATTATTATATATAGAATATATATATATATAATAATATATATTAAATTATAATATAATATATATATATTATATATATATATATAAATATAAATATATTATATATATAATTATTATATTAATAATTAGGATATACAACACACACATCTAGCATATAATATATAATATATAGTATTATATATAATAATATATAGTATATATATATATATATGATATATATAATAATTACTTATATATGATATAAATATAATATATTAGTATATATTATATATATTAATATATATATTGTATATATATATTAAATATATTATATTATATATATACTATATATTAATTATATATATATATATATATATATATATATATATATATAGTATATTACTATATATTATTATATATAGTATGTATGTATTGTATTGTAGGTATGTATGTAGTATGTATGTATGTAGTATGTATGTATGTATGTAGTATGTAGCATGTGTGTCTGTGACAGTGCACTTATATACATGTGTGTATTAGAGCATTTTCCATTTTCGGTGAGGAGGCCTCGCCAGCAACCTTCCCCAGGCCGCCTGGTCCCGCCCTGCCGAGGGAAGAGGCCGAAGGACCGAGAGGAAGTGAATGAGCGAGAGGAAGCAGACTTATTTTCCGCTGTCTACCGCTCTGCTTCAAAGGGAAGGGGAATCCCGAGTTGTTTTGTGCTTCTCTGCATGCATAGGGAGCGTTAATTCCTGCGGGAAGCGTGTACTCTGAGAGCAAAGGAGAGACAGAGAGAGATTCGTGCATTGCACAACAACCCTCGAGACATTTTGAGATGAAAGAGATGTTTTTGTTGGTGATGCTGGCGGAATTGAGTCATGCGCCTTTGTCTTTTTGTGTCTGTCTATCTATATTCATTTTCTTTCTCCCTCTCTTATCTTTTGTTTTGTTTTGTTTTGTATTTTTTAGTCCAGATATCAATATGCTGCCTATCTTTCACTTCTTTTATTTTTCTTTCTTTCTGGTTCGTTCTGTCTGTCCCCCAATCTCTCTTTCTCTCTCTCTCTCTATCTCCTCTCTCTCTTCTTCTCTCTCTCCTCTCTCTCTCTCTCTCTCTCTCTCTCTCTCTCTCTCTCTCTCTCTCCTCTGCTCTCTCCTCCCCGTTCCTCCCTCCCTCTCTCACTTTGTCTAACTCTTCATCTATCTATCTATACGAATTATCTATCCCTCCACTTCTCCACCTATCCCTATCTATCCCTACCTACTTCACACCCCATGGAGCACCTCTGACATGTCACTCATTCCAGGCTCGAAACTACATGCTTTTATCCCGGCTTTCACTCTGCGAAATCCACTTAGCGCGTATTTCGCACAAAGCCCAAACAACGCTGGTAACTAATACCGATGCTTTCCGGTAGTCTAATGGGTAAAGTGAAGCAAAAAAAGGTTAGCATCAATTATCACGCGCTCAAAGAATAATTCATGTTATTTCATGAACATTCACCCCCAAAAAGCGATTTTTCTAAAACGACATACCTACTGATAATAACATGAGGGAATGAACATCAATCAATTTTCTGAAATAATTGGGCGTTACAAGTAAGGTTAATTTTCCGAATGTAACGCTAACGTGTCCGATAAACAATTAGATTTACACAGATAAAGACGGATGCTTACCGTATGTATCTGTGTTGTGTGTGTGTGTGTGTGTGTGTGTGTGTTGTGTGTGTGATGTGTGTGTGTGTGTGTGGTGTATTTGTGTGTGTGTGGTGTGTGTGTGTTTATATATAAATATTAATATATATATTAATATATATATATTAATATATATAATTATATTATATTATTATATTATTATAAGTGTGTGTGTGTGTGTGTGTGTGTGGTGTTGTGGTGTGTGTGTGTGTTGTATGTGTGTGTGTGTGGCTGTTTTGTGTTGGTGTGGGTGTGGGGTGTGCTGTGTTGTGTGTTGTGTGTGTGTAGTGTGTGTGGGTGTGTGTGTGTGGTGTGTGTGTGTGATATTCGTCTGTTTGAAAGATGAACATTTGTTTACATATTTTTATATTTCTAAGGGCGTATCAATATAGCAAATTTTAGTGTTATAACAAATAGAGTGAGTTATTTATAAATGGTTTGCATGTTTAAATGTTAATAATTCATTTGGAGGAAACTCAAAATCGTGTTTTATCATGATAGTTTAGGCTATAATGCTTAACGTAATTGTTAAATCTCTGAGCCCTGCCTTCCTCCCGAACACAGAGAGACAGAATTGATTGGAAAATCGGCAAGAACACCACGCCATTAATTGTTGCTTGAGGGAGAAGTTTGTATTCAATAGTTATTTTTAGTGGTCCGTGGATACAGTAACGAAAGTAGTCGCAGTGACTTTCGGGGGCGATTAGTGAAAATTGACCGTATTATTTATTAGAGGGAAGTGTAAGATAGTAAAATTGTAAAGATGAAAGGAAGGGAAATTATTAGTTTATGTCCTAGGAAAATCATGGAAAATGGTGTTGACTGGTTGTGAGGGTCTCGGTTCAGTCTCGTGTTTATTTTTTATTTTGTTTATTAAAATGTTATTGCTTCAAAAGCAAGGGTGGGTATAGAATTAACCTTGAATGAATTATTTCCTATTTATATTGACATGTTTATTACAAGGATATGCCATTTGTCATTGCTTGTTTATGAATAAAATGTAAAGGTTTAAAGATTTTTAGACCGTTAAATTTGTCACACTCTCAACAGAGGAATGAATCCATTCCCACGTCCACGAGCCTAAAGACCGTTACTTACGCTGCCCATAGAAATTCAGCGGTACAGTAAATGCAGTAAGCAGAGGCCTACGTTTAAACAGATGTGGTTTATGAAAAACACTAATATGCCAGCAGCAAAAATTAAAGAAATTAAAAATTTGATTAATTTG
>NW_020868597.1:351579-359356 GCF_003789085.1 Penaeus vannamei | reverse complement strand
TTTATATATATATTATATATTAGATATATTATATATATATATATATATATAATATTATAGTGAATTTGTATATATATATACTATATATATATATATATTATATATATATATTATATATATAAATATATATATATATAATTAAATTATATATATATATATATATATTTATTTATATATATATATATTTATTATATATATATATATATATTATATATATATATATATATATATATATATATTATATATATAGATATATATATATATATATGTATATATATATATATCACATTATTATTATATATATATATATATATTATATATATATATATATATTATATAATATATATATATATATATATTATTATATGAGAAGGGGGGATATATAATCTTCAGTTATTATGACGTTCATATATATATGTATGTATGTATGTATGTATGTGTGTGTGTTGTGTGTGTGTGTGCAGGTTTTTTGGCATTATGTGATTATATACATGGATAGATGAAAAAATATATATGTATACCTGTGTGTGTGTATTGTTTGTGTGATGTGTGTGTGTATGTATAGTGTGTGTGAAAAATGGAAAAAAGAAACCCACAACAAAAAGAAAAGGGAAAAAAATAATCTTTAAAAAGCGAAAGAAGACAAAGTTCATATCTGCCATTTTTTTATCCCTCATTCTTTTCAATCTATCTTTCTTTCTTTCTTTTTTTTTATTAGTAATTTTTCTTCTCGGTTCAAACCAAGTCCAAGACAAACAAAGTCGGTGAACGGAGGATGTCTCTCGGGACTGCTGACGAAGTGAAGAGGAAAATTGCGTTAGTGTCTGCGCTGGGCTTTTTGCGAGGGGGGGGGGAAGGGGGGGGCGAAGTGGTCCGAAGGGGGGAAGGGAGAAGGGAAAGGAGAGGCGGGGAGTAGGGTGGAGGCGGAAGAGTGGCTCGAAGCGGGGAAGGAGAGGGAGAGAGGGAGGGAGGGGGAGTAGGGTGGAGGCGAAGAGTGGTTCCCGAAGGGGGGGTGAGTGGAGTAAAGGTGAAAGGAGAGATGGGGTTAGTCGGGGTGGCAGGGCGAGAGTATTGTGGTCCGATAGGGGCAAGGTGAGGAAGGGATAAGGTAGAGGGGGGGAGTAGGAGTGAGTAGGTGCGACGGAGAGCGTGGTCCGAAAAATGGGAAGGGCTGAGAGGAGGGAGAGGGTACTCGTGTTAGTAGACGTGGTGTGTAGGAGGAGAAGTGTGGTTGGAGGGCGGAGAGGATAGTGGTAAGGGGGTATGGGGGTGAGGCGAAGAGCGGTCCGGGTAGAGTGAGGGAGTTATGGGTGGAGGGTTGAGGATAAGGGTAGAGGGAGGGAGAAGAAAGGAGAGAGAAGGGGAGGGAAAAAGGGAGAGGGAGGGAGCGAGGAAAGATAGGGTGATGGGAAGAGGGAAAGATGGAGGGAGGGATGGAAGGGTAGGAAGGAAGAGGGAGAGGAAGGAGACGGAGGGAGGTAGGAAGGGGAGGGAGAGGGAGAAACGGAGAAAAATGGAGAGAAATATAGGAGGGAAAAACGAAGAAAAAAAATCAAGCTTAACTTTTGTTTCTGACGCTTCTGATAGATGATTCTAGACACCGGGGGGGGGGGGGGTAGATGAGCGCAGAGAAATGGAAAGAGGAAAAGTGGAAAATAGGAAGAAATGGGGAAGAGAGAAGAGAAATGATTAAAATGAAAACAACGAAGACAAAAAAAAAAAGAGAAAAAATAATACACAAACAAGGATAAATCGGTGTGTGTTTTTCTTAGCTCTTCCCTGTCGGATGGTAGATAGAGAGGGAGAGAGACTGAGGAGGAATATGTGATTGTGTTGGTTGGTTGCGGGGAGATAGGGGGGTGAAGCGGGAGGAGGAGCGAGTGCATAATACTCAGATGGACTTTATTCATTGCTTTAAAAACTGTGTGACCAGCGAGATGGTAAGATGCGGATGTACGGTGTGTGTGGTGGTGGATGAGGTCCTGGGTCTGTGTGTGATCGTGTGGAATTATTGTCTGTGCCTCCGTAATAGGTTAAGTTGCGTTGTGTGGTATGTATAGTGGTGTTTATGTGTGTTTGTTGTTTCTCTGTGTGTTGTATGATGTGTGTGTGTGTAGGTGGTGTGGCGTGTGTTTGTGTGTGGGTATTTTGGTGCGTATGACGCTTTCAGTGTGTGGGGTATAGGTGTATGCGTGGTCCTCGGGCGTGTGTGTGCTTACGGTTTTGTCGTATATTCTGTGTGAATGAGTGTTGCGTAAGTGTCACCGCGCATGCTAAATCGGTTGAAGACTAAACTGACCTCTAATTTTCTCTCTCCCATGAAGCGGGTGTCCTCTCCCCGTTTTATAGTCTCGCTTCGCGCCATAACTTCCCTTCCGTACTTTGATTGTTGGGTTCGTCGGTTCCTCTGGATCTCCCTTATTTATTCCTGTCGGTCGCTGCCACCGGCCCGCCCCCGTTATATTGTCGCCACCCTGATCGCCCTACGGCGTCGTGGTATTCCGTCAATCCTGTCCTCTTCTTTTCCGACGACGTTTTTTCTCTCGGCCACCTTTTTTTTGGGTCAGTTTCCTCACTTTCTCCCGTTGTTTCGTCGCGCCCAAGGGTTTATTTTTTCCTGTCTCTGCTCATCTCGTTCTCTCTTGTGCTTGCTCTGCTTCGTCGCTCTGTGCAGGTCGTGCTCGGTGTTCTGTCTGTTGGGTCTGGTGATCTCGGGTCTTTCTCTCGTATCTCATCTCTTCTCGTCGTCCTTCGTGCTCTCTCTCGTCCGGTTCTCTCGTCTTTCTCTTTTCTGTCCTCGTCCTTCATATTCGTGGCTCTCTCGTGTGCTCCAGCTGGGTTTCTGTCTTCTTTCAGTGTATGGGCTATCCGTGTGGTATGCCTGCTCGCTCCTTGTTGTTTGGTTGTGTCGCGCCGGTGGCGCGGTTGGTTACTGGTGATGGGGGATGTGTCGATATGCTGAGGTGCGCCTCGCTTGTGTTTGTTCGCCTCCTCTAACTCGGTTCGTTTGCATTGTCTTGTGCCGCTTCTGGTCGCTCGGTGTGTCGGTGTGGTTGGGATGTGGGTGAGGGCTCTGGAGTGTAGTGTTGCCGTAGCGGACGTGGAGGGTCTCGTGTGGTCGTCTGTGGTTCGGTCGTCTTGTCGTGGGATGGGTTCAGTGGAATTTCCGGTCTTCTGTATGGTTGTTTGTGTTGGTGTCGCCTCGTGGTCGTCCTTTGTCCTCCCTCCTGCTCGTGATCGCCTTAGTGAATGTCGGTGTTTCTCTGTTTTATCCGTAATCGGGCCTATCCTCGCCTTCCTCACGGCCTCTGAGTTCTTTTCTTGCTCTTTCCTTTTCTGCCTCACTGCTTCGCTGCTCCCCGTCTTTGCCCCCGCTCTGCTCGGTCTCTGCCTCCCCGCCTGCTGGCTCCTCGCTAGCTTCAGTCCCTCCGGCTCAACAGTTAAAGTGCATACTTGAAAAGTGTTCGATTGTGGGTCATTGTCTCTTGTTGTCGTTGTGTGCCGGCTCGTAGGGGCTAATCTCCGGTCCGCTGGAAAATCGTGCGCTATGGAGTTGAGGTCGATGGTAGCGCGCTTTGCTGCTCTGAGGGGTTGACTGTATGAGTGACTGGTATGGCTGATTTTTGAGGGTGTGTTTATTTTTGGTTGCGGTGTGTACGTTATAAGGGATCGACCTACGTTTTGATAGTGTAAGTGAAATGAGATGGAGTCTGAATCTCGGTTTGATGTTAAAATATGTTTTGAATGTTCAGGAGTTATTGTTATTGGGTGCTGAATACTTCAAGCTTCTCAATCGATTTGTCTTTGGGGTTCTGATAGCGAAATGACAGAGCACAAGAACTACCGATGTTGTGATGGCAGCATAAATCGATGGCAAATGGGTAAGTTACCGCTAGGCTAAATTAACAGCGCAGAGATTAAGCTCATCGATCTTGTTATATTAAGTATGATAATGGAGAGCTAACAACACATAGATTATGAACAGGATTAATCACGTAGGTGATGATGTGGTTAGTGTTGTGATGGTGCTGATGGGGTGTGATGTTGGGTGTGGGTTAAGCGTGGGTGTGTCGTGTGGGCCTGGTGTGTGATCCGGTGTGGGGTACGGATGTGTGTTTCAGGTGGTTGGTTGGTTGTTGTAAGGTAGATGAGTGTGATGTGGTAGACGTTTGCAGTTATGTTGATGTGTGTGCAGGTGTGTCAGGGTAAGGTGTGAGAGGTATGATATATTTGGTGTGTGGGTTGTAGTGGTGGAGAAGGAGTGTGCCTACGTAGTTGCGTTACTTCGTTTCGATAATAACAGACAAAAGATAGACAGTGTGGGTGTGATTGATGTGTTAATTTGTGATGTGGTTGGAGAGTTGAGCATGGCAAGCATGTAGGTAGATGCGAGCTGGGATAAGAGGTTGTGTGGGTTGTACCAGCAGTGGTGTAGTTACAAGCACGCGTGAAGGTGCGTATTACAAATAATTAGTAATAAGTGTATGATTGCAGTTACACTTGTGAAACTTTCTTGTTGGTGTTATCGTTATCAGTCAAGTAATTTTTATTAGCCATTTTGCATGGTTTTAGCATCAATTCATTATCAAAATCATTTCCGTTTATGCATTATCATCTTGGCCCCTCATCATTGACATTAGTCTTAGCTGATATCAAATAATAGTCAGTGATGCAATGAGGAAGTGGATATTTCATAATAATGAATTCGAAAGAGCAGCTGAGTATCATTAAAGAATAGCATTAGCAACAGTCATCCACGTGAACGTCGAGTACGTTTCCTGAAAGATCTCGTGGTACAGAAGTTCCTTTAGGTATATTGTGGAGATGTAGAAGAGAAAAGGAGATGATCTGTAGGTAGTAGGGATGGTTGAAATAGGAGTGGTTGAATTGACTTTAACATTTGGTCTGAGATGTAGATATGGTGGTCTGAAACGGAGATAATGTCAAGATCTCCGCACGAGTTGTGTTATATGGTTGTATGAATTGTTTCCTATTCGCCTTGGTTATGGCGTTTGTTCTAATGAGGCATCTTTATTTTAGACGAAGAATAAATTCTGGCAAATTATCACCATAGCAATTTGTTGACTGTTGTTCCTGATGATGTGTTCGTGCTTGAGGCGGAAAGGTGTTGAGGTTAAAGTTAAGTATAAACGAGTGAAGAAAGATGGAGAGAGGTAGAGATAGTGAGGATAAGAGAGAGAGGAGATGGAGAGAGAGAGAGAGTCAGAGAATGGGAGAGAGAGAGAGAGAGTAGATGTGGATGATGGAGGTTAATATGAGAGTATGAGGAAGAGGTCGTGTAGTGTGATGAGGAGAACGCCTTGTCCGTGTTATTCGAGGGAAGGATGTCACGTCCCGAGTGAAAGGAGACTTAGGAAGTGTCAGTTTAGTACTGTATGGGTGTCCAGAGTTCTATGCGGTTCCTTGGAGATTAAAGTTATGCTGATAGGACGCACGGGAGAGGGAAAATACGGCATAGAGGGGTGCTGTTGTCGAGTGTTCCGTTGATCGTGGGGCTATGCAGCGCTTTTTATGCTGGGAGACTGAGTGTGTAGTTTATTGGTGGTTGTAGCTCACAGAGAAGGGAGAGGGGATGGGGAGTGAGGTTAAGGGAGAAGGGGAGGGAGTGGTGTGCGGAGTATGTAGGAGTATGGTAGAGAGGAGTGTGATGAAGAGAGAGCAGGAGATGAAAGGAGATGTAGGATATTTTTTTAGGTAGAGGAAGGAAGAGATAGAGAGAGAGAGGAGAGAATAGTATATATATATGTATATTATATATATGATATAAGTTATATATATTGAGAGTATGTATGATGGTTGAGTGGTAGAGTAGGTATAATGATATTATGAGTATGTAAGTTAGTATAGTTTGTATAGTAGTATGTGGTAGTTGACGCATGTTTAGGTTGTCGAATGTTGTGATATTGGTGTTGCTCGCCTACAGAGATTTTGTGAGAGATGGCGAGCTTAGGGTTGAGATGGTAGACCATCGTCCAGATGTCTTGGACTCCTGATGTACTGAATAAGGGAATGTTGAGAGTTGCGGGCAGCTGACGCCGTCGGAGCGATGGTGGTTAGCGTGGTCCTTGGGCTCCGTCGCAAGGAGTCTGCCCTGAGTTCCTAATACACTGGTTTAAAAATCGCGATCAAGTCACGGTTGGTTGTAGCGATGTGACGAACGGTGAGGAACAAGGAAGCTGTTCAGAACATACAGTAGCGTCTTATTGTGGTAGAGGATGATGAGGAGCAGATACACTACATTCGCTAGAATGTTCGTTAGTGAAGGCTAAAGAAAGAGAGGGAATGGAACTGAGAGGATGAGTAATGGTCAGGGGGATGGTGCGTGGTGATGATATCGTCGGATGATGTGATGAGGTGTTGTTGATTGTGTGAAGATTAGTATGTGACAAACATTGAGATTATATTATATTATATATATATATTATATAGTATTGTGTTATAGTAGTATAGTTATATTGTAGTGTTATATGATGAAAGCGATATATTATATTTATATTTTATGGTGTGGTGTGTGGTGTGTGTGTGTGTTGTATGTTGGTGTGTTGTTTGTGTGTGGTGTGTGGTTAGTTGGTGTGTGTGTGTGTGTGTGTATGCTGTGTGTGTGTGTGTGTGTGTGTGTGTGTGGTGTGGTGTGTGTGATATGGACATAGTATATGTAAGTCTAGATAAGATGATTCTGGTTTAGCAGTAAATATATTATTCATATAGTATTATTATGATATATATGAGTAGTGATATATATGACTATATATAGTTAAAAAAATATAATATATATAGTATATTATTGTGTGTGTGTGTGTGGTTGCTGTGTGGTGTGTGTGTGTTGTGTGTGTGTGTGTGTGTGTGTGTGTAGTGTGTGTGTGGTGTGTTCGTGGCGTGTGTGTGTGTTGTGTGTGTGTGTGGTGTGTGTGTGTGGTATTATGATATGTAATATGTATATGTATATATATTTAGTATTTCTATAGTATATAGTATAGTATGTAATTATATGATATATACTGTATATATAGTATGATTAGTGATAATGAGGTGTGGTAGTGTGGTAGTGATATATGAATTAGTTGATAGTATAATATGTAGTATTAGTATGTATAATTATATAGATATTATAATATATATAGGAGTATTATGATATATATATATATTATATGTACACACATAGTATATAGGTAGTTATATAGGTATATGATATTATAGTATAGTATATAGTAGGTGTATATGTGCTATTGTATATATATTATATATATATATAGTATGTGCTATATAAGTATTATTATATAGATATATTAGTATATTATATAGTGATATAGTATAAGTATATGATAGTCAGTATACGTATTATATAGGTATTATAGTTTATTATTACTATATATGATATGGTTATAGCACATTATACATAATCGTCATATATATAGGTAGTTGTCAGTTATATATTGTAGTGTATTATAATAGTATATATATATTATGAAGTAGTATATTATATGATAGTATTATTATAGTATATTTGTATAGCAGTATCATATAGTTATATGATATTAGGTATATATATGGATATTATTATATATATATAGTTTATGTATTAGGTATATAATTATATAGTGTATATATATAGTATATAATATATATATCATAATTAAGTGAATATAATATAATATATATATATATATATTAAAATATTATTATATATATATAATATAGTAATATATAATATAATAGTATATGATATGATATTATATGCTAGTTTCGTTATAGTGAT
>NW_020868597.1:336579-344079 GCF_003789085.1 Penaeus vannamei | reverse complement strand
TTGTGTGTATGTGTGTGTGTGTAGGTGTGTTTGTGCGTGTGTGTGTTTGTGTGTGTGTGTGTAGGCGTGTTTGTGCGTGCGCGTGTGTGTGTGTTTGTGTTTGTGTGTGTATGTAGGTGTGTTTGTGCGTGCGAGTGTGTGTGTGCGTGTGTTTGTGGGTGTGGGTGTGTGTTTGTACGTACATGTGTGTGTGTGTGTGTGTGTGTGTGCGTTTGTAGGGGGGCCGGGATTGTGTGAGTGTATATCCGTACGCTTACGAGCCCCCGTGTTCGACAGTCTGTTTTTATTTTGTGTTCCAGCGGACAGCATTCACCAAGCCGTGCCTGTATAGAGAAGTTACTCTCGAATAACCAAAGCCTTCCCCGTATAGCAAGGACTTCCCTCAAACCTTCAAATCAGTGAGTAATTATACAGGACCAGAGCAGCACAATCACCTTTGAACAGCGACGTAAAACCTCAATGAACTATTTACAGCGGGGAGGAGTATCGTTCGTTCACTCGAATAATTAGCGTCGGGTGATGACAGCGGAGTAAACAGTATGGAGTAATTAAGAGGGCTAATAGCTGCGGAGTTTGCATTAGAGAGCGATCATCAGGGAGTAATGTGGTAATATCACAGACTCCCAACCACTCAAGGGACTTTGCCTCCTCCCTCTTCTCCTTCAATTCTCTCCCTCCTTCCCTCCTTTCCTCTCCTCCTTGCCTGCCTTCCGTCCCCTCCTTTCATTCTCTCCCCCCTTCCCTCCTCTCCTTTCTTCCTGCTCCGCCTTCCTTCTTCTCCCTTTCCTCCTTCCCTCCCTCCTGTATTCTACCTCTCCTCCCTCCCTTTCTTCCATTCCCTTGCTACTTCCCTCTTCGCTTTACCTCCTTCCCTGCTTCCATTTTTCTCCCTTTCCTCCTCATCTGCCTCCCCTCATCTCCTTCCATTCTCTTTCTCTTTTCCTGCCTCTCTTTTCCTTCTTCTCCTACCCTCCTCTTCTTCCATTATCTTCCTCCTTCCCACTTCTCCTTCCGCCCCCTCCCCACCTCAATGTCACACATAACATAGGACTACCCCTCCCCTCATCCAATTCCTACCCCTACCCTCCCCCCCCTCCTCAGCCCCCTTGCTCCTCCTCGCCCTCCCCATCACCCCTCCCCACCACCCCCTTCTCCTTCACACCCCAACGCTTCCCTGAGGAGGTGTCTGTAAGGCCCATATTTCTTAGAGTTTTGCCCGTCGCGCCGGCCTAAGTGGCAGATTAACTGCAGCTGTTTCTGCGACTGTCGCTTAGCACCCTGTGGTAATTTCCTGCGAGTAAGTTATTAAGGGACGAGCGGGGCTTTCCCGCCCCGGGGTCATGTGGTCTCCGGGCCGGGCGCCGCGGGTCAGCGGCAGCGTGACCCGCGGCACTCGGCTGCGGCGTCTCTGGCCCCCTTTGCATCTTTTGGCTCGCTCTCTCTCTCCGGATTTTCTCTTTTTTTTCTCTTTTTCTTCCCGTGCTCTTCTCTTTTCTTTATTAATCATTATCATCTCTCTTTCTCTCTATCTATCTATCTATCTGTCTATGTTTCTCTATCTTTCTATCCGATCTATCCATTTTTCTATCTCTTGATCTCTCTCCGTCTTCCTATTTCTCTTTCTCTATCTTTTTATTCGTGTTTCTATCTTTTCTTCATGCAGTGGTACCAGTGTCATGAATTTATTTGTCTTTCTATTTTATTCCTTTCATTCGTTCTGCGACTTTATCATCTTTCCTCTTATTGTTATCCTCCTTCTGCTTCTTGTTTTTTCTTTTTTTCTCTGTTTAGTGTTTACGATATTAAAAGTTTTTTTCCCAAGCCACAGAACTCGAAGAAACTTGAACGGTGAACAACTTTGGTCGAGAATCCTATCTCATGGCCTATCTATTTTCATAAAGAAGGAGATAAAGACAAAGAAAGAGGAGGAGGCGGAGGAGGGCAAGAAGACGAAAAAGAAGAAGAGGAAGGAGGAGGGGGAGGAGGAGGGAGAGAAGAAGAAGTAAAAGAAGGAGGAGGAGAAGATGATTAAGGAGGAGGAAGAGGAGGAGATGAAGAAGAAGGAAGAGAAAGAGGAACAAGAAAGAGAAGAAGAAAAAATGAGAAAAAAAGAAGAACACGAAGAATAAGAACATGGGCAAGAGAAAGAAAAATAAGAACAAGGAAAAGAAAAAAGAACAAGAAGAACAAAAAAGAACAAGAAGCAAAAGAAGAAGAATGAGCGAATCGCGAACAAGCCGAAGTTACAATGTTTTCCGCCAGGGGAAGGAAATCAAAACCTCATCATTCTTTGGCAGCTCACAACAGGTACTTAAGGAGGAGACAAAAGAAAACACATATGCGCATACACACACTTGCGCACACACGCACACGTACACGCACACATACACACTGCCACACGCAGGCACAAACATTCATACATATGTCAATAGGTAAACAAAGGCACAGAAACACATACACACACACGCATGCACGCCCCTACACACAGATACACACAGATACATGCACATCCGTAGACACAAATGTTCATACACTTATATTGGCATATACAAACACATGCACATACAAACGCGTGCTCAGACACTGAAACCTCACTAATATCTCCGCGCCGAAGTAAACAAATAAATCAATTGATTTAATAAACATGAAAAAATAAATAGATTAATAAATAAGCAAAAATAACTTTAAGGAATACAGACATATATACCAACGTATAAACACATACAAACACACATGTGTACGCAGTCACAAAGACACGCATATGTATACACACAAAACACAAAATTGAAGACGATACATTAATGTGCGTTCACCCTGAACGCTCTCCGTTGTAGCAAAATAAAACAAGAAAGAAAGGAAGAAAAAAAACAGAAGCATTAAATTGTCCCCAAAAAAAGAGAGGCCTCATTTGGAAACCCATCAGCAAAGGATTATCGACCTTATTCCCTTCCTTCTCTAAGGACCAAACTCGCGCTGTGCTGCTTCGACCCCGCGGATTTTGCCATGGTAATTGCCCTGTTGTTTATAGTCAATTAAAAGAAGTCCTCCTCGTGTACCTTCGTCAGATTTCGTCTAATGATCATTTCGCTGTTTTCGCTCAGTCATTCAAGGTCATTGTTAAGCTTGGTGCTCATTAGTGAAGTAAGCTTTTGGGCGTGTCCGTGAGAATGGCCGGGGACGCCCTGGCAGACTGTCTGCCCGTTTTCTATGCGGGCTGGCGTGTGGTGTTTATGGGTAGACTGCTGCATTTTCTGAAATTTCTGAAATTTAGTAATGATGGTGATATTGATAAACGACAATGATGAAGATAAAAGGTAATGATGGTAATGAGAACAGTAATAATAACAACGATGATGATATATAGTAATGATAATTGTATTGATGATAATAATGATGGCGGTAATAATGATGATAACATTATGGATTATGTTGATGACAATAATAACAACTGCAATGGTGATGACAATGATAATAATAAGAGTAATAGTAGTAGTAATAATATTCATAATGACAATCATAATGATAATAATGATGATGACGATGATGATGATGATAAAAAATGATAATGATAATCATAATGATAACAAAATTGGTAATGATAATGATAGTAATAACAAAATTGGTAATGATAAGGATGAGGTTTGTAATGATAGTAACAGTAATGATATCACAACAACATGATTATAATGATGATAATAATAATGTCAATACGCAGTTGTAAACAAAAGATAAATATCACAGACGCATCCAGCTTACGCATATAAGGCTATAAGTGTATAAGTGGGTTTAAGATACTGATAGACAGGATGACAGAAGACATTTTGACAACAGACAAATATAGACAAAAATGAGACCGACAATATGACAGACAAACTTGCGGAGCAGAGACAGGCACGAGCAGGCAACAGAACGGACATTCTCAGCCCAAAGGGCGAATAAAATTATAAACAAATACACACACAAAAAAAACATGTGACCAGTCGACAAAATAAAGACTAACAGACATAAAGACAAAAAAGGCATAACAGACAGACACACACAACAGACAAAAGCAAACATCGCCACCGAGGCCAAGGCGAACACACGGCCGACAACAAGGGCGTCACAAGATACAGGACGAAATCCCCGATGGCCGGGATTTGCCTTCAACCCCGGGGCGCTCGGGGATCTGGGCTGTTTTCTTCCTTTTTGTCTTTTTTCTCTTTATTTACCCTTTTCTCTTCTGATGTCTATATTCTCTCTATATATATACATTTATATATATATATATATATAATATATATATAATATATATATATATATATATATTATATATATATATATATATATATATATATTATATATATATATATTTATTTATATTTATATATATATATATATATATATATATATATATATATATATATATATAATATATATATATATATATATATATATAATATATATGAGTGTGTGTGTGTGTGTGTATGTGTGTATAATCATATATAGGTATGTGTGCGTGTATGTGTATGTATATATATATATATATATATATATATATATATATATATATATATATATATATATATATATATATATATATATATATATATATATATATATATATATATATATATATATATATATATATATATATATATGTGTGTGTGTGTGTGTGTGTGTGTGTGTGTGTGTGTGTGTGTGTGTGTGTGTGTGTGTGTGTGTGTGTATGTATGTATTTATGTGTATATCTGTTCATTTATTTATTCATGCACCAATGATGACAGCATTAATACTAATAATGACAATCGTGCGAATGAAATGGCACAAGGCAACGCGAACTGATTCCAAAACAAGACACAAAATGACGGATTCCCCTCAGAATCCATTAATCCCCTCCCCCACATTTTCCCCTCCACCGTGCTCCCCCCCCCCCCACCTCCAAAACAAAATAACAGCAACGGAAAGGATTATGAAAAAGCCATAGATTACCCTCAGAACTCGGTGCCTCGCAGCCTTCCCCTTCTTGTTTATCACTTAAGCCAGGACATGTCTATGGCAGGAGTCTCTGCCTCCTAAAGTCTTGTCGCGGTTTGCGTCTTGGCAGGAAATGCAGGAGTGGCGCCCTTCCAAGGGAAGGGGGTCGCTTATGCTCCGAGGCGGGAGGGGACAGGTGGAGGGAGAGGGAGAGGAAAAGGTAGAAGGGGAGAGAGGAAAAAGGTAGAGGGAGGGGTGGAGAGGAAAGGGGTAGAGAAAGGAGGGAGAGGGCACAGGTAGAGGGGAGAGGAGAGGTCTGAGTAGAGGAAGAGGGGAAAGGGGAGAGGGGAGAGAGAAGAGAGAGGGAAGAGTAAGGGGAAAGTGAGTTGGGAGGTGGGGGGAGGGAGAGCATGTAGATAGATGGTGAAAGGGAAGGGAGAAGGAAAAGGAAGAACAGAGGGAATAGAGAGAGTGGAGGTTAGGAGGGAGAACAAAGTGGGGGGAGGATATGATTGGGGGAATGAGACAACGAGTTGAAGGGAGTATAGTGGGAAGATAGGAGAAAGGGGGTGGGGTTAGGAGGGAGAAAACAGGGGAAGAGAGACAGGGAGGGGAAGCGATTTGATAAGGGGAGGTTGAAAAGGAGAAGAAAGGGAGAGCATGTTCGGAGTTCAAAAAGAATGGGAGTAAGGACAGACAAAGAGGAGGAGGAGGAGATGAGAGAAGGAACAGGAAAAGGGAAAGGAAAATAGCAGAGAGATAAAAAGAAAGAAAGAGAGGAGGTTAGCGAGGAGAAGAGGATGAATAAGAGGAGAGGAGGAGAGGGGGAGAAGAAAGGCGAACGAGGGAGTCGGGGTCCTGGGCGAGCAGTCACAGGTGATGATTCAGTGGGAGGGAGGAAAGGAAGAGCCGAGGGGGGATGGGAGAGAAGGAAAATCGAAAAAGGAAGAGGGGAGGAGACGAGGGAGGTGAGACATGCGAGAAAATAGATAAAGTTAAGGGAAGAAGAAAGTGAGATTGGAGGCAAGGATTACATCCAGATAGGTGTGTGTGTGTGTGTGTGTGTGTGTGTGTGTGTGTGTATGTGTGTGTGCGTGTGTGTGCGTGTGTGTGTGTTCTATGTATGTATGGGTGTGTGAGACTGGGTACGAATGCACATCTCTCAGAATGTGTTGAATGTGCTTTATAAAATTCACTGATGATGTTTCAAGAATCATTTTCATAAGACTACAATAATTGGTAGATATTCATACAAACCTTTCGGAAGAAGGAAGTGAAGAACATAACTATTGGAAAAAAAGAAAGAGAGAAGAACCATGAACGACAGTAAACAAGGAAGAAGAAGAGGAAAGGATGAAGAGGGAAAAAGAATATAGAAGCAGATAGAGAGAGAGAACGGGAAACTGAAGGGTAAGAAGGTCATAGAGAAAAAAAAAAATAGAAACCGAAATAAAGACAAAGGGAATAGAAGACAAAGATGATAAAGAATAGATAAAACAAGAACAAATGAAACATAAATAGATGAAGAATAAATTAAAATCAATAAGATGAAAACATAAACACAATTCCAACAACAACAAAACCATAAACAACAATAAAAATCATGAAAATAACGGGAATAAAGAAAAAGAAGAGAAATAAAAAAAAAAAAAAAAAGAGTGAGTATAAAATAAAAGGAATTCACCGATTAGAATTGCCTCCTGTCTTCTTATATGAAGGTATGGGACTCTTGTTGTCACATATGTATCTTTTATGAAAAGCTGAAAGTCAAAAAGGTCCGAGGGAATTTTGGAGGGAGAAACTTCGCTCGCTCTCTAAGTCATTTTCTCTTTATTTCAGGTTTTTTTTTTCTTTCTTTCTTTTTGTTCTTTATAGTTTTCATATTCGTCTTGCTGTTGTTAGTATCGTCGTCGTCGTTGTTGTTATTGTATTGGTTTCTACGGATTCAGTTTGCTGTTTCTTCTTTTTTATTATTATTTCATTCCTGTTTAAAAAAGTTCTCTCTATATATATCACCCCCCCCCCCTCTCTCTCTCTCTCTCTCTCTCTCTCTCTCTCTCTCTCTCTCTCTCTCTCTCCTCTCTCTCTCTCTCTCTCTCTCTCTCTCTCTCTCTCTCTCTCCCACCTCCCTCCCTCCCTCTCTTTCTCTCCTTCCTCTACTCCCACTTCCTCTTAATTGTTTGATTCTGATTCTGATTCTGATTCTTCTCCCTCTCCCTCCCTTCTCTCTTTTTACCTCTCCTTCTCCTTCTCCCTTTTCCTCTCCCTCCTTCCCCATCCCTCTCCCTCCCCCGTTTCCCCCTTCTTCCTCTCCCAGTTTCCCACATCCCCCCCCCCCCCCGCGTTTCCCCCGCCGCACACAAAGTTTCCCAGATATCAAAGCGGGCCGTCCGAGGGGAGGCCGAAAACACTGAAACCTTTAAGCGGCCATTTCCCAGAGTCAAGCGCTTGTTCTCTCTCTCTTATTCTTCTCTTTCTCTCTTTCTTTCTCTCACTCTCATTCTTCTCTTTTTCTCTTTCTTTCTCTCTCTTTCTCTCGTTCTC
>NW_020868597.1:316579-319079 GCF_003789085.1 Penaeus vannamei | reverse complement strand
AGAAAAATCTCATCCCATTCCCCCTCCCCCCCCCAAAAAAAAAGAGCACAACCAAACACAAAAGAGACATAAAAAATCTAGACAATAACGACAAAGGAGAAAGGAAACGGACAGAAAGGGTAAGACGGAACCAGGCGAATTGTCTTCAAGGCGATACCAAAGTATCAACAATCTTCTTAAACCCGAATTTGTGTATCTTGGGAAAAGAAGAAGGGAAGACAGACGGGCCAGGAGGAGAGGGGGCGAGAAGGGAAGGGTGTTGTTCAGATTTCGTTTGTTTGTTTTTGTTTGCCTCCCCCCCCCCTCTCTCTCTCTCTCTCTCTCTCTCTCTCTATCTATCTATCTATCTATCTATCTCTCTCTCTATCTCTCTCCTAAATACCTATCTAACCATCTCCCTTCTATCTATCTACTTATATGCATTATCTTTAGACCTTTATATTTATCTAACTGTGTCTGTCCTTTTCTTTCTCGCTGCCCATTTCTCTTGCTGGCCATCTCTCCCCCCCCCCCCTCTCTTTCTCTCTTTCGGCTCATCTGTTTTTCTATCTATATTCCTCTCCCTCCCCTCTTTGCCTTCACAAAGATCACCTCTCTCTCCTGAACCAGAATCCATCTCCAGCCTGATTTTTAAGTGCAGTTTTGGTTCTCCATTCCAACGTGAAATGTAGTAACCGGTGTTTCTGTCCCGAGCAAGCCTTAGGTCTGTAATTGGTCTCGTTCCACCAAGCATGGTGGAAACTGCGGTCTGGACAGAAGCTACTACAAAAAACCTGCTGCAGACTGTGGCGTTAATTTGGCCGACATGAACGCGGAAGGAGGGAAGGGCCATCAGCTCGCTCCTCGTGATGCGTAAGACCTTATGGATTGGACCGGCCTTAGTGGGGGGGGGGGTAATTAGGGAGAGAAATGAGGCGATTGCAAGAGACAGATTTTGACTGAGCAGCAACCAAGTTTATGATTTTCAGTTATTTTTTAAAAGTGATTTGAGAGAATTCAGATACAGCTTTCTAGAACCGAAATTGCTTTGTCAATTATAAATATAACAGTTGAAACTTTTTAGTATTTCGGTTCTGAGGGAGATACCTACGTAGTTGTTACCTATATGTTGTAATAGTCATAAACCCTACAAGCAACGTCAGAGCGAGAGGGGGGGAAGTAGAAGCGAGAGAGAGAGAGAGAGAGAGAGAGAGAGAGAGAGAGAGAGAGAGAGAGAGAGAGAGAGAGAGAGAGAGAGAGAGAGAGAGAGAGAGAGAGAGAGAGAGAGAGAGAGAGAGAGAGAGGTGGGGGGGGGGAAGAAAGAGAGACAGAGAGAGACAGACAGATAGAGAGAAACAGACAGATAGTGACAGACTCAGAGAGAAGAGAAAAGAAGAGGAAACATAATAATTTCATATCAAAAGAAACATCAGAAAGAAAGAAAGTGAATTACAATCTCCCTCCATGTCCTGAAATATAAAAATTGCTGATCAGAGCCGCCATTGGGCACAGACCTGTTAACTGGCTCAATAGGACTAGTATCCTGGTAAAAGAATTTGGTAAAAGGCTTTGAGGAGGAAGTAATCCTCTTGAACAGGCCGCGGGGAAGAATATTAGTGAAAGAACAGCCGGCGATTCCACAAGACGGATTTCGGTTAGGCAAAAGAGTGAATCTTTTTCTTTCAGCATTTGAGTTTGGAGGAGGTAGAGGGAGAGGGAGAAGGGGAGGGAAATGGATAGACAAGATAAACAGAGAGCGAGGGAGGAAGGAAGAGAGAGCAACTAGTAGAGTCAGAAAAAAAATCGGTGAGAGGGAGGGAGAGAGAGACAGACAGACAATTAGACAGACAAAGAGACAGTGAAAGAAGTGAGCAATCTAGTGAAACCGCAACAGAAAGAGAGAAGAGAAACATCCCAATAATAGAGTATAAGCGAAATACGAAACAGCGCGCCATAAACACAGATTGTAGGGGACCCATATATAACAAAAAACAAAAACAAATATATGGCTTTTTTTACCCTTGCCTCGTTATCCTCAGCTGATACGGGCACTTCTATCCGTAATGGTTCCGAAAGCCAGCGATGGTGAGGGTGATGTAAGTGGTGAAGATGATGGCGATAGTGATGAGAGTGGTATACGAATGTGGTGAAAAGGATGACGGTGACGATGGTGATGCTGAAAATGTTGATCATAATAGTTTTGGCTGTAATGAAAGGAAAATTTGGATAAAGGAGAGTAGTTGACCGGCCTCTTTTTTTATCCTTTTTCGCCTTCTCCCTCCCTCTCTCTCTCTCTATCTGTCTATCCATATGTTTATACACCTCTCCTTTCTCTCCCTCCCTCTCTCCTCCTGCTCCTCCTGAATCTCTCTGTCTCCCTTATCTCTTATCTCTCTCTCCCTCTCCTCCCTCTCCTCTCTCTCTCTCTCTCTCTCTCTCTCTCTCTCTCTCTCTCTCTCTCTCTCTCTCTCTCTCTCTCTCTCTCTCTCTCTCTCTCTCTCTCTCTCTCTCCCTCTATCCC
>NW_020868597.1:304079-309079 GCF_003789085.1 Penaeus vannamei | reverse complement strand
TCTATCTATCTATCTATCTATCTATCTATCTATCTATCTATCTATCTATCTATCTATCTATCTATCTATCTATCTATCTATCTATCTATCTATCTATTTATCTATCTATCTATCTATCTATCTATCTGTCTGTCTGTCTGTCTGTCAGTCTCTCTCTCTCTCTCTCTCTCTCTCTCTCTCTCTCTCTCTCTCTCTCTCTCTCTCTCTCTCTCTCTCTCTCTCTCTCTCTCTCTCTCTCTCTCTCTCTCTCTCTCTCTCTCTCCCTTTCTCTCTCTCATTATTTCTATCTCCATCTCTCTTTATCCATATATCTGTCTGTTTGCCTAGCTATCTATCTAATATTCTTTCTATCCCTCTCTCTCATTCTTTCTATCTCTATCTCTCTTTATCCATATATCTGTCTGTTTGCCTAGCTATCTATCTAGTATTCTTTCTATCCCTCTCTCTTTTTCTTTCTCCTTTTCTGTCTCTCGACTTCTTGCCCTGACTTTTCTAGTTCCTGTGTGTGTTATGGGGGGTATCTTTCTTTTTTGTCTTTTTCTTCTCCCAGTCTTTCGGATGGTCTTGATTCTTTCCCTACGTTTCCGTTTCAGTTTCTCTCGGTCTTTTCAGTTTTCTCTCTCTCGCTCTTCTCTCTCTTCTCTCTCTCTCTCTCTCTCTCTCTCTCTCTCTCTCTCTCTCTCTCTCTCTCTCTCTCTCTCTCTCTTTCTCTTTCTCTCTCTCTCTCTCTCTCTCTTCCTAATTTTTTTCGTGAATAGAGTACGATAGATAAGGTAATAGAAAAACTGTTCCAAATGATACTTGGATACTTGAGAAACTAGATAGATAAATAGAGAAAACATTGATAATATCTTGTCTATAGAATTCATAAACAAAGAAATACGCCTTACTTTATATTTTCATATATTCTGTGAGAAAAATATATAAACCGCTCAGAGGTTCTTCTCTGTACTAAAAATGAAATAACAATATAATATAATAGTGACGCTATCCTATATAATGGGATTGAGATAACAGCTATATTCCTGCCCATCACACGGTTATAAATATCGAAAAAGTAGCATTTATAGGTTTTAGAAATGATGCAAGGGCTATATCTTATCAACGTAGATAGCCAAGTATGTCTGATAACACCTGGTAAGGAAAATAACACAGTTTAACTCATTAGCGAAGGTACCATTGGCAGGGAAGACCTGAGCGATACGCGAACGGGTAATATTTCCCTAGGAAAATAACGGGTTTACACCACAGCGAAGGTTTTCATTAGTTAGGGAAAATAACACTCATAGTAGAGCGAGAGCTACGGATAATAGGGGGTACGAGCTTAGCGCGATATGAGTAGAGTCATATATATTAGCCAAAATAACATGGTTTAACACAGTTTTAGAGAAAGTTCCATTACCGTAAATCAATATATATATATATATATATATATATATATATATATATATATATATATATATATATATATATATATATATATATATAAGATAGTATTCTTATCGTAATTCGCAGCTAATCTAATAGTATTCAATTACTTCTTAATTTGGAATGAATTACGAGCGAAAATAAAGCGCGTTTCATAAACCATTAAGCTACGCAAACACATGCATAAAGTCTATAACATTCACTTTAAAAGCGTTAATAGTACTTCATGGCGGCCATCAAAAGAGCAGCATTCATTCACACGATTTTATATCATTTTAATCTCTCTCTCTCTCTCTCTCTCTCTCTCTCTCTCTCTCTCTCTCTCTCTCTCTCTCTCTCTCTTCTCTCTCTCTCTCTCTCTCTCTCTCTCCTTCCCCTTTCCCTCCTGTCACTCCTCCCACTCCCTGCTTTAGAGGAGGGAGTGGGAGATTCGATTACCTTCCCTCCCCTCTTTTCTTCCTCCCTCTCCCCCTTCCCTCCGTCTTTTCTGCCATCCCCCACTCTCCCTCTTTTGATTTATCCTTACCCGCCTCCTTTAACCCCCCCCCCTTTGACTCATTTTGAAGGTGTGGATGAGTCTCGTACCCTCCCTTTGCCCTCTCTCTCCAAACCCCTCTCCCCCACTCTCCCTCCCTCCCCTATCCTTGCTCTCCCCTCTCCTCCCCTAAAACCATGATCTTCCTCTCCTCCCTTCCCCCTTTCTCCCCATCCATCTGTACCTTGCTCATTCAATCTTCATCATCACCCTCCTGCGCATTCTCCCTTCATCTGCCGTACCTTTGCCTCGCTACAGTCCCTCTCTTCCTTTCCCCTTTACCCTCTCTTCCCCATTCTCCCTCCCTCCACCCTCCTTAACCTCCCCAACCCCCCTCTCTCTCTCCTCCACTCCCACACCACCTCCACTCTCCTAACTCCCACCGCCATTCTCCACTCATACAACTACCTCCACTCTCTCTTCCACCCTCCTTACGTTCTCCCTTCCCTTCCCTCTCTCACCACTTCCGCCCTCCCTTTTTACCCTCCTCTCCTCCCCTCCCTCTCTCTCCAATCTCCCCTATCCCATCCACCCCTTCCTCTAACTCCACCACCACCTTCACCTCCCACCCCCTCCCCTCCCACATCCACCCCCACCCTCTCTCTCCCCAGCTCTTCCCCTCCCCCCACCCCCCTTCCCCACTTTCCCTTCCCTTCCTCCCCCCCCTCCCCCTTCCCCCTCCACCCCCCACCCCTCCACCTTCTCCACACTCCACACCCCACACCGACCTATCTGAAGGTGCGGTGATCAGTGAGACGTTCCGCGCGCCACGCCTCCGCGCCGACACTTTGTTAGTCTCACATAAAGGCAAGTTTTACGTTGTGTGAAAATGGACTTTGACGATAAGAAGAGAGGGAGAGAGGGAGGGAGGGAGAGGGGAAGAGAGAGACTGGGAGAGAGAGGGATTAAGGATGGGAGGGAGGAAGGAGGAGGGAGGGAGGAAGGGAGGAGGGTGAAGAGAGAGAGAGACAGACAGACAGAAAACCTACAAAAAAGAAGAGACAAAAACGAAAAGAAAGAAAGAAAAGAGAGGAAGAAAGTATCCATAAAGAGAAAAGATAGAATAGAAATCTTTAGACACACACAGATAAATAAAGAAATAGACAACCACAGAAAAGCAAACATCTACAATAACAACAAAACCCACAAACAAACAAGCAAAAAAGAAAAAAAAAAAAAAAGTCGAAGCGAGGACAGACACGATATCCACAAACTCTGGCCCTGAAAAGCTGCCTGGTGGCGCTGGACCTCATATTTCCACCTCCTCCTTATCTCCCAAATGAGGAACAGGAGGAGGGCGAGATTGTGTGTCCCGTTTTCTGTGGGATTTTGGGGGGTGGGAAAAGACAGAGGGTTAAGGGGGAGACTGCTGTATTTATGGTTGATGATAAAAACGTTGGTGTAAGTGTTAGTAGTAGTAGTATTTTTAATGTCAACGTCAGTATTAGTATTAGTATCTTTATCTATATCTGTTTTAATATTGATATTAGATAGAATTACTAGTATTTGTAATAATGTTGATGTCATTAGTAGTATTGTCATCATTGGCAATATTTTTATTATTACAATTCTTGCTATCATTGTCAATATTCTTAAGCATGAGAGAGTGAGTAACAGAGAAAGATTGGATTTTGATTTCGACAAGTTTATCAAGAGAGAGAGAGTGAGAGAGGGGAGAGAGAGAGAGAGAGAGAGAGAGAGAGGAGAGAGAGAGAGGAGAGAGAGAGAGGAGAGAGAGAGAGAGAGAGAGAGAGAGAAGAGAGAGAGAGAGAGAGAGAGAGAGAGAGAGAGAGAGAGAGAGAGAGAGGAAGAGAGAGAGAGAGAGAGAGAGAGAGAGAGAGAGAAGAGAGAGAGAGAGAGAGAGAGAGAGAGAGAGGAGAGAAGAGAGAGAGAGGAGAGAGAGAGAGAGAGAGAAGAGAGAGAGAGAGAGAGAGAGAGAGAGAGAGAGAGAGAGAGAGAGAGAGAGAGAGAGACTACAGACAGAAAGACAGATAAACAGAAAGACAAACAGAAAACAAAAGAGGGAGCCTAAACTTCCAAAGTCTTAACAAACCAAACATCAAAAAAGATATTTTACAAAAACAACAAAAACGGAAAAAATGATTCAACCATTTCAAAAACGAAAGAAAAAAAAACTTTCTGAGCCGACCAACCGCAGACACGAGCAGACAGCAACTTCCCAGGAGGCGAACCTTGGCTAGTTTCTCAAGACAGATCTAATCCCCGTGAACAACGCTGCATTCATGAGCCCCCACCCCTTCCCCCACTCCCTCTCCCATCCCCTCCCATCAACGGCAAAGTTCACTTCCCCCCTCCCCCTACCCCCGTGTGTGTTGTGTGTGCTTGAGCATGTGTGCGTGTTCGTGTGTGACTATCTTGATAGACAGATTGAGAGACAGATGCACGAAGAGAAGTAGAGAGAGAACGAGATCGAGATCGACAGAGAGAGAAAGAGAGAGAGAGCGAGAGAGAGAGGGGGGGGGGGTACATATACACGTATTTTTTCACTCCTCCCCTTCTTCTATTTTCTTTATCAGTCTGAGCTTAGCCATTCTATTAATTCAATATAATCTGAAGCACAAAAGAACTTACAGAATAATCCGCGAATCGCCAAAGTTCTGTATCCATTATTTGTGAAACTCCTAAAACTTTTGTCCCACTCTGTATATCTGCCTCGATTTTTTTCGTTTTATGTGAGTGCGTTTTGGTGTTTTTAGAAAGAGAAAGAAGAAAGAGGGGAGGGGAATTAGAGAGAGAGAGAGAGAAAGAGAGAGATGTTAATGGTTTGTGTGAAAATTTTTGAGTAGGGATGGTGGTCAATGTCGGGAACTAAAGAGTGTGGAATATATATATAGCATAAGGATATATATATATATATATATATATAATATGTATATATATATATATATAGATATTATATATATATATATATATATATAAATATATAATATATAATATATATATATATATATATATATATATATATATATATATATATATATATATGATATATATATATATTATATAATATATTATA
>NW_020868597.1:294079-299079 GCF_003789085.1 Penaeus vannamei | reverse complement strand
GTGTGTTTGTGTGTGTGTGTGTGTGTGTGTGTGTGTGTGTTTCTTTTAACTTATGCATCTTCCTATCCATCCATCGTTTCACGCTCACCTTTTATCTATCTCCCCTATCTCCGTAACTGCAACGTTGTCAATTTTCCTGTCTCTCATTCGGGTTTCCTTTCCTATTAAGAGAAGTTGCATCGTCATTATAATAGTTATCGGGAACAGCAATAATAAATGTTATTCCCTGCCTCATCTGTCATCATGAATGAATGTGGTTTATGTGGCAGCCCGTTCCTTTGTATCAATAATATCATTATTATTTACCAATCATCTTCGTAGTCGTAACAGTAGTAGTGATAATAGTACTTGTAACAATGAAAATAGCAGTAGCAGTATTAGTAGTTGTGTTGCGCAGAGATGTAAACAAAAGGACTCTCTCTGAGGCAAAGCATTATGGGTATTAGAGTGAATGCAAATGTAAAGATATGATTCTGAATACAAATGGCACGTGATTATAGTCTTTCTATACACAGAATGAATATATTAATGTATAGATTAAAGATAAGATTTGCTTCTGTATGGAAAGTTATTAAAATAAGTCATACTCACGAAATATGTAAAACAGATCGCAAACACATATCCATAGTCTGTTATTATTCCACGTCATTGTCACCATCGCAGCTTGCAGGAACAAAGATACAACTACAGTAAAGCATGAATACAATTTCGTGTCAGCGTCACTTCCAGCCAGTGTACATAAAAGGTTTACACATCTTCCTCCTTGAGCCGTACCTCCCCTCCTCCCCGCCCCTCCCCCCCGTCCACTCTAATAGCCTCTCCTCCCTTTATCAACCCTTAACCCTTTTTCATCCCTTCAACCTCTTATTCCTTCCCTGAGCCTGGCTTTTACCAAAATTCTTCCCCCCCCCCTTCTGCGTTTTCTTTCTCCCTCTCCTTCCTTCCTCTTCCAACTCCTCTTCCTCCATTTCTGTCTTCTCCTGCTTCTCCATTTTCTTTTCCTCTTCCTCCTCTTTCCTTCTTCTCATACTTCTCCATTTCGCCTCCTCTTCGCCTTTCTCTCCTTCCTCCTCATCCTACACTTACCTCCCTCTTCATTTTACGTCCTCTCTCTCACCCTTTATTCTCATTCTCCCTTATCCCTTTTCCAGCATCCTTCTCCCCCCCTCTCCTCTCTCTCCCTCACAATTCCCCTCACTCGCCCTCCCCTTTCTCCCTTCCCTCACTCACACTCCTCTTTCCTACCTCTTACCCTCCTTCTCCCATTCCCTCCCAGCTCCTTTTCCCATTCCCTCCCCACCCCTCTCCTCATTCCCCTCCCCCACTCCTCCCCTTTCTCCTCGTTTTACACCCTCTCCTCCCGTCGCCCTCATCCTCCCTCTTCTCCCCCTATTTGAACCCCTCACCCCACCATCTCTCCTCTCCACCCTTCCCCATCTTATTTTTACCCTCCTCTCCCCCCCCCCCCGTGTACAATAATGCATTAGCATCTTACAAAGGGCCACGGAAAGGCCCCTCAGGCGGCGCCGATGTCATCTACACATTAAGATCTGACAGAATCCTTAAGGTCATGTACATACACACAGACACACATGTGATAAACAGAGAGAGGAAAAATATATACATTTCCCCCTTTTTCCAACTCCTCCCCTTTTTTGCTTCCATTTCCCCTTCCGATCTCCCCTCCCCCCCTTCCATTCTCCTTTCCCTCAATTTTCTCAATTCCTCTCCCTGTCCCCTCCGCCTCTCCTCTCCCCTTCCTTCTCCCATTCACTTCTCTTTCTCTCTTCCATAGACCCATACCTTTTCCTCTCCCCTGTCTCTCTCCCTCTCCTTTCATCTTCCTCCCTCTCTCTCCCCTCCTCTCTTTTCATCTTCCTCCCTCTCTCTCCGCTCCTCTCCTTTTTCCTCTCACCTCCCTCTTCCCTTCCCTCTACCACTACACTTGCACCTCCCTTCCGTCCTCCCCCCCCTCCTCCCGACCTTTCATCATACCTCAGAAGACCTTTGCTATAGAGGAAGATTTTTTTTTCTCCCTTTTTTGTATTTCTCTTCTACTTTTGTATGATCAACTTGTAAGATCCTTTTCGTTCATTTCTCCCTATTACTACTATGAAACATGACACGTAAAGGCATTAGCTTTTTGACGATGATTTTGAATTGAGCTTTGTGGTAGGTCTTGGAGTCGAAGGGGGGTGGGGTGTACATGCAGAGAGAGAGAGAGAGAGAGAGGAGAGGGAGAGGGAGAGGGAGAGGGAGAGGAGAGGGAGAGGGAGAGGGAGAGGGAGAGGGAAGAGGGAGAGAGAGGAGAGGGAGAGAGGGAGAGGGAGAGGGAGAGAGAGAGAGAGAGAGAGAGAGAGAGAGAGAGAGAGAGAGAGAGGGAGAGAGAAGAGAAGAGAGAGAGAGAGAGAGAGAGAGAGAAGAGAGAGAAGAGAGAGAGAGAGAGAGAAGATGCGAGAGAGAGAGGAACGCGGAGTAAGATAGATGGATAGATATAATAGAGAGAGAAGAGAGAGAGATAGGGAGACAGAAAGAGAGAGAGGGAGAAGAGAGTAAGAGGATAGATAAATAGGAGAGAGCAGAGGAGAGGAGAGAGAGAGAGAACGCGAGAGTAAGATAGATGGATAGATAAATAGATATATAGATGGAGAGAGAGAAGAGAGAGAGAGAGAGAGAGAGAGAGAGAGAGAGAGAGAGAGGAGAGAGAGAGAGAGAGAGAGAGAGAGAGAGAGAGAGAGAGAGAGAGAGAGAGAGACAAAAAGAGAGAGAGAGAGAGAGAACGCGAGAGTAAGATAGATAAACAGATGGATAGATAAATAGATAGATAGAGAGAGAGAAAGAGAAAGAGAGAGAGAGAGAGATAAAGAGAGAGAAGAGAGAGAAGAGAGAGAGAGAGAGAGAGAGAGAAGAGAGAGAGAGAGAGAGAGAGAGAGAGAGAGAGAGAGAGAGAGAGAGAGAGAAGAGAGAGAGAGAGAAGAGAGAGAGAGAGAGACAGACAGAGAGAAAGAGAGAGAGGAAAGGAGAGAGAGAGAGAGAGGGAGAGAGGGAGGGAGAGAAAGATAAATAGAGAGAGGGGGAGAGGGAGTGAGAGTAATTGTGTGTGAGAGAGAGAGGAAAGGAGGGATGGGGAGCCAATGCTAAACATTTAGAAAAGGTTCCAAGTTTATCCAATTTCCAAATTCCTTAGAGAATAACTTGATGGACAGACAATTTCGACAGCTATTCTCTAGATATGTCTCTATTCCGATTATTTCATTATTCTCACCCTCTCCTCATCTCCCTTACTTACTGCCTATCTATATTTCCCTGTAGAACTATTTTTTTTTCTTTTCTTTTTTGTCGTTCTTTGCTCTTCCTCCCCCCTCCTCTCTCTCTCTCTCTCACTCTCTCTCTCTGTCTCTCTCTCTCTCTCTGTCTCTCTCTCTCTCTCTCTCTCTCTCTCTCTCTGTCTCTCTGTCTCTCTCTCTCTCTCTCTCTCCTCTCTCTCTCTCTCTCTCTCACTCTATATCTATCTATCTATCTATCTATCTCCATTTCTTCCCCTCCCCTTCCTTCCTCTCTCTGTTTCCCCCTCCATCCCTCTCTCAATCTATTACCAATTTAACCCCCACTCCTTCTCTGCGATCTACGTCCTGCTTACCCTCCCGAAGCCAAGATCTTCACTCAGTATCGCGAACTAGACCAGACTACTTGATCTTGGTATGTGAAACTTTTTCCTGCGACAGACCGAAAGTTAAGTAGCCCCGTTTCAATTCTTTTTTGTCGTTTGCTGTTTTCCCTACAAGGGAGTTGGGTACATTCATATATTATCCGAGGCGTCCTATTCTTTCTGACTTGAAGCGTCTCATGGGAATAAGATTAGGTTCACGGGAAGCAGATTAGTGAGCGTGTCGTTGTGTTGAAGGGTTGGGCCGGCTGCTGTATTCTGTGGGTATATGGCATTTGCAAAGAGGGTCTAGGATTGCTATCATTATTGTTATTACTGTTGCCGATGATTATTACTACTATTATCATCATGATCATTATTATCATTACTATTATTAATATTACTATTATCATTATTATTATTATCATTATTATTATTATTATTATTATTATTATTATTATTATTATTATTATTATTATTATTATTATTATTATTATTATTATTATCATTATCATCATTATCATTATTACTATTACTATTATTACTATTATTATTATTATTGTTATTATTTTTTTTTATTATCATTATTATTATTATTATCATCATTATCTTTATCATTATTATTATTATTATTATTCTAGTATTGGTATCATTATCATTATCATCACTATTATCGCTATCATTATTATAGTTATGATCATTATTATATTACTGTTATTGACAATTGTTATCATCATAATCAGCATTGTAGTATTAACATCAAAATCATTATATTCGTCATTATTATTATTACTGTTATCATTATTATCACTGTTATTATTGTTATTATCATTATCATTATATTATCATCATCATTAATATGACAATATTGGTATCATTGTTATTATCATTATTATTATCTCTATCACTACTTTCATTACTCCATCATTATTATCCTCATTATCATAAAAACTATCTTTACCATCCTCATAATTATCATCATTACAGTGAACCCTCGCTATAACGCGGTTCACCTTTCGCGTTTCGCTGCTTCACGGATTAGCATTGTGCAATGTGTTCTGCATTCTGATTGACTAAACAGTCTCTCCGCTTCTTCTATACCTGTGTGTCAATAACGTTACGGTTTAATATGTACATGTACGTAAAACAGCTTTCCAAATTTAAGTTTGCAAATTTTCTCTAAAACCCATGAAGCCTTCAGTTCGTATTGATGATTAAAATTATTATTTTACAGTACAGTAGTTATTTGTAAAAACCGTTTATCAGTACTTTTATTTGTTAAACAAATGATTGGGCCTGTAAAAACGTATTGTTCTTTGGTTTCAATGTATTGTAGAGTATTTCATTGTATAAT
>NW_020868597.1:281579-289079 GCF_003789085.1 Penaeus vannamei | reverse complement strand
TGTCATATATGTTTGTGTTTCTTGTCCAAGCATTCTTCCTTCGCACGCGTGTCCACCTGCTGTCGACCTGTCTCTCTGTCGGTCTGTCCGCATGCGCAAGGGGAACCACATGTCATTGTCTGCACCGATTGGCAGTGTTATTCTTGGTTCGTTTCTAATTCCAGCTCTGACATCATCAAAACAGCATCATCATTAGCCACAACAATGAGAAACGGTTCTTGAAACATTAAGAATACGAAGCATTTAAAGAATGTCTTTGAGAAACAGCGTAGCCATTCTAGGGAAGGTGTTGCCATCACGAGTTCTCTCAGAAGTGGATGACGCACATCATTACTGTTGCCATAACGAGGTCATGATATTGTTCCAGTCTGACGAGCTTCTTTATGGTCGGGTTTATCTGCAATCTTTACGGCGGTATGATCTTTATTGTCCCTTATCCAGCGTGTCTGTTGTCCCCATATGAGATTTCGGTGGAAACACTTTTTTTTTTTTTTTTACTTAGATCTGTCCTTCGTCTAATTCCCCCTCGTCTTTATCCTTTTCTTTCGCCTCCTGCCATATTCTATTCTCCTTTTTCTTAATAAGCTGCTCACTTCACGTTATCTTTCAACATTTACCCGTCTTTTCCCTTTTATGATCATTTTTCTGCTTTTCCTACTAGGAATATTTTGTACTGCATCAACCTCCATTTCTTTTTTATTGTTAATACACACACACACACACACACACACACACACACACACACACACACACACACACACACACACACACACACACACACACACACACACACACACACACACACACACACACACACACACACACACACACACACACACACACACACACACACACACACACACACACACACACACACACACACACACACACACACACACACACACACACACACACACACACACACACGCACACACACACACACACACACACACACACACACACATATATATATATATATATATATATATATATATATATATATATATATATATATATATATATATATATATATTTGTAATCGAAACCCCTTTGCGCGAACAGTTATTGCATTTGGATGAGCGATGTTCTTGGTCACATCTCTGGACTGACAGTGGCAGGAATAAGATTTGTGATGATAATGATTATAGTATGTTAAAGTTTTTTTTTTTTTCTTTTTTTACCATTACTGTCTTTGGTGTTATTATAACTAATATCTTTAATGTTATGTTCATCTTGTACTGATTACCATTTACGTCATCTCAAACATGACCATCGTTAACATTACTATTTTCTTGTTATCACTGATTTTATGTAATTATCATCATCATTATCATTATCATAATTTGCCATTACCATAATTACTATCATTATGTTTACCATGCCATTACCATTATCACTACCACTATCATTATGATTATCATCGTCATTACCATTACGATTACCTTTATCATTAACCTCATCATTATCATTACATTATCATTATCATTATCAGCGTTGTTATCATTGTCATTGATATTAACGTTACAAACTTTAACATACTATAATCATTATCATCACAAATCTTATTCCTGCCACTGTCAGTCCAGAGATGTGACCAAGAACATCGCTCATCCAAAAGCAACAACTGTTCACGCAAAGGGGTTTCGATCACAATTTTCCTCGAATACGAATAGCAATAACAAAAACGTAAACCTAACATTTAAGAAATTCTCTTTTATGAAAACAAAGTAAAACAAACAGAATTTGCCTCTGCGATACATAAACAGGAAATAAAAACTATAAACATTCGATATTCTACATCAGTGTTATATAAAATCACTCTACGTTCTATAACATCAACGTAACATACCATTCTAAATTCTATAAAAATCAAATATTTACTAATTCACCTTCATACAGCATATATCCTATAACATCAATAAAAAAAATATATTCTACATTTTATGACACCAAAAACACTAAATAATTAGTCATACAATCTAAATCCTGTAAGATCAATACGTTACTGAACATATAATCAGCCTGCCTCCTACAACATCCTGCATCCCATAACACAAAAGAGCATTGAATACTCGTACATCCTACAGCATTTCAAATCCTGCAAAGTCAGCGTAACATCAACACCCGCGCCTCCCGCCTTCTGCAGCCCATAGCGGCGCGTCGTGACCCACCGAACCCGTGTAACAATGGCCGCACAAAGGCGTGGGTCACATCGCCCTCCATTATTCATCGGTGAGCGAAGGAGGGAGGAGGAAACGTGGCAGAAACAGAAATGGGAAGAGCGATGGCAACGTTTGTATCGCCAACGTTAGTGGGGAAGAAACGTTTTTTTCTGTGTTATAGTTTACCTTTCGATGACTGCAGTTGAAAGAAACGTTATTGTGTGTGTGTGTGTGTGTGTGTGTGTGTGTGTGTGTGTGTGTGTGTGTGTGTGTGTGTGTGTGTGTGTGTGTGTGTGTGTGTTATCTTTCAATGATTACAATTTGGTGGGATTTTGTATTGGATTTTCAGGTTTTATGAAATAATTTGTTCGTATTTGTAATGCTGTGCTACTTAAAGACCAGTGATTTCTTATATGATATATCCTTTTCAATACTTAAATGGGAACATACCATGACCACCATTACTACCACTTATATCATCATTGCCATCGTTTATATCTGCAGTGATGTATCATTAGAATTATTATCCATATTATTCTTATAATCACTATCAATGTACAGTATTACAGTCATGATTCTTGTTATTTTTACATTACGAAAGCGAGGCTCATCCGACTCCGGGCTGACAGGCAGGACTATTCCCTCAACATCACTCGACGTCTGTAAGCCTTTTCCACCTCCTCTTCCAGCTCCCCTTCTTCCTCCTTCTCCTCCTTCTTTAACCTCTTACTCCTCCTTCCTTAACCTCTTACTCCTCCTCCTCTTCTCCTCGTCCTCCTTTCCTTCTCCTCTCCTCCTTCTCCTTCCCCTACTTCTTTTCCTCCTTCTCCTCCTCCTGCTCTTTCTCTTTTTCCTTCTCCTTCTTTTTCTTCTCCTCCTTTTCCTCGCCCTCCTTCTCCTCCTCTCTCCTCTTCTTCCTTCCTTCTCCTTCTCCCCCGTCTTCTTTTTCTCCTCCTCTTCCTCCTTCTTCTTCTTCTTCCCTTTCTCCTCCTCCTCTTCCTCCTCCTCCTCCTCCTTCTTCTTCTTCACCTCCACCTCCTGTTTCTTCTTCTTTTCCTTCTACTCCTCCTCCTTCTTCTTCTTCTTCTTCCTCTTCTTCTTCTCCTCCTCCTCTTCCTCTCCTTATTCCTCCTCCTTTATCCCTTTCTCTCTTCCTTTCAGCACGGGAATGTCCACACGTTGATTGAACCAATAACAGCAGACTGACCCCCTGTCTGTCTGCACCCACTCTCTCTCTCTCTCTCTCTCTCTCTCTCTCTCTCTCTCTCTCTCTCTCCATGCGTGTGTGTGTGTGTGTGTGTGGTGTGTGTGTGTGTGTGTGTGTGTGTGTGTGTGTGTGTGTGTGTGTGTGTGTGTGTGTGTGTATATATATATATATATATATATATATATATATATATATATATATATATATATATATATATATATATATATATATATATATATATATATATATATATATATATATATATATATATATATATATATATATATATATATATATATATATATATATATATATATATATATATATATATATATATATATATATATATATATATATATAAACCAGCCACATAGTACTGGACTAGGGATTTGGCTTATGGTAAAAGCCCACTCATTGGGGCTGGCGCTTTCAAGCAGCTGGCCTCGGGGAGCCTCCGCTGTCTGGGAAGCGTGCCGGTCCCAAGCACGGGCAAACTGGCGAGGGTTGCACCAGGAAGGGCATCCAGCAGATACAGCTAAAGAAGATAGCTCAGAGGAGGAAGAGGAAGAGGGTGGAGGAAGTATGACTGGAGGAGGTCAGGAGATAGTGGACCTGACGGATAGGCGCAGGATTAACATCATGCGTGTTCAAGAGACGAAATGGAAAGGGCGCAGGCGAGGGAAATCGGAAATGGTTTCAAGTTTCTCTCCATTGGGAGCGACGGAAGGCGCAATGGAGTTGGTATCATCCCGAATGATGGCATCAGGAAAGGCGTCTTGAGTGTGAATAGGCGATCAGAGAAAACCATCTGGGTGAGAGTAGATCTTGAAGCGGGAATTGTAAACTTCATGAGTGCTTATGCACCGCAAATAGTGTGATGAAGAGGAGGAAACGCATTTTTGGGAAGACCTAGAGGAGGATCTGAGGGAAATAGCAAAGACTGAAAAGCTATGAATTGGAGAGGAGATTCCAATGTCCACTGCAAGAGAGCATCAAGAAGAAGAAGGAAGCAAAGAAAACCTTAGACATGGGGAACGCCGACGAGAATAAAGAAGTCTACAAGTGGTCAAAGAAAGAAGCAAAGAAGAGCGTTGCCCGGACAAAGGCAATATCAAGTGCTCTACAAGGACATGCAGACCATTGATGGACGGAAGCGGGCGTCGGGAATGGCGAAGCAGCGAGACAAGAACTCAAAGGACATCTACTAAACAGTGGTGATCAAGGATGAAAAGGGCAATACGTGGAAAATGATGAGATACGGAAGAAATGGCAGGAATATTTAAACAAACTGAAAAATGAGGAAAAGCCTTTACTCCTTCACCGTCCCATATCCTTCTCATCCCGCCTCCCTCCTTCTCACTCTTTTTTTTCCTTCCACTCTCTCTCCACCTCCCCCTCCTTCCCCTTCTCTCTCCCCCCCCTCCCTCCCCTCCCTCCTTCCCCCCTTCTCTCCCCTCCTCCCCTCTCCCCCCCTCCCCCCTGCCTCCCTTCCCTCCTTCCTACTTCCTACCCCTTCTCTCCCCTCCCTCTCCTCTCCCCTCCTTCCCCCCTTCTCTCCCCTCCCTCCCCTCTCCCTCGCCCCCCTGCCTCCCCTCCCCCTCCCCCCCTGCCTCCCTTTCCCCTCCTTCCTACTTCTCTCCCCTCCTCCCCCTCTCCCCCTTTTCTCTCCCCTCTCCCCTCCCCCCCTGCCTCCCCTTCCCCTCCTTCTTACTTCTCTCCCCTCCCTCCCCTCTCCCCCTTTTCTCTCCCCTCCCTCCCCTCTCCCTCCCCCCCCCCTGCCTCCCCTTTCCCCTCCTTCTACTTCCTCCCCTTCTCTCCCCTCCCTCCGCCCCATTACGAAGCTGCCCTGCGTCTGGATGCGGCTAAATTGTGTCTCTCGTTACGTGGGTTCGAGAAGAGTCCGAGCGGTGGCTGGGATAGGGGAGGCTGGCGGGTAGGACGATCAGCGTTTCGGTTCTCTTTTTTCTCTCTGGACGATGCGAGACACGAGGAGAAGGGGGGTTGGGGTATCAGGGAGAAACATTGCTTTGTGTTTATTTGTGTCTATTTATACTCGCATATGCATGTAGTGCCTCGCAGATAATACAAAAGCGAATACACACTGGCATACATACATACATTCATACATACATACACCCACAGACACACACGGGCGCATGCATACACACAGATGCAAATGTAATTGATAAGTAATAGATAAAAAGATGCACAAGTCAACAAGAAATAGATGAACAAATAGTAACAGATGAATAGATTAAGGTAATAGATAAAGCAAAGTAATAGATAAATGCTATAAATGTAATGAATAAATGGGTAAGCAAATAAAATGATTCAGAGTAAAAGCAAAAACCGATCTTTGGCCTTTGATGAGCGCCTCCCGCCTCATGGCAGCTTCTCCTCGACCTAAAAATTATCATACGCAAATTGACGAGAATTTCTGTCACTCTCTAAAGTTTTAAATTATGCGGACGATTCGACCTCCCTTTCTCGTCCTGCTCCTCCTCCGCCTCCTCTTTCTCATCATATATATAAATATAAATGGATACACACACACACAACACACACACACACACACACACACACACACACACACACCACACATATATAATTATATATATATATATATATATATATATATATATATATATATATATATATATATGTATTTATATATACATACAAGATTTTAACTGATAATGCTATAAGTTTTTACTTGTTTTTTCTCAACCGGGAAGAGTACGTTCTGTAAACCTCAATTCATATTCATATTTAAAATACTTTATTCCATTAATTACAATGGGTATTCCATTTACATATATGGTGTTTACACTATGTAATAAGATGCTATGAACATAGATTTTGTACAGTGCTTGTGGAACAAAATTACACAGAACACTGATATCATGTGATTGAAATATCGTACCTGCTTGATGTTTATGCGGCTGATGTCATTGATATTTCAGATGTTCTTTCACTTTTGCATTAAATGTCTTTGGTTGAAAATATTTCTAATATTTCCTGATAATTGGTTCCAAATCATCGATCCTCGGATTTGCATATTTCTTGCTCCGGTTTCTGTATTCTGTATGGGTGGGTGCTTCATGCGCAGGGTGGTGCGAAGCGATGGTGTGGTAGCCTAGATAGTGTTAAGTGCTTGCATGCCTTCTCAATTGCAGCTGCCACTGCTGCCTAGCCTTGTGCGAAAAAGGGAGCAGCGCTGCATGTCTCCCCTGCCAGTGCATAGCCTCTCCATCATCGAGACTTCTGCAGTGCCTCCTCGTGGCCAACTATGGAAACTGGTACCTTGCGGTCCCAGACTGAACTGTAGGGGATCTCGGAGCAGCAGGAGGCCCCCAGAGGTACAGGGTCATGGCCCACTGGCGTGTGGACACGCCCTGGCCCTGTACTAACTCCTGCCCCTAGGCCCCCTGGGATTAATGGGAGGCTCGGGGGTGGTGGGCCTTGCCAGTCCTCCTCCCCCCAGAAATAACCCATCGGCAACGTCACGGATAATTGGAAATGCTGGGGGGAGGGGAAATACCCCTTCTACCCAGCGAGAGAGGCAGGCTGCGGGCCTCGCTGGGAGGGCGGCTGCTGGGCCGCAGGATGGGAACGGGAGCTCCTCGTCCCGCCTGCGTTCAGGCAGCCGCCAGCCCGATATGAAGTTTGTGGGGCAAAGCCCTAGGGAACCCCACAGGTGGATGATGGGTCCCGCAGCCTGCCGCCTTTTATGTGGGGCAGCTATGTATTTTCCCTGGTGGATCGTTGAATATTTTCCTACCAAATAAATGTCGCAATTTCCTCTCCTGCTGAACGTATCTGACGTGTTCTAAATAGTATTTAGAAATAGTAATCTTCTCTTGTTTTATCTGTATATATATATATATATATATATATATATATATATATATATAGTATTATATATATATATATTATATATATATATATATATAATATATATATACATATATATATATATATATATATATATATATATATATATATATATATATATATATATATTTATACACACACTCACACTCACACACACACACACACACACACACACACACACACACACAACACACACATATATATATATATATATATATATATATATATATTATATAT
>NW_020868597.1:266579-271579 GCF_003789085.1 Penaeus vannamei | reverse complement strand
GAATGTGCTGTTAATAATAGAAACTACTTGATATCCATCGACGTTAAACACCTGTGAAAAAATTATCGGATGAACCTTAGAAAATTTACCTGCCACCATCTTGAGAATTACCTGTTGCTCTGAATTTTATTAACATACCATTGATATATGGGGAAATAATCTTTTTAGACAAAGGTAATCATTATACCTTACATGTTACATCGTTATGATATATCTAAAAGTAAAGCATAAAATATGCTTTGATCATGAAACTCAAATGTCACTATTCAAGCTTCCATTATCTAATTGCAGTTTTAGTTTAATGGTAGTGAATTAAGTTCTGTTACTCTTTTTGACTTGAAATTCCCGCGCGAATTTAGATTCCCACCGACGTTTTTATCCGTAACTGTGATTGCTCGTGGATACATAGGGGGCGTGGCTAATTTCCTCAGACCGGATGGCGTTCGCAACATTAGAGATTTTCATAAAAGTCGACTGAAACGTCAAACAGACATTCGAAACTTCCCGCTTAACAAAATGTAACTCTGTACCAATGTTCCACAAGCAGAAATATATGAATCTGAACGAAATATAATTCTTTACGAATATTGTACAATCCGATATAAGAACAAATTTATAATAAACAAATAACAACACACACACACACACACACACACACACACACACACACACACACACACACACACACACACACACACACACACACACACACACACACACACACATATATATTATATATATATATATATATATATTATTATATATTATATATATATATTATATATATATATATATATATATATATATATATATATATATATATATATATATATATATATATATATATATATATATATATATATATATATAATATATATATATATATATATATATATATATATATATATATATATATATATATATATATATATATATATATATATATATATATATATATATATATATATATATATATATATATATATATATATATAATATATATATATATATATATATGTTGTGTGTGTGTGTGGTGTGTTGTGTGTGTGTGTGTGTGTGTGTGTGTGTGTGTGTGTGTGTGTGTGTGTGTGTATATATTATATATATATATATATATATATATATATATATATATATATATATATATATATATATATATATATATATATGAAATAAAACGATCCAAGATCCCTAAAAGATAAACAAGAGACGATAAAGCGTAGAAGGCCAGACCAAATATAAGATAAGACGAAGGATAAACACATAACAGACCAATATGAGAAATGAATGAGTCTTGAATGAATGAATAACCAAATGGCCAGATCAATAACTTCTTCATGAAATGATGAATAATGAGAAGAATAAATGAATAGTTAATCATTTATTGGCTTCAAATAAACAACAGCAATAAAATCAGACAGACAAATATATAAATATACTTAAGGACTTATTTTTCCTTCCTATAAGTAATTGCTTGATTATAAGAATAAGTAGAAAAAAGGAACATGGTTAAAAACGAAAACGTCGAAATGATAAAGGACAAACATTAATTACAACGTCAACAATTGCAGCGCCGAAGCAGGTGACAAAAAATATAACAACAAAACAGTAATATAAACGGCAAGAAACAACAACAAAATAGTAACAAGAAAACAACGGAACAATGGTAACAGTAAACAGAACAACGATAACTACAAAATAAAACGACAAAACGAAGGAACAAAACGAAAAAACGAAGCAACAAAACAACAACAACAAAACAAAGCGACAAAACGAAACAGCAATACAAGACAAAACGAAACAAAACGAAAAGACAAAACGAAATAAAACAAAACGAAAAGACAAAACGAAATAAAACAAAACGAAACAACAAAACAAAACAAAAAGACAAAACGAAATAAAACGAAACAACAAAATAAAACGAAATAACAAAACAATAAGACAAAACGAAACAAGAAAGCAGCAAAACACACCAAACGAATCAGCAAAACAAAAGAAAACAAGCCAACAACAAGCGAGCCACTTTTCCGCGACCCATTCGCGCATAAAATGGCGCAAGCACAGTTTTGGACATTGGAAATATAATGAAATTCCTGCAGTCGGCAATTTTGTTTGGGATGAATGTCATGCTTTTTTTCTTCTTTTTTTCGTTTTCTTTTTTTATGAGCGAATAGGGGTAGGGTAGAGTAGGGTGGGGGGGGGGTAAGAGCTTCAGGGGGAGGGAGGGGAAGAGAGGGGAGGGGGGCAGAGAGTGGGGTATAGAAGCGCTGTCCCCCTCCCCTTCCCCCTCCCTTCCCCAACCCCTATCGCCCGGCTCTTTTGTAAATAGTTGATGATGCGTCGTAGGCCAATTATGGGCGTTTTTATTCATCAGCTCGCAGGTTTATTTATGAATCCATATTGATACGTGCGGCCGTATATATTATGAAAGCAATAATGCATGTAAAGCTGGGATTATCATGAATGCATACAAAACGATTAACAGATATACACACATATACACACACACACGCACCCAATCATTCACACACACACACACACACACACACACACACACACACACACATACACACACACACACACACACACACACACACACACACACACACGCACACACATGGTTTGATACATATACTGATTGATTGCTTAAGGCACTTAAATTAATAGACTGGCAGATAAATAGACAGATATGCACGGGGATAGATAGACGGATAGATACATAGAGATAAATAAAGAGATAAGGAAGTAGTTAGGTAGGGAGAGAGAGAGAGAGACTGACATAGACAGAAACACAGACACACACACAAGCAGACAGACAGAGGCAGAGAGAAAGGGATAGACGGATGGAGAGATATAAAAAAATGCAGAAAGCTAAATAAACAGTTATAGACAAACAGATATACGTGTGTATGAGCACATACATTGTCTTTAAAACCATGCAGGTTTAATGACGTGTGATGGAATTAGACCTGAAGGGGTTTCATGTTTCATTCTCCCTTTCCTCATTTTCTCCGTTCGTTCCCACGCACTAAGCCCCCGATGTCCCGCTATCAATCAACAGATATCTCACATCCTATCGGAAACGAATCGAGAGATAGGAATCAGAAATTAAATCTAGGAAAAGAAAAAGAAAAATCGAATGAAAACAAAGTCCGCAGTTGCATATTACCAAATGTGAGTCGTCCGGAAAAGCCGATGTCAAGACGCATTCGGTATTTGGGAAATTCTACGGGATTACAACCCACGTTTAACGCACGGTGCATGAGCCATCGGAGTGAGGTTCCTTTATTTCATGAGGAATGTAAACGTGTTTTCGTTTTTGTCATGTTCCAACTGAGAATTGAGAAGTAAGTAAGACACAAACACAGCCACGAACGTAAATATACAATGCAAATATAAGCACAGTTACGCATAAACATATAGATATAAAGACACGAAAACACGCGTGATACAAACACATGAATGCCTAAACAGACACATGCGGGAATATGGTCACAAAATATTAACTTGGGCTCTGTTTTATTGACTCATGTGCGTATATGGCACGCACACACACACACACACAAATCACAGCGTAAATAAAAAAATAGACACACGAAATAAAACTGATAAGCATACACACACCAACAAGCAGAATGCATGATGTACACCAGGCACAAAAATAAAACACACGTAGGCACGCGAAAACAACATAAATAACACACACACACACACACAAACAAGTCACAAAAGATGATACACGTGTACGCAACACAAATTAAGAAATTATCCACACGCACACACATATTCCCAAAAGATGTCAAAAGAGCATAAATGAACACACTGACACACACACAAGGCACACAAATAATGCACAGGTACATAAAATGAATAGATAAAATATGTAAATACATACACAAAAAAATCATACACACACAATACAAAAATACGATACACAAGAACACACGCACCAACACACGCACACGCACACACACAGCACCCGACCTCTCACAAAAATGAGCAAGAAAGGTTAACTCCGAATAAGTTCGGGCCCAAAAAACCGGCATCTATTTAACCTCAGTGTTCTTGGCCCCAAAGTTAGAAACACCAAATTAAAAGTTTGCGAAGATACGCGAGGGAAATTCGGAGGATCACGTGTGCGTTTGCTTCTTTGTGCGATTCTTGTGTGCGTCTCAGGGCGGGGGAGCGGGCGCTGGCGGCCTTCGGGGCGGGGGGCGTGCGGGTTGGACTCTTCTCATTCTCCTCTCAACATAAACATTATGTACACGCAGACGCACACATATATGCGTGCGTGTGTGTGTGCGTTTCTATACATATAAATGTATATGTGTGTGTGTGTGTGTGCGTTTCTATACATAAATGTATGTGTGTGCGTGTGTGTGTGCGTTTCTATAATACATATAAATGTATATGTGTGCGTGTGTGTGTGTATTAATATAATATAAATATGTGTGTGTATATATATATGTGTGTTGTCGTGTGTAATATATATATATATATATATAATATATAATATATAGTATATATATATTATATATATATATTATATATTATATATATATATATATAATATATAATACATATATATATATATAAAGTGTTATTCCATATATATATATATATTGTATATATATATATACATATATATATATATATATTATATATATATATATACATATATATATATATATATATATACATATATATATATTATATTATATATATATATATATAATATATATATATATATATATATATATACTATATTTATATATATATATATATATATATATATATATATATATATTATATATATATAGTATATTTTTTATATTCATATATATATATATATATTATTATCATATAATATATATATATATATATTATATATATTATATATATTATATATATATATATATATATATATATATTATATATATATATATATATATATATATATATATATATATAATATATATATTAATATGATTATATATACT
>NW_020868597.1:245265-255265 GCF_003789085.1 Penaeus vannamei | reverse complement strand
CCCCCTTATTTTCCCTCACAATCCTCGACAAATTCTGCTACTTTGCTTAAACCCACAGACTCTTTAAACGTCGACTTGTACCTTCTAAACTCTCCCTTCTCCGCCACTCTTACCATCCCTCTCCTAACCCCCAATTTATCCGCCTTTCTCCCCCCCCTTCCATTTATCCCCTTCCCTCCCCTTCCCTTGAGTACCTTCCCTCTTCCCTCCTTCCCCCTCCGTCCCTCCCTCCCCCTCTCCTAGGCCCCGACGCCGACCATCCATTGTATAATTTCGACACATAATTTGTAGCCTGAAAATCTTATGGAGGGAGGGAGGGCAGGGGGTAGGAGGGGAAGAAAGGGGACGAGAGATAAGCAGGAAGGAGGGGGAGGAATAAGAAGAAGGAAGTGCCAGAGAAGCAGTGGTAGGAGAGGGGAGAGAGAGGATTGGGAGGGAGAGAGGGAGAATAAAGAAAGAGATAAAAAGGAGGAGTTTAGAAAAATAAAGAAACTGATTGCAGGGGCTTGAGATCGAAGGGAGAGAGAGGAAGAGGGAAGGAGAGAGGAGAAGTCACGGAAGAAGAAGAATGAAGAGAAAAAGAGAAGCAAAACAGTGAAAAAAGAAGATGCGAGAGGAGTGGAAGAAGAAAGAAAATATAACAAATCGAAGAAAAGAGATGAATGACACACACAAAAACGACAAACAGACCAGAAGAACCAACAAAAAGACAAAAAGAAAAACAGAATGACAGAAACAGAAAAGATAAAAGAAAAAGAGAAGGAACAAGAAGACAAAAGAAAAACAGAACGGCAGACAGACAGACAGACAAGATAAAAGAAAAAAAAAGAAAAACCAAAGAGAAGCAACACACAGAAATACCCTGACCGACGCCCACTTTTCATCCCCCTTATCAGCGCAGAGACCGATAGCAGAGACTGAATATGGCTTGTGTAGCAGATAAGACTCCCAGCGACCCGAGGCCCGCCCGCCATGACACACGGTCGAGCATTTGTACCAGTCCGGGATGTCGAAGCGGGAGGGAGGGAGGAGGAGGGAAGGAGGGAGAGGGAGGGAGAGGAAGGGAGGATGGAGGAACTGGGGAAGGAGGTGAGGGGAGAGAGGGAGAAGGGAGGGAGGGGGGACGAGGAGAAAGAGAGAGAACGAGGAGGGGGAGGGAAGGAGGAAGATGAGAGGTGTAGGGAAGGTGAATGATGAAGGAGGAGGCTGAAGGGAGGGAGGGGGAGGTAGAGGGAGATGGAGGCAGGGATGAGGGAGCTACAAGAGAGTGGCGGAGATGAAGGGAAGGAGGGAGGTGGAGAAAGGAAGGAAGGGAGGGAGATGGAGGATGGGAAGAGGAAAAGATCGAGAGAAAAGGGGAGGGAGGTTGGAGGGGAGAAAAGGGAGGAAAGATGGTGGAAGAAGGAGGAGGAGAGGTGGAGGGAGTGAAGCATGAGGGAGGGAGTATATTAGATAAGAGCAAAATAAAAAGAGAGGAGGAAAGAGACCAATGAAGAGGGGAACGAGAAAGAGAGAGCGAGATAGACAGACAGAGATAGACAAAGAGAGAGAAAGTGTGTGTGTGAGATAGATAGATGGAGAGAGAGAGAGAGAGAGAGAGAGAGAGAGAGAGAGAGAGAGAGAGAGAGAGAGAGAGAGAGAGAGAGAGAGAGAGAGAGAGAGAGAGACGGACAGACAGATGAAGAGATAGAGGGAGAAGGAGAGAACTAATGCAAAGGGGGAGGGTGAAAGAAATAGCAAAAGGCTGAAAGAGCAGAAGCGGAAATCGGGTTCATGGTTGTTCAGCTGAAATGGAACAAAGAAAGCGAACGAGGAGGAAGGGAGACAGAGGGACAGCGCATTGAAGAAGAGGGATTAAGAAAACATACAAGAAGGGGAAGGAAGAGAAAGGGACAGAAAACGCTGAACGAACTACGAAATAGCTCCTTTAATGTCATTGTCGTTTTTGTCATGTTAACATGTGTGTTTTTATGCTGGGATGTCGTCACCCTTGGCTTGCATGGCAGGCAAGACCCTCAAGTAAGTGGTAAGATCAAGATCATACCAACTCACTTGCACGCACGCACACACATTACACGCATACACTCACACACACAGGCAAATATACAAATATATACATATACATATAAATATACATGTACATATACCTTATATATATACAAACACACACACACACACACACACACACACACACACCACACACACACACACACACACACACACATATATATATATATATATATATATATATATATATATATATATATATATATATATATATATATGTATGTATATTATATATATATATATATATATATATATATATATATATATATATATATATATATATATATATATATATATATATATATATATATATATATATATATATATATATATATATATATATTATATATATATATATATATATATATGTATATTTATACACACATACACACACTCACACACATACATACATACATACATACATATATATATATATATATATATATATATATATATATATATATATATATATATATATATATGTGTGTGTGTGTGTGTGTGTGTGTGTGTGTGTGTGTGTGTGTGTGTGTGTGTGTGTGTGTGTGTGTGTGTGTGTGTGTGTGTGTGTGTGTGTGTGTGTGTGTGTGTGTGTATGTATGTATGTATGTATGTATGTATGTATATATATGTATGTGTGTTTGTGTGTGTGTGTGTGTGTGTGTTTACATATACATATGTATATTATCAGTGGCTTCTGGTGTTAGTGATGGTTTCACTATATCCTTTAGTTACAGTGGAGATGGCGTCCGCGCGGGGCGTGAGCGCGTCCCTTCGGTTCGCTCCCCGTTCGGAAGGCCAGTTCGATTCGCCGAAAGAGCCAAGCCAACCACCGCCGGCGGTTGTCACTCTATGGTTTTCCACTCTCCACCGAGCTCCAGACATGAACACTTGCAAGTACGCTTGTTTTCATTTTATTTACATTGTGTTATTGGTGAATTCCGTAAAGTATGAAACAAATACTGTGAAGTGAATAATGAACTACTGTTAAATGATGAGGGAAATCATTCACAGTTAACTTGTAGTTTATTTATTCCAGTCGAGTCCATTCGACGAGTATTTGGCCGAGCGTCCGGCTGTTGGTAGCTGCAGCCCGCTCCACCAGTGGCTACCCTGGGCTTTTGCTTGAACATCCCGGGTGATTTACAGATTAAACCTAGCTACCGCATTCCTTCATCCCAACGTCATATACTCTAGCATACTTTACTAATGAAATATCTATCTTGTTTATCATCTGTATTTCTATTTAAGTGATATTTTTGTATAAAATCGTGAATATGATAATCCATGTGGAATATTGTGTTTAAAATGCCCCGATTTAATCTATATTGCAGAGTAAACCAATAAAAGAACCAGAGGCTACTTGCTAACAAAATCTTAGGCAAAGAAACCACGGCCATATATATGTGTGTGCGTGTGCGTGTGTGTGTCTGAGACACTATCCTTGCCAGTATACGAGCCAGCAATGCCACGCTTTCACGCAGAAGGAAGCCACCAATGATACATCAGAATGAAGAACACAACAGCGACAGAAAATCATTTTCTTCACAGCAAGACCGATGCTTTTCAAGGCGCTCTCCTCAGGGGAAGCAGAAGGCAAAACTTTAAGCTTCTTTTCTTCTCTCCTTCATTTTTCTACTTCCTTTTCTTCTTTTTTGTGTTCTCTGTATCCTTCCCTCTTTTTCCTCCTTCTTCTCCTCCCTATTCTTTTTTCCATCTCTTTCTCCTCCCTATTCATTTTTCCATCTCTTCCTCCCCCTTCTTTTTCCTTTTTATCTATCCTTTTTCTACTTCATTTTCTTCCTTTTTTTCTTCGTCTTCTGTTTCTCTTTATCCTTCCCTTCCTCTTCCTTCTACTTCTCACCATTCTTCTTTTCACCCTTTTCCACCTCTTCCTTCTATTTCTCCTATATCCTTATTTCTTCCTTCTTCCTTCCTCCCTCCTTCCCAGGGCATGCTGGTATTGTTGGCGCTGATGCTTGCAAACAGTGCTTCTTGCCTTGACTCATGCCAAGCTGCATTGAGAAACCAGGCAATAATAAGAGTGAAGTAACATTTCTTCGTTTGCATTCTTTCTCTCATTCCCTTTCTCTTTCTATTTCTGTTTATCTGTGTCCCTCTTTTTTACTATTTCTGTTTCTATTCTCTCTCTCTCTCTCTCTCTCTCTCTCTCTCTCTCTCTCTCTCTCTCTCTCTCTCTCTCTCTCTCTCTCTCTCTCTTTTTCTTTCTTTCTCTCTCTCTCTCATGAGAAATGAATGTAAACAACCGAGAGGGAGAGAACAAAAGATAGACAAAGCTTATATGTGCAAAAGAGAAAACAATACGAAAACAAAAACAGCCTCCCAAAAATAAATAAATAAAAAGAATAATAAGAGCTCCAAACACCAAACAGAATTCAAACCGAGCGCCCATAAGCGTCAAGTGGAAATGACGAACGCAGGGAAACCTTGCCTGTTCAACGAAGGAACTTTCCGCAGCATAAGTAGGAAATTCCGGTCTAACAGCTGTTTCTCGAGATGTTGCGTCATACGGTGAGTGGCTTATTGTTCCTGCAAGGGAGGCTTTTCTAATACATTATCGCAAGGGTTTAAGCGAGAGGAAATTCGGGGCGACACAGACCTTTTGGAATTGAGGGTCACTATGAGGTAAATCCTCTTGTGAATATAAACAGGTGTGGTGACGGGGTTAGCATAAAGACTAACAGAAATAATAATCTTGTCAGCCTCGCTCAGATTATAATTTTTATCCATGTATATATATATATTATATATATATATATATATATATATATATATATATATATATATATATATATATATATATATATATATATACATGGATATTTACATATACACACTTCCACACTCGTAGGACTAATCACTTACATTTTGTAGCGGATTAATGACCCTAGTTACTGTACTGACTTTGTGAGTAATAGCACTTATACTCCTAGCTGCCAGACAGACAGGCAGGTTGGAGGTGGTTTTGAGTTGCAATTTACAAAGTTCGTAATCTGTTATCCAAACCTGAACTACACTCATTTTAAAACGTTTTAAAACAAATTTGAAGTGACAGATTTGATGGTTATCAAGGAAAGCTCTCTCTCTCTCTCTCTTTCTCTCTCTCTCTCTCTCTCTCTCTCTCTCTCTCTCTCTCTCTCTCTCTCTCTCTCTCTCTCTCTCTCTCTCTCTCTCTCTCCCTCCCTCCCTGATAATGATAATAATCATTCTAACAATAAAACAATTTTAATAAATATGACCATGTATGTATGTGCGCTTCTGTATGCGCGTGTGCATCCGAGTCGATGTGATTTAGATTAATCGAAACAAAACAAGAATCCCACGACTTAAAAAAACGGAATCTACTCCATACAAACCACATTATCTCCCTCGACAAGACCTCTCTTTCTCTTTCTCTCCCGCTCTGATATATTCCAAGCTTCGTTTTAATTTTTATCATAATGCGTTTTTGATGAGGCAGTTTTCCTCTGACAATATTGCTCATCTTCCTTACGAGAAGTTTACTGTCTGCCCTTGTAATAAATTAGGAGAGAGAGAGTTAAGTATCCAAGTCCGGAACTTAACAGGTCCCAGAGTAGAATTATTTGAAGCACAGAGAAATACACTTTGGTAGTGAATAAACGAGTCTTTATGATAAGGGTAGTACTAATGGATATTGGTAACCATGATGATGGTTTTGAGATGGTCATTTAAAAATAGCGTTCATTTTCGTAACTACGTAACAGTGACGTGATTTGTAATGATACTGATATTTCTATTACAACTAGGGGAGGGAGAGCGAGAGAGACAGAGATCAAAGTCAGACAGATACCAGAGACAAACAGTCAAGACCTACAAAATAAAGACATACATACCGAGACACGACAATTCACACACACACACACACACACACACACACACACACACACACACACACACACACACACACACACACACCACCCTAAATTCACAACCAACCAACCACCGGCGCGACGCCTCTCCCCCTCCCCCGTCGCCTTTCCTCCCGATAACAAAGGACAGGACGTCTTCGGAACCCCGTCCTAATTGCTCGCCCATTACCATTGAGCCGAAAGACAACACCTCACAATGTATAAACATGTTCGAGACACGAATAGCTCAGACGCGAAAGACAAACACCGCGATGCCGAGAAAACCTTTTGTCTGCGGGGTCTTAACTATATGGAGTCCTCCTGAACGCCCTTTCGCCCTTTGTGTATAGGATGTAGAGGCAGTTATGGGAGCCTCTGGAGGACTTTGCAGGATTGCCTAAGATTTCCTGATAATTGTCTGGGGGGGGGGGAGAATTCCGATTGTCATAGAATAGGGGCATGAATACACAGAGTAGCACCTATCAAGTTTATGAACTAATAAAGTGGAAAACTAAGTTTCTCATAACTTGAAAAATAATCAGAGTAATGAATGTATACACATAATGTAATAATATTGCTTTGTAATAACAACAATAAAATGATAATGATGATGCATAAATGAGACTAATGATAATGGTGACAATAATAGTCCTGGTAAAAGAAATGGTGATAACAATAAAAATATCAACAATATCAATAATTAATACAGTAATCGCCCAAAATCCAATAAACACGAAGAAAACAAGAGACCGCCTGGGAAACGGTACTCCCCAACCCTCGCTTCTCTCCGCTTCCAATTTTCTTCCTGATTTCAGCTTCACACTCGACCCCGCAAGACACAGGAATATGGATATGACAATTTGGCTTCGAAGAGGCAATAAACACGACCGTCCTTTGCCTTTTGACGGCGCTCTCTCTCTGCCGCGCCAAAGGGGGAAGGTAAGAACTCATTTCGTTTCGGAGCTTCAAAGACGGAGGTTCGTTCGCGTTTCGCTGCGTGGTTAGGCGACGCTTCGAAACGGCTTCTGTTCCGGGTGAATGGGGTTGTGCGAAGAGTGGACCTGCTGTTCTAAATGGGGTTATGCGAATAGTGGACCTTCTGTTCTGAGTAAATGGGGTTGTGCGAACAATCGGCCATCTGTACTGGAAGGATGGCGTTGTGCGAATATTTGAGCTTCTGTTCCGGGTGGATGGGATTGTGCGAATAGTGGAGCTTTTGTTCTGGGTGAATGCGGTTGTGCGAATAGTCGACCTTCTGTTCTAGTTGGATGGGAAGTGCGAATAGAGGACCTGGGAGATAAAGGGAAGTGATAAGTAAGGAATGTGGTCTCTCTCTCTCTCTCTCTCTCTCTCTCTCTCTCTCTCTCTCTCTCTCTCTCTCTCTCTCTCTCTCTCTCTCTCTCTCTCTCTCTCTCTCGCACACACACACACACACACACACACACACACATATATATATATATATATATATATATATATATTATATATATATATATATATATATATATATATATATATATATATACATGCACATGCGCACACGTACACACATATAAAAAACATACAACACACACATATATATATATATATATATATATATATATATATATATATGTGTGTGTGTGTGTGTGTGTGTGTGTGTGTGTGTGTGTGTGTGTATGTGTGTACATATATACATATACACATGAGGTCTCTTCTCTCTATATGGATCACAAAGCTTCGAATCGTAATTTATGCATCTATAAATGAATGTGAAGGAAAAATAAAAATAAAATAAACGATCATCTGTAATTTCGCCTTAAATAATTAAGAAACTCGTTAATTAATGAGAATACAATATAGCAGATTAAATTAGAACATAAACAAACTTGGACAAAGAGATCAATGACTTTTTTGCAATTCAACTTCCGTTCTTATTGCACCGTGTAATTTGATGCAATCTGTGTTGCAGAATCAGGACCTCTGCCAATTTTCTGAAAATTCCAACGCTCATTTGTATTTGTTGCAATATTGTTGTCGATCATTTTCGTTATCATCATTAGGAGCAGCAGTTCACCATGCTTCTCTATAAACATGATGTTATAACATTAGCATTATTAATTTATTATCAAAATCATCATTATTATCACTAACATTATCATCATCATTATCACCCATTCAACATCATTCTCTTTATAATCATCATCATCACCCATTCAACATCATCCTCTTTATCATCATCATCATTATAATGACCATTATCATCATTATCACCTTAATCATCTCCATCATCATCATTATTATTATCACTATCCTCATAATCATCATCATCAACAATATATTCACCATCATAATACCAGCTTTATAATTTTGTTATCATCACTACTCTCTCATGAGTAATGATCGCGTTAACACATACGAATCATCACAGACAGAATCTCCTACCTCATTAGCATCCTTTAATTTTCATCATGTATTATTATCATTATCATTATCATATTTTTTCACCATGCCAGCGTTTTCATTTTTCATTTTTATTTTATGAGACTCATCTTTCCAGACATCGGTCAGTAGCTTATCTCTCTCTCTCCGTTGTTCCTTTTTTACATTTTTATCCATTTATTTATTAATTTTATTTCATATGTTTTTTCTTCTTCTTTTTTTGTATAGATCAAGCGTTTTCTTTTATTTGATATTATTTGTCTATCTGTCTTCCCGTACTTCTCTCACTTATTCTTTCCCTTTCCCTCTCTCTCTCTCTCTCTCTCTCTCTCTCTCTCTCTCTCTCTCTCTCTCTCTCTCTCTCTCTCTCTCTCTCTCTCTCTTGCTTTGCCTGTCTGTGTCCTTCGTTTATTCTACAGTTCCTCTTCCCTCCTCCGTTCATCTCCAGAATTAGTTATCTTATTTTCTCCTTTTCTTCCCTCTCATCCATCCCTCCTTTTCCTCTTCCTATTTTCTTGTATCATCGATTTATCTTCCTCCTCTACTTCATCTCCTCCCATCGCCACTTTTGTGTTTCCTCATTTATCCACTTTTCTTTCTTGGCATCGTCTTTGTCTTCATCCTCGCCCTCTCCCTTCACGTCCCTTCTTGCCTCCCCCAATTCTCCCCCATCCACCCCATCCTTCATTCTCCCTCCTTCCTCTCCCTTCCCTCCTTATTCTAATCCTAATTCAATGTTATCTTCCCCCCCCCCCCCGCCTAATCCCCAATCCTCTCCCCTTCCCCAATCTCCTCCAACCATATATCCTACCTCCCCCACACATCACTCTCCCCCTCCTTCCCTCTCTCTCTCCTCCTCCCTAAACATCCCTCCCCACCCCTTCCTTCTCTCTCCTATCCCCACTTATTCCGATCCCAATCAGATCTTGTTTCATCTAGCTTCCTCATCCACCCCCCCCCCTCCCTGAATCTCCCCATCATTCCCGCTCTCCCTCCCTCATCTCCCCTCTTTCCCCCTCCCCCTTCCCCCGTCTTCCAACCCCAATCACGCCCAATCTCCCCCCTCCTTCCTTCTCCCCCCCCCCCCTCCTTCCTTCTCCCCCTAGTATTCCAACCCCAATCAGACCCAATCAGATCCGCTCTCCCTCATCCCCTCTCTTCCTTCTACCCTTCCCTCTCTCTCTCCCTGTCTCGCCCTTCCTCCTCCCTCCCTCCCTTCCGCGTTTCCTCCCCTCTCCTTCACACTCGCCCCCTCATCTCCCTCTTCCGGCCTCCCCCTGCCTCCCAACCCCTCCTGCCATCCTCCCTCGCCCCAATCCTCCCCCTCCTACCCCCCCCCCCCTGCCACCCGACCCCGCCCGCCATAAGCCAATAATAAAACTGTTTTCTTTCCATCTCGTCAACAGAGAGCGAAGTCCTTGGGCGGCGAGACGTCTGCGGCGTGATTGCGTCCTCCTCCTCCCCCTTTGCCTTCTCCTTCTTTCGTCTTCTTCTCCTTCTTCTTCTTCTTCCTTTTTTCTTTCTTTTTTTCTTTTGTCTTTCTTCTCATTTTTTTCTCCTTTTTTCTTCCTTTTCCTTCTAATTTTTTTCTTCTCCTCAGCTACCTTCTTCTTCTTCTTCAACTT
>NW_020868597.1:227765-230265 GCF_003789085.1 Penaeus vannamei | reverse complement strand
ATCATTACTGTTATTATCATTATCATTGTCATTATAATTATCATTATCATTATCGTCATTATTATTATTACTATTATAATTTTCTTTATTTTCATCATTACCATTATTTTCATTATCATTAATATCACAATTATCCTTATTCCCATTACTGTCATCGTTATCACTACCTTTATCATCATCAATACAAATATAAACTATGTCCTTAATCCTGGCATTAACAGGTATGTAACAGTGCGACGCACTGACATGTCATAATGGCTTCTGCGCTGAAGCACGCCCTGCCAAGCCTCCGTGATCGTCACATCAACACCATCCTATTCCCATCAAAATGCTCATCCCTTCCATTGATTACGCTGCATTAATTAAACATCAGGAACGCCGGGCGGTGTCCTCAGCATGCTAGTTTATTACCGTTGGTGTAAAACTATTTTCTAATTACGTTGTTAATCTGGCTTATAGCTAAACAGCGTCGCGAGTGTTTGAGACACGTGATTAGGATCAGCTGAGAGGAGAGCCTGGGTTTTCCGTTCAGCTCATTTATAATTTGATTTAAAAGTATTATTTAATTATTCATCTAGTCATTTTGATTTTTTATGTGATTTTCATATCTCTGTTCATTAATTGTGTTCACTGATTTATTCTTTATATTTTTTTCTTACTCTTTTTCCTTTTAGGGGTCTTTTTTCTGATCAGTTTAGCATCTTTACTTAATTATTGTAGATGTTAGTGTTACCAGACGTTGAGCAAATTAGCATCATTGTAATGAAATGTTTCTGTGTGTTTAGAGGAAGTTACATGCTAACTTAGGTAAGCGTGAGGGGAAGGGAAATTTTTGCATTGCTATGATGTAATGTATTTTGATTTTGAAAGCTTTCAATTACACGATAGTCAATGTTTATCATCACTCGTTAAATAAAATGTTTTTTTGCAGTCGGGAACAAGTGATAATTTCAAGATAAAAGAAAAAAAATAAAACACAGCTAAGTCAAAAATATGAACACCAGGACGCTCAACCTTTAAAGCTATCATGTATGTGCATCTTTGAAAATGAAAACCAAAAGAAAAACGAAAGATATCTACAGAATGACAACCCGACATGCTTCACACACCCGCCGAAAATTTTCCTCAGATACGGCCATTCAAGTGTGATCTGGAGATATTGCATCGCCGGTTGAGATTGCAACGAGTAAACTTTGAGGAGGGCGAGAACACACGAGCTGGAATTGCATGTGCGCGCAATGGTTGCAAGGGAGGGTGTTTGCGGCTCGCTTTGTCTGTTTGCGTTGATGTTTTTTATCTTGTTTATTCATTTATTTATTTATTACGTTGAATTTCAAAATCGGTTTGAAATTGGAGGACTTAGCTAATTGTTTGTTTATCTACTTATACATTTTTTATATTGAATTTTGAAATCGGTTTGCAATTGGAGGGTTTAACCAATAGTTTCTGGTATCCCATTATTCATTTAATCTTTTCAAAGCTGAATAAGGCACAATATATTATATGTGATATCATAGTCCTATTGATTAATATGCTTTATTAAATTTATTTCGTCTATTTTTTCACTCTTTTTAGCTCTTTATTCTTCGAAACATAGTTTTTGGCCATTAAAATATAGTATAAATAGAGTATTCATGCACGACTGTCTGTGCTTGTTTTTATCAACCACTGAAGCTTAACAGTATAAAATCAAAGTTATTCACATACGTTTACCTTTCTTTGTTTCACTCGACCAGTGTACACAGAAAGTAGAACAAAAACTGTTCATATATGGCTGCCTGTGTTTCTTCTCTCAGTCATTATAAACAAGAATTGTTAAAAGGTTATTCATATTGGAATGACTCTTCAGGTACTTATAATGTGTACTTATGATGCAAGATCGATGTCATAGCCGTTAGATATGAACAATCATATCAATCACATCAAGAGAGACTACGCTTATGACGATATTCATGTATGATGTAACATGATTCTAAAGAATTCGTTCTATCAGATGGGACAATGTCATGATTTTTAAATACTCTGGTAATATATCAAATACTGGAAAAATATTAGAATGAAGTATTTGAATTACCACCAAAATTTGCCTGGGACAAAAATGGTATCTGATGAGAAAGGAAAATTTGGATTCATCCTTTGCATATTAATTACTTTTGGAAATGAGATTTTCTCCATGAGATCGAAGGCAACATACCATTATTATTATTATTATTATTATTATTATTATTATTATTATTATTATTATTATATATATATATATATTATAATATATATATATATATATATATATATATATATATAATATATTGATGAGTCTAGGGATTTGCATAATTATACTAGAAAAAGTATGCTAGCTGTGTCGAACAAAATGCGCTTTTTATATGATAACATAGCGTACTGAATCAAAGTTCAAGTAATTAGAGGGGGGGGGGGGGGGCAGTGCAAAATACGGACTGCAGTGAAGACTTAGATGTTTCAAATCTCAAGGGTTTCTTAGGTT
>NW_020868597.1:212765-222765 GCF_003789085.1 Penaeus vannamei | reverse complement strand
GAGAGAGAGAGAGAGAGAGAGAGAGAGAGGAGAGAGATGAGAGAGAGAGAGAGAGAGAGAGAGAAGAGAGAGAGAGAGGAGAGAGAGAGAGAGGAAGCAGGAGAGTGATGTAAGCTGTGTGTGTGTGTGTGTGTGTGGTCAGTGATGAGTAGAGAAGCAGAAGAAGAGTAGAGAGAGAGAGAGAGAGAGACGCAGAGGAGGAAGAGAGAGAAGAGAGAGAAAGAAGAGAGAGAGAGAAGGAGAGACCGCGTAAAGTGAATGAGTGAAAGTGACGAGAGAGAAAGAGAGAGTAAAGAGAGATGAGAGAGAGAGTACGAGAGAGAGAGAGAGTGAGTGGAGGTGGTGAGTGAGTGATCATGAGTGAGCTGAGTGAGTGAAGTAGAGTAGATGTGAGTGAGTTTCATGAGAAGAGTGGAATGAGAAAGAGAGAAAGAGAGAGAGTGATAGTGAGTGAGGAGTAAGAGTGAGATGAGAGATGTGAGTGAGAGAGAGAGAGAGAGAGAGAGAGGAGAGAGAGCAAGAAGAGAGAGAGAGAAGAGAGAGAGAAGACAGTAAAGAGAGAGAGAGAGCAGAGAGAGAGAAGAGAACGCTAATTGAGTGAGAGAGATAAATCAAAGAAAAAAAAAAAAAAAAATAGACACGAGATGAAGAAGAAGAGAGTGAGTAAAGTGGTGAGAGAGTAGAAAGAGAGAGTGAGTAAGTGAGGAAGGAGAGAGAGAAGCCGCAAGTAAGATTCGAAGTGAAGTTGAGTAGAAAAGTAAAGTGCAATATGAGCTAGGAGATGAGAGTGTGAAGTTGAGCTGGAAGAGAGAGAGGAGAGTGGTGAATATAGAAGTAAGTTATAAAGAGAGAAGTGAGTATTAAGTTGTAGATGAAATAGAATTGAATCGATGGTAGTAGAGAGAGAGAAGGAGAGTGATGAGAGAGAGAGAGTTGATCGTAAGAGAAGAGAGAGAGAGAGAGAGAGAGAGAGGAGAGAAGAGAGAGAAAGATGAGGAAGGGACGAGTGAGTAAGTGTGTGTGTGTGTGTAGTAGTGTATGTTGTAGAGAGTACGCAGAGAGAGAAGAGAAGAGAGAGAGAGGAGAGAAAAGAGGAGAGAGAGAGAGAGAGAGTGAGAGAGGAGAGAGAGAAGAGAAGAGAGGGAGAGAACGTGAGTGATTGAAGTTGAGAGAAAGAGAGAGAGAGAGTGAGTATGGAGTGAGAAAGATGAAAGGGGAGGTAAGAAGTAAGTGAGTCAGAAGAGAGAAAGAGAGAGGATAAACGGAGTGATCGTTAGGGCAAAGTAAAGTGTACTGAGTGAGAAAAAGACAGTCGTGTAGGAGCTGTGAGAGAGAGAGAGTGAGTAAAGCTTCGAGTGATTGAATGGAGAGAAAGAGAGTGAGTGAGAAGTAAAGAAGAAGAGAGAGAGAGAGAGAAGCAAGTGAGATTGATTATAAGTAGCTGAGTGAGAGAGAGGAAGGAGAAAGAGAGAGAAGAAGAGAGAGAGAGAGAAGAGAGAGAGAAGAGAGAAGGGAAGAGGAAGGAGAGATGAAAAGAGAGAGAAGAAGAGGGAAGGGGGTTGATGAGAGGAATAGCGTAAGTAAGTTGAGGAGAAAAAAAAAAATAGTCCTAGGATACAAGAAGAGAGATGAGTGGAATCGTGAGGAGAAAGAAAAAGGATTCATACTATAATGAAGAATAAGAATGAGATAAATAGAGTGGGAATCAAATCATTGAATGTATTTGTGAGTAGGATGAGTATGTAAATAAAAGATTGTATGAGTAAGTTGAGCAGAGTGAGAAAGAGTTGTGAATTGTTCATTTATTATTTCTAAATTATTAATTATTGTTAATTAAATGCATGTAATCAAAAAATAGTTATCAATATGAAAATTAACATTAATAATTAGCAATAATAATCATGAGGTGAGAACTAGCATAATGTAAATTATCTTATTGTTTATTATCAATTATACAAAATAGCTATAAAGGATGAAAATGAAAAATGGGACCAGTTAATAATTGGCATAAAATAATATTACAACTGCAGGGTTAATGATAATGAATAAATAATGATAATAATTAGACGATGGGATGACTACTAATGATAATCAATAAGAATAATGACAATAATGAAGATAATAGTCAAATCCATAGGGTCCATTTATAATGAGAGAGGAGAAGGCTAAAACTAAGAATATTAAAATCGCCAGGAAGTCAAAAAACGAGGCAAAATCTAGCGATAACTACGGAGCCTGTTTGTGAGAAAGGTCCGAAAAAAAAAACCGCGGGTTTCTCGACTTTGATAAATGATAATAATATGATGAGGCGGGTGAATGTAACATTTAATTCAAGGTCAATTATGATGATTTTGGCGGATGATAAATTCCGCTTGGATCATTAACAATAATGATAATTATTATAAAATAATGCGCCAATAGATAATGGAATGATAAGGAATGGGGAAAATAAGCAAATTATAATTAATTAATAGAATCATATCTGTGATAATTACTAGGGGAGCAAATAATAACAATAAATATGACCTCTATTAGCTCAATAAATTGTTCATACTAATAAGAAGCAATAAAGATAATGAGAATAGTAATGAGCAATTAGTAGTAATGAGCAGTTATAATATAGAAAGAATGAGTATTATTGTAGATAAATTAAATGCTCTATCGAAAAATGTGATCAATTATTGAGGAGGTGTATTATGATGGTATGAGAGAAATAGGTGTAAATGAAAATGGAAGAATGAAAATGACAAGGTAAGATAATTAGCATAACTTATTATAACTACAAATAAAGATGAATGTAATAATTATAATCATGATCGACAAATGACTGATAATGATTAATCATAATAATAATGACATAATCGATGATTATCATAACGAATAATGACAAATAATGAAGATAATCAGTGAAGAATAATGACAACTATGATGGATATGTAATATACATAGAGTCCATTTATAATAGGAAATAAGAAGGCGTAAAACCGAATTAAAATCCCAAAAGTCGCAAAAAAGAATACCAAGTTCTAGCGGTATTAACAGGCCTTGGTTCAGAAGGAGAGAAGGAGGTCGAAACTCCTGTTTTAACGGTTTACAAATGAATAAATTATGATGATATGTAAAATTAATTCTGGGTAATGTAATGGAGATTTTAAAAGTGATAATATCTTTATTCATTAATAATAAGATGAGTGATCAATTATGATGATAACGGACAATAATAGAGATGAATATAATATAATGATAATTATAATTAATATTATTTTTGAGGAAAAATTTGTCTTAAATAATAGAGATAATTAACAAGTCTAATTCTATAGATATGGTTTAATGAAACCGTAAGTAAATGACAAGAAGAGAAATAATAATATTATTATTAAGTTATTAAAATGGGAGTATTTGAGTGGTATTACGTCAATTGATATAGAAGAGGGTATTCTAAGAAGAGAAGTAATATCGACATGGTAGAGAGAGTTAGTAAATAATTATCAATCGATTGAAGAATAAAAATAGTTACAGAAAAGTGATCATGAAAAATGATCAGTAGAGGTAAGTAGAAGACCGAAAAGGGCATTATGAGGATCTTTATCGGAAAGCATGAGAGGTCATATAAATGAGCGAAATTATACATGAATAATAATGATAATCCGCAAATAAAGAAGATAATCGGATAGTAATGAGAAAATCATAAAAGAATAAATGGTTTACAATAAGATGGAAGGTAATAATCATAGGAAGAGTGAATTATAATGAAAATAAAGGGTAAACAACTAAATACAAAATCACCTAAAGTCGGAACGACTATGATTATCATTTATAGTGCATTATCAAATTTATTGGCAGCTTATAGATTATAAGGTATTATGCCAATTATTAATGTACAGTTTCACAGTCAAGCTAATAAAGAACTGATTTTTAGAAATGAGAGAGATAAACAGAAAGAATGATAAAGTTTAGAGAAATAAGAAGTATGATAACAATTTACATCATGTATAATACACGAAAATAATCAATGAATAGTGTATTAATGATGTATGTAGAGTCATTATTCAATATGAAATTGAATTGAGAAATGAGGAGTATAAAAGTGTAATTGCTGAATTGAATATGCAGTAAGTGAATCAAAGTTATCATATAGAAAAGTTGCAGTGTGAAGTGAGAGTGTATTGAGTTAATGATGTGTGTAATTTGAATATTTGAAATCCACTTATCCACCATTGTCATTATCATAATTTATCATGTATTTGTTTAATGACTAAGAGAGGAATTATCATGAAAATCATCAATAATTACCTGAATTAAATATTAAAATCATCATAATTATTTCATTTAAAAGCGAAAAAGGCTTTTTTTCGACTTTCTCTCAAAGCTAGATTTTACCGTTTTTTCGACTTTGGGATTTTATTACTTTTTAGCCTTAATTTCATTATAAATGGACTCTATGATTATTATTATCATCATTATCATCATTATTGTCTTTTTTCTATGATATCATCATTATAGTCATTATCGTCATGATTATCATTATTATATTATCATATTGCAGTGATAATGATTTTATGCTAATTATTATTCATTTCATCATTATAACAATTTTTATAATGATAATAACAATAATGATAATTTAGAAATAATAATGACAAATAATATCATTATAATAACAAATAATAACGATGTTATTTCTTTTGTCATTATTAGTATGAAAATTATTAGAATAGAGTTAATTATTGCTATTATTGTAGTAAAAAATTATCATCAAAATTATCATTATAATTATCATTATCATTATTATTATGTCATTATCATCATAATTATCATTATTGTTATTAATAAAGGAATTCTTATGAAAATCCTCATTCCTGATTAATGATAAAATCATCATAAATATCATTTAAAATGCGAAAAGTTTTTTTTTACCTTTCTCTCAAAAAGCTGTAATACACAGAATTTGCCATTTTTTCGACTTTTAGTGATTTTTTAAAATTTACCCTTATTTCATTATAAATGGACTCTAAAAGTCATTATTATGATTATCATCATTATAGTCATTATCGTCCATGATTATCATTGTTATCATTATCATTATTGCAGTTATAATGATTATTATGCTAATTATTACTGTCATTTTCATCATTATAACAATTTTTTATAATGATATAACAATATAATAACTTTAGAAATAATAATGACAATAATACTCATTATAATAACAATAATAATGATATATTATTATTTCTATTGGCATTATTAGTATGAAAAATATTAGAATAGAGGTAATTATTGCTATTATTGCAGTAATTATCAAAATTATCATATAATTTTCATTTTTATTATTATTATCATTATTATTATTGTCATTATCATCATAATTATATCATTATTGTTAATAATAAAGGAATTATCATGAAAATCATCATAATTACCTGAATTAATGTAAAAAATCATCATAATTATCATTTAAAAGCGAAAAGTTTTTTTTACCTTTCAAAAAGGCTGTAATACGCTAGATTTTGCTTTTTTTTCGACTTTGGATTTTATTAGTTTTAGCCTTTATTTCATTATAAAATGCACTCTATAATTATTATTATCATCATTATCATCATTATTGTCATTATTCTTATGATTTTCATCATTTATGTCCATGATTATCATTTATTATCATTATAATTATAGCAGTGATAATGATTATTATGCTAATTATTACTGTCATTTTCATCATTATACTATTTTTTAATGATAATAACAATTATGATAATTTTAGAATAATAATGACAATAATACTCATTATAATAACAATAATATATTATTATTTCTCTTGTCATTATTAGTATAAAAACTATTAGAATAGAGTTAATTATTGCTACATTGCAGAAATTATAAAAAATTAATGATAATTATCATTATATTATTATCATCATTATTATTGTCATTATCATCATAATTATCATCATTATTGTTAATAATAAAGGAATTATCATGAAAATCATCATAATTACCTGAATTAATTTTAAAATCCATAATTATCATTTTAAAGCGAAAAAGGTTTTTTTCGACCTTTCTCTCAAAAGGCTGTAATACGCTAGATTTTGCTTTTTTTCGACTTTTGGATTTTTATTAGTTTTAGCCTTTATTTCATTATAAATGGACTCTATGATTATTATTATCATCATTATTGATTATTCTTATGATTATTCATTATAGGTCATTGTCATTATTCTTATGATTATCATTATAGTCATTTCGTCATGATTATCATTATTATCATTATCATTATTGCAGTTATAATGATTATGCTAATTATTACTGTCATTTTCATCATTATAACTATTTTATAATGATAATAACAATAATGATAATTTTAGAAATAATAATGACAATAATACTCATTATAATAACAATAATAATGATATTATTTCTATTGTCATTATTAGTATGAAAATTATTAGAATAGAGTTAATTATTGCTATTATTGCAGTAATTATAAAATTATCATTATAATCATTTTATTATTTTCATTATTATTATTGTCATTATCATCATAATTATCATCATTATTTAATAATAAAGGAATTATCATGAAAATCATCATAATTACCTGAATTAATGTTAAAATCATCATAATTATCATTTAAAAGCGAAAAATTTTTTTCGACCTTCTCTCAAAAGGCTGTAATACGCTAGATTTTGCCGTTTTTCGACTTTTGGGATTTTATTAGTTTAGCCTTTATTTCATTATAAATGGACTATGATTATTATTATCATCATTATTGTCATTATTCTTATGATTATCATCATTATAGTCATTATCGTCATGATTATCATTATATCATTATCATTATTGCAGTTATAATGATTATTATGCTAATTATTAATCATTTTTCATCATTATAACTATTTTTATAATGATAATAACAATAATGATAATTTTAGAAATAATAATGACAATAATACTCATTATAATAACAATAATAATGATATTATATTATTTCTATTGTCATTATTAGTATGAAAATTATTAGAATAGAGTTAATTATTGCTATTATTGCAGTAATTATCAAAATATCATTATAATTATCATTTTATTATATTATCATATTATCATTCATTATCATAATATTATCATTATTGTTAATGATAAAGGAATTATCATGAAAATCATCATAATTACCTGAATTAATGTTAAAATCATCATAATTATCATTTAAAAGCGAAAAAGGTTTTTTCGACCTTTCTCAAAAGGCTGTATACGCTAGATTTTGCCTTTTTTTCGACTTTTGGGATTTTATTAGTTTTAGCCTTTATTTCATTATAAATGGACCCTATGATTACTATTATCTCATTATTGTCATTATTCTAATGATTATCATCATTATAGTCATCATCATTATTATCATTATTATCATTATCATTATTGCAGTTGTAATGATTATTATGCTAATTATTACTGTCATTTTCATCATTATAACTATTTGTATAATGATAATAACAATAATGATAATTTCATTATTGCAGTTATAAGGGTTTATTATGCTAATTATTAATGTAATTTTCATCATTATAACTATCTTTATAATGATAATAACAAGAAGAATATAATTTTAGAAATAATATGAAAATAATACTCAATATAATAACAATAATAATGATATTAACTATATCTATTGTCATTATTAGTATGAAAATTATTAGAATTTCATCATTATAACTTTATTTATATGATAATAACAATAATGATAATTTTAGAAAATAGTAATGACAATAATAATTATAATAACAATAATGATATGATTTCTATTTGTCATTATTAGTATGAAAATATTAGCAATAGAGTTGAATTATTGCTATTATTGCCAGAAATTATAAAAATAATTATCATTATATTGTTCATTAATAAAAATTGACTCTATGATTATTTATTATCTCTCATTGTCATTATTCTTATGATTATCATTATAGTCATTATCGTCATGATTATTATTATTATCCTTATCAATTATTGCAGTTATAATGAAATTATTATGCTAATTATTACTGTCATTTTTTCATCATTATAACTATATTACAATAATGAATAAATTTTAGAAATAATAAGGACAATAGTAATCATTATAATAAACAATAATAATGATATTATTATGATTTCTATTGTCATTATTAGCATGAAAATTATTAGAATAATTATTTCTATTATTGCATTAATTATCAAAATTACCATTATAATTATCATTTTATTGTTAGCATGATTATTTATTGTCATTATCATCAATAATTATCATCAATTATTGTTAATAATAAAGGAAATTATCATGAAAATTATCATAATTATCTGAATTAATCATAAAATTATAATTTAAAAGCGAAAAGATTTTCGACCTTTTCTCTAAAAAGGCTGTAATACGCTAGAGTTTACAGCTTTTTGACTCAGGGGATTTTATTAGTTTAGCTTTATTTCATTATAAATGGACTCTATGATTATTATCAATCAATTATCATCATTATTCTTTATGATTATCATCATTATAGTCATTATTGTCATGATTATCATTTATTTATCATTAAAAATTATTGCAGATATAAATGATTTAGTCATCATAATTATCATTTAAGAGCGAGAAAGTTTATTTTCGACTTTTCATAATTTTATAATACGCCTAGATTTTGCCGTTTTCGACTTTTGGATTTTATTAGTTTTAGCCTTTATTTCATTATAAATGGACTCTATGATTATTAATCATCATTATTGTCATTATTCTTATGATTATCATCATTATAGTCATTATCGTCATGATTATCATTATTATCATTATCATTATTGCAGTTATAATGATTATTATGCTAATTATGTAATTTTCATCATTTTAACTTTTTATAATGATAATAACAATAATGATAATTTAGAAATAATAATGACAATAATAATTATAATAACAATAATAATGATATTATATTATTCTATTGTCATTATTAGTATGAAAATTATTATAGAGTTAATTATTGCTATTATTGCAGTAATTATCAAAATTATCATTATAATTATCATTTTTTATTATTTATTATCATTATTATCATTGTCATTATCATAATAATTATCATTATTGTTAATAATAAAGGAATTATCATGAAAATCATCATAATTACCTGAATTAATGTTAAAATCATCATAATTATCATTTAAAAAGCGAAAAGGTTTTTTCGACGTTTTCAAAAAAGGCTGTAATACGCTAGATTTTCCCTTTTTTCGACTTTTGGGATTTATTATTTTTAGCCTTATTTCATTATAAATGGACTCTATGATTACTATTCATTATTTGTCATTATTCTATGATTATCATTTATAGTCATTATCGTCATGATTATCATTATATCATTATCATTATTGCAGTTATAATGATTATTATGCTAATTATTAATGTAATTTCATCATTATAACTATTTTATATAATGATAATAACAAAATGATAATTTTAAAAATAATAATGACAATAATACTCATTATAATAACAATAATAATGATATATTAATTTTCTATTGGCATTATTAGTATGAAAATTATTAGAATAGAGTTATTGCTAATTATTGCAGAAATTATAAAAAAAAGAAATCATTATAATATCATTATTACTTATTATTATTGTCATTATCATTATAATTATCATTATTGTTAATATTAAGGAATTAATCATGAAAATCATCAAAGTACCTGAATTAATGTAAAAATCATCATAATTATCATTTGAAAGCGAAGAAAGGCTTTTTTTCGACCTTTCTCTGAAAAGGCCTGTAATACGCTAAGATTTGCCTTCTTTCGACTTTGGGTTTATTAGGTTAGCCTATATTTCATTATAAATGGACTCTATGATTTATTATTAATCTCTATTGTCATTATTCTTATGATTATCATTATAGTCATTATCGTCATGATTATCATTATTATCCTTATCATTTATTGAATATATAGTGATTATCTATGCTAATTATTACTGTCCATTTTCATCCATTA
>NW_020868597.1:192536-211094 GCF_003789085.1 Penaeus vannamei | reverse complement strand
GGTTTAACTCTTCCCCAGCAACAAGGGCCTCCAGCAGGAGTCGTGAAACAGTAGCTCTCCTTTTCGTTCTGTTCTGCAACGGAATGCAACGACCATTCAGAAAAGCCTTTATTCTCTGGCAGGTGAGGGACGGGCGTGAAACGTACATGTACATTAGATATGTACGTACGTGTGTATGGAATTCGTGTCGAACGAATTTGCAACAGGAATAACGAAGGGAAGAAGAAGACACAGGAATACGCCCCGATGAAGCAATAGCGAAAAGGCCTTCGGTATATTCGCGTGTTTTCTCCTTCTTCCCTTCGTTGTTCCTGTTCTCTCGTTCTTCCCTTCGTTGTTCCTGTACGTATGTATGCACTCACGCAGACGGAGTGTCATCTGTCACATTCCTTCACATTTCTTTAGACTCCTTTTTTCCTGGAAAAAAGGCAGAGACAGAAAGAAGAAGAAAAAAATAATGTTTTAAAACCCTTGATCTAAATTTAAAATATTATAAATTATATTATAAATTATAAAAATCTAATCATCTGCCCATTCGTTCACATCTCCTTTAGACTCTTTTTTTCTGGAAAAGAGGCAGAAATAGAAAAAAAAGGAGAAAAAAAATAATGTTTTCAACCCCGATCTCAATTAAAAATATTATAAATTATATTATAAATCATAAAAATCTAATCATCTGCCCATTCGTTCACATCTCTCTTAGACTCCCTTTCTTTCTGGAAAAGAGGCAGAGATAGAAAAAAAAGAAAAAAATAATGTTTTAAAACTCCGATCTAAATTAAAAATATTATAAAATTATATTATAAATTATAAAAAATCTAATCATCTGCCCATTCCTTCGCATCTCTCTTGGAACTCTTTTATTCTGGAAAAGAGGCAGAGATAGAAAAAAAGAAGAAGAAGAAAAAATAATGTTTTAAAACCCTTGATCTAAATTAAAAAATATTATTATATCATAAATTAAAAAATTCTAATCATCTGCCCATTCCTTCACACCTCTCTTGGACTCCTTTTTTCCCATTAAAAGAAGCAGAAAATAGAAAAAAAGGAAGAAATATATGTTTTAAAACCCGATCTAAATTAAAAAATATTATAAATCATATCATAAATTATAAAAATCTAATCATCTGCCCATTCGTTCCAATCTCTCTTAGACTCCTTTTCTTTCATTAAAAGAAGCAGAAATAGAAAAAAAAAGAAGAAAAAATATATGTTTCAAAACCCTCGATCTAGATTGCCGTCACCGTCCTCTCCGTCTGCCGTTCCGACGCGATTCGGATGTCTCTACAGCGGCGAGAGAGACGACGTCGGAAGGTCCGTTCGGTTTCCTCGGCCGGTTTGTGCAAATTGTGCGAAAACCGACGCAGTGAATATTCTTTATGCGGACTTGGATGTAAGATAAATACATCTACATAAATAAATACAGAAATAAATACATCTCTGACAGTCTAGACATGCGTATCTACCAGTCTAGACAGGCATATCTACCAGTCTAGACATGCATATCTACCAGCTGGACATGCAAATCTACTAGTCCAGACATGCACATTTACCAGTCTGACATGCCACAATTACCAATCTAGACATCGCATAACTACCAGTCTAGACCATGCATAAACTTACCAGTCTAGACATGCATACTACTAGTCTAGACATGCATATCTACCATCTAGACATGCATATCTACCAGTCTAGACATGCATAACTACCAGTCTAGACATGCATAACTACTAGTCTAGACAATGCATACTACCAGTCTAGACATGCATATCTACCAGTCTAGACATGCATAATACGCAGTCTAGACATGCATAACTACCAGTCTAGAATGCATAACTACTAGTCTAGACATGCACATCTAACCAGTCTAGACATGCATATCTACCAGTCTAGACATGCACATCTACTAGTCTAGACACATGCACATCTACCAGTCTAGACCATGCATATCTACCAGTCTAACATGCAATCCTAACCAGTCTAGACATGCATATCTAAGAGTCCTAGACATGCATATCTACCAGTCTAGACATGCAATAACTACCAGTCTAGACATGCATAAACTACCAGTCTAGACATGCAGTCTAGACAGCATATCTACCAGTCTAGACATGCAACATCTACTAGTCTAGACATGCATATCTACCAGTCTAGACATGCATATCTAACCAGTCTAGAACATGCATAACTACCCATCTAGACATGCATATCTACAGTCTAGACATGCATAACTACCAGTCTAGACATGCATATCTACCAGTCTAGACATGCCATATCTACCAGTCTAGACAATGCATATCTTACCAGTCTAGACCATGCATGTCTAGACAGCATATCTACCAGTCTAGACATGCATAACTACCAGTCTATGCATATCTACCAGTTCTAGACATGCATATCTACCAGTCTAGACATGCATCATCTACCAGTCTAGACATGCATATCTACCAGTCTAGACATGCATAACTACCAGTCTAGACATGCAATATTACCAAGTCTACGGACATGCACTACCAGTCTAGACATGCATAACTACCAGTCTAGACATGCCATAAACTTACCAGTCTAGACATGCATATCTACCAGTCCTAGACATGGCATAACTACCAGTCTAGACCATGCATATCTACCATCTAGACATGCATAACTACCCAATCTAGACAACTGCATATCTACCAGTCTAGACATGCATAAACTACCAGTCCTAGACATGCATAACTACCAGTCTAGACATGCATATCTACCAGTCTAGACCATGTATATCTACCAGTCTAGACAGCATATCTACCAGTCAGACATCATATCTACCAGTCTAGACATGCACATCTAAAAAGTCTAGACCATGCATAATCTACGTCTAGACATGCATAACTACAGTCTAGACATGGCCATACTACCAGTCTAGACATGCATATCTACCAGTCTAGACAATGCATAACACCAGTCTAGACATGCAATATCTACCAGTCTAGACATGCATATCTTACCAGTCTAGAATGCATAACTACCAGTCTAGACACGCACATTTAACCCCAGTCCTAGACATGCCATATCTACCAGTCTAGACATGCAAATATCTACGCAGTCTAACATGCAATAACTAACCAGTCTAGACATGCACATCTACGCAGTCTAGACATGCATATCTACCAGTCTAGACATGCATAATACAGTCTACCGACACGCAAACATTTTTTACCAGTCTGAGACATGCATATCACCAGTCTAGACATGCCATATCTACCAGTCTAGACATGCCATACTAATAGTCTAGAACATGCAATATCTACCAGTCCTAGACCATGCAATAACTACCCAGTCTAGACCATGCAAAACTACCATCCTAGACATGCATAAACTACAGTCCTAGACATGCATATCACCCAGTCAAGACATGCATAAAACTACCAAGTCTAGAGATGCACATCTACCAGTCTAGACATGCACATCTACCATCTAGACATGCACATTCTACCAGTCTAGGACAATGCATATCACCAGTCCTAGACATACCATAACTACCGAGTCTAGACATGCAACATCTACCAAGTCCTATATGGAATAGAAAAATGCATAAATTTATCAGATAAATTGTCAGATAGGCATTTATTTCTACGATTATGCAACGTCCGATATAGGAATAATTAATCCAAAACTCGCATAAATTTAAACAAACAAAAACTTTTCCGGTATTCGGTGTCTTTCGTCCGTGATTTGCAATGCCCGACACAAGTCCCCATTTCTTCGCGACCTTTTGGACCTTTCTCATGCTTTCTCACTCTGTCTCTGCTCTCTCTCCTCTCATCTCATCTCTGTTGGACTTGATTTTTTCCCGAATTCAGAGACGCTTCGCGTTGAGGAGGAAGAGGGGGGATTGGGGTGTGGGGGTGGGAGCGGTGGGACATCGGGGTGTCTCTGTGCAACGACAGCGGAGACCACTTGCTCCTTTTACTCCTTTTCGCTGAATGTGGGTGCCGATGCTTGATGACTGATCTGATGCATGACTCATGAGATCTATGATTATGATACCATTACAAGATCCTGAAACGGATAACCAGCACACATCCCACCACACACACATTCTATATCAACAGCTGTTCCTGCGTGACGCCAGTCCAGTTGGTGTTTGCATGGTGGGCTAGTTGTAGCGTGAAGTGGGGAGATGGCTTAGCGCATGAATGTCAGAATGAGAGGAACACGTAACCACCACCACGATAGAACTCCAAAAAAACGACACATATGTAAAGAGTTAATGAAGTGTTCAGATGGAAGTGGAGGATTAGTGTAGTGTTGAGGCAGTGTATAGGATAGGGAAGAAAATGTTGGGGAGTGGTGGTTGTAGGTATGATATGGGGTAATAGTGATGATAGTTGTAATATAGTATTGAGTGTAATTATGGAGCGGAGGTAAAGTGACGAGTATATTCTGATGTTGGTTGTGCTCTATCGCGTGACACTAGCCTGCTACTCCACCGTAAGCTGTTGATCCTCCACTCAAATCACCCTACCCCACCCATAGTATATATATATAATATATAATATATAGTATATACAGCACCACACGACACAATACACACACACACACACACAACACACACACCACACACAGCACACACACCACACATATATCATACTTATAGGTATATCATAGTATATATATATATATATAATATATTTAGTATATATACACCACATACAACACAGGAACCACAGACACACACACACACAACACACAACATATGTCAAATAATATATATATAATACTGCATATATAATATAATATATATATTATATATATATATACCTGATAATATATTATATATATGTATTCTATCTATCCTGCTTTAATCTATCTATCTATCTATCTATCTATCCTGTAATGTAGTATGCATGTACTGTAGGTACATATAAATAATATACATATATATGTTAAATATTATATATTATATATTATATATATATATGAATAATATATATATATATATATATATATATACACACATACATACATACTTTTACATATATAAAATATAAATATATCAGTATATAATATATGTAAAATATATATATATATATATATATATATATATATAGTACTATATAATTATATGTATATATATTACTTGTATATATGCAATCATATATATATATTCATATATAATATATATATATATATAATAATCCATGTAAGTACATAATATAAATATATATACTCACTCACACCTATAATATAACTATTATATATACTATATATATAATATATCATATACACACAACACGCACAACACATATATATCATATAAATATACTATATATATTATAATATATATAATATATATACCCCTACTACCTCCATAATAATATATGTATGGTATCACACACAGCACCAACACACACACACACACACACAACACACACATAGAATACCATACATATATGCGTATATAATATATATATATATATATATATATATTATATAATATATACTATATATATATATAATATGTACAGCACACACACACACAGACTGGCGCCTGGCAGCTTCACTGTGCCACGCCTCCCGACACCTCCAGCCCGAGAGCTACAGCCAGAGATGACTGCCACAGCAATCGCACCTGCCGCAGCCGACATACAAGCAACAGCGGAAGCCAGACCCCACCCAGCAGTCCAAGCAAAAGCCCCCCATCATACTACAAGGCTTAAAAAAGCTGAGGTGTTGTAATTTTCCTCAATTGTTTTTCACATTATACAATGTCCCCCATATGTTTTCCGTTTTCCAGTATTTGTGATAATGAATTTCTTAGTCTGTTTCGCCAGAGTCGCCACGACAACATCCTATCTTTTGATGACATTGACAGTATGAATCTTGTAACCTTCCCTGAAAACAATGACGGTATGACTGATAACAATAACCCTGATGTTTTCCTTCAACAGTCCCTGCAGTTTAAAAACCCGTCTTCTAAGTACATATTTCCCGGCTCTAAGGTTGATAAAAGTTTTGCATCTTTCACTGTTTTAGGATATAATATTAACAGCATTCCTAAACATCTTGATGATCTCGTAAACAGCTGTGTTCTGCCTCTAAAGTTTACTGTTGATGTCATGTGTATGTGTGAAACGAAGCTCACGGAAGAAATTCAAAACCTGTACGACATTAAGACTTATCAGATGTTCACCAATAATACCAGCAGGGGTAGCGGGGTATAGCAGTATTTGTTCATGAGTCACATAACGCTTGCCCAAGACCAGACCTTACAGTTAATAACCTCATCATGGAGAGCCTTTTCATTGAAATATTTAATAAATCCAGTAACATTATCGTCGGTATGATTTTACAAGCGTCCCAAATCAAATAACCAGCTTTTCTTTGACAAGCTCAATGAAATCACTACAGTCTTGGCATCTGAGAACAAACGCTGCTATATTACGGGTGATTTTAACATAAACTTGTTAAATTCAGCCATGCCTGCCTCTAGAAACCTGTCAAACCTTTTTCACGAAAATATGTTTTATAACTGCATAACGAAGCCCACTCGTGTGACAGACAGTTCTGCAACATTGCTGGATCATATCTGGACAAATGACCTTGCACATAATCTGGATAATACAATAATATACTCTCATATATCTGATCACTTTCCAGTAATTTTCTGAATTCAAGTCGTAACAATAGCACAATCTGGCAAAATAGATATTCAGTATAGGGATTTCTCGGAGCAAAATGTCCAGCTGTTCACTCAGCACTTGCAAACTGTGTCTTGGGACTTGGTTTATATTCCTGCCAATCCTAATATCAAGCTTGCCAATTTCTATACTATATTCACAACTTCATTCAATGTTTTCTTCCCTTTGTTACATAAATCTCTAAAGCCCTTGCCAAGCCACATAACATCAGAAATAAAAACTTTGATTGCCCAAAAGAATAAATTACAAAGAAAATATGCAAAATATCCCCTGACTTATGGAGAAGCCTTCCGCTCAATTAGAAATCAGTTGACCACCACTATCCGTAATGCAAAGTCAACTTACCTAAAAAGCAAGTTACTTCAAGATCCTAGTAACTCACAGACGACCTGGAAGGTGCTTAACACTATCCTAAACCGTAACAAGACCACGTGTGAACAAACCCACTCAATCAATGTTAGTGGTAAAGTTGTGACTGACCCTCATGATATTGCTGAACAATTTAATATTTACTTCAGTGATATCGGAACGAATCATGATTTGGATTCCCATAACCACAATGATAATTTCGAAACATTTTTGAGACATCCAGTAAATGACAGGATGTCCCTCCCCCCAGTCACAGTTCAGGAAGTGCTGGACACAATTAAATCTACAAAAGATACTTCCGCTGGTCACGATGAAATACCCATAAAACTAATAAAAAAGATTGCTCCATACATAGCCCATGTATTAGTTGATATATTTAATGCTTCTTTTCAAACTGGAACATTCCCCGATACATTAAAGATCGCCAAAGTCATACCCATTTTTAAAGCAGGTGATAAAAATTCAATTAATAATTACCGCCCCATTTCCATGTTATCAACATTAGCTAAGCTACTTGAGAAATTGGCATTAAGACGCTTAGAAGAATACTGTAAACGCAATAAAGTAATAACACCTTCCAGTATGGCTTTGTCGATGGAAAATCCACTCAGTCTGCTCTCGTAGATTTTACTAGTTCAGTATTACGTTCATTTGATAATAAAAATTGTTCACACTCAGTATATTCTTAGACTTTAGCAAAGCATTTGATACTGTAAACCACAGAATTTTTGTTACGAAATTATCACTATGGTATTAAAAGATAAACGCCAAATAATTGGTTTAATTCTTACTTAACAATAGAGTTTCACAGTCATGTTTCATTTATAGCTAAAGTTCCCTTCTCCCACCTGTCTAACTGATGAAATACGCGGGATATAGCAGCCGCCCTTTGATGGCTCTAAACAGCTCCTAGTCGGAGGTTTATGTCCCCATACTTGGTCCATTATCTCGTATTCATTTAATATTATGACTATAAATGACTTTTCCGTGAACTGTACCAATACCTCTAATTTAATCTTTACCTTTTTTTTGGCTTCGATGGGCGGGGGTCCTTACGGCGATTGTGGGGATCTTTTTGCCCCTGCCCTCCCCCTCCACCCCCCCCAAACCCTTGCATCCACCTTAGATTGGTTCTCCGACATTATTCCCTGATCACCTCAGATGCAGCCCCCACTACATACCTGCGCCAAGAACCGTACCAAATACGACAACTGGTATTTCTCTTATGCATCATCTCAGCCTCATCACATGATACACCTCCTAATACACCTACATATCATTGTCTAGTATCATCATCTTCCAGCTCCGCCATTCATAAAAGATCGCGAGGCGCACCGACTCCTGCTCAGTAACTACATACGATCTTGACTGCTAAACTTGTATCACAATACCTGCCGACTATTGTCAACTTACATGTCCCGTCTTGGTGCTAAAGTCTAGATCTCAAATCGATTTAAGTCGTCTGGAGCAACCAGATAATCCAATGTGATCCGTTCAGCATAACTCACGCATAACGTCAAACGTGTCATCATCGTACCATCATGACGTATATAATGGTCTTTATCCACCGAAGCCTTCAAACAGATTATATTATCGCTCAATCGATTCCTTATCTTTACGTTACCGTTGTAACGGTGTATTGATTGATTGAGCGAGTGGATTTAGTCCCTCCATACAGAATCGCCTTCACAATGTCCCGCACTTTTTACCGCTTCAGCATAGAACAGTCCAGCAACGCCTGCATTGCCACGCATCTCGCGTCGCTTAGGCTCGTCCTACATGGCCATCATTTACCAGCACCAATGCCGCGTATTCACGAGAAGCAGCTTAATATTACCTGATATATCAAATTTTCATGACACCCGCAACTTGACATCGATATTACGCTGTCTGCCTTGCCAACATACCGTTTTTCCTAACATGTCGCTAAGATGTCCACCGATATAACAACTAATTGCGTTACATATCATCACGCAAGTACATACGTCAATAGATTGCTTTTAGAATAATGCTTCTCGCTTCTCACACTATACGCTCTTTTAGATAACTCGTACACTCAGTCAAAGACAGTTATAGATTAACCGTGGTCAAAGATCTGGACCACTCTCCCCGAAAATCTGAGAATAAAGCCTACCTTTGAGGCGTTCAAAAAGACTCTCAAACAACTACCTTTGTGCGCCAAATTAAACTTATAAACAATGTTGTAGTCGCTAGTCTAGATTACTGGCAGTAAATAAATATTCATAACACACAACATATTTCCGATACTTGATTCTTAAACTACATTTATTTATCTACATTTTATCTCGTCTTTGTATTTGATTTCTGTATAAGTTTATTTTTACTAACTTGTCTCTGCGTTGTAATGTATGACTAATGTATTGTTATATTGTCTCCTGTATATATCATTCTGGGTACCCATCATATAACTGATGAACATGACCAAAATTCTCTGTACATACTTTGTTAATCAAACAAAGCCTTTTCAAGAGAGTTTCACCCTCTCAAAAGGCTGAGCCACGTTTTATACACACTAAATGTACCACATTATCTATAAACTATTTATCGGCTAAATAAACTGTTTTCAATTCTCAAATTCAATTTCCATTTCGAGTCTGAACCTCCTCATACCTACCGTAACTCGGAGTTCGACTCCTCCTTCCGTCCACCTCGAGTTTTGACCCTCCTCCGTACACCTGACTTCGACCTCCTTCTCCGTCACCTCGAGTCTGAACCTTCCTCCTCCGTCACTGGACTTCGACCTCCTTCTCCGCTCACCTGCGACGTCTGACCCTCCCTCCTCCGTTCACCTCGAGTTCATGACCTCCTCCCTCCGTCACTCTGAGTATGACCCTCCTCCTCCGTCACCTCATAGCGTCTGAACTCTATCCTCCCTCCGTCCATCCCCCTGGGACTTCGAGCTCCTCTCTCCAGTCGTCCCTCTTCGCGAGTCTGCACTCCCTCCTACCTCTCCGTCATTTGGACCTTCCGACTCCTTCTCCCGCTCCACTTACTAACTCGACGTTGATAAGCAGAACTTTACGCGTTCGCAACCATGTTCCCTTTGACCTTCCTGCCTCCTGTCACCTCAGAGTCTGACCTCTCCTCTTATCGCTCACTCGAGTCTCGACTCCCTCCTCCGTCGTCGTCGCGCCTTCACCGTCCTGAGCCTCGGAGCGACGGGTCGAGGAGAGTCGCACATAGGCCTACATTTAACTTTGAGGTCAGCGACGGGCCTCGGTGCGTCGCATAGGCCTAGAGTAGATTTTGAGGTCGGTCATTGATCGTCGATTACGCCCCTCTCTTCCTCCGCCCACGGAAGTCATTTCTGGCCGCGTGGGCGTGATTGGGCTGATGACCTTTTATTTGTGGTTTACTCTTCTCGTTGTCTTATTTTTCCTCTTTGTCTTTTCCTTCGACCTGTTCAGGATGCCAAAGTCATTCATAGAGTCATGAGAGGAAGATGTCGCGAGAGTAAGTATGGATGTCATGAGAGTAAGTTAGGATGTCATAAGTAGTCATAAGAGTAGTAGATGTCATGAGAGTAAGTAGGATGTCATGAGATAAGTAGGATGTCATGAGAGTAAGTAGGATGTCATGAGAGTAAGTAGGATGTCATGAGAGTAAGTAGGATGTCATGGAGAGTTAAGTCAGGATGTCATGAGAGTAGAGTGTGACTTTGCATGAGGAGTAATCAGACATTGTCATGAGAAAGGTTTAGAGTCATGGGCTTATAGTACAGGTCAGCGATGTCATAGTAGTACAGTAGTATGTTCCATGAGTGCGTAACAGGTTAGATGTCTATGAGAGTATGGCCTAGGCATTGTCATTATGCGCCAGTCCTTATTAGATAATGCGCGATGAAGTATGGTTAGCAATCCATGAGAGTAACGGCTAGTGATGTCATTATAGATAACCGCTAGATATCCGAATGTAAGTAGAATTAGGTCAAAGTAGACTGTCAACGAGAATAAGAGTGATGTCCAAGAGAGTAAGTAGAATGTCATGAGAGTAGGTAGGATGTCACGAGAGTAAGTAGAAAGTCGCGAGAGTAAGTAGGATGCCACAGGAATCAGAAGTCACGATTCATGATGTTTCGGGAGTCAGGGTGTTATGAAATGTCATGGGGATCAAGATGTCATGCAAGACAGGATGCCACAGGAGTCAGGATGTTGCAAGGGTCAGAATGATACGAGAAAAAGGATGTCCCGGGCTACTTTTTGCGTTTAATATTTTGGTGAACGCATGGGTGTAGGCTGCACACGCATACTCACAAGTACACGTGTAGATATTTATATGTATGACTGTAAATATAAGTTTATGTACATGTAAGCATATATCTATTTATACTTACATCATACCTCACTGCTCGCCCGCTTATTTGCCTATCACTGTTGATTTTCCCTATATTACCGCATTTTAAAAATCATTTGTTATTCTTTTTCACTTTACATGCGTTTTTTCATGACACTTCCCTACATATGGTTTGTGTGTGAGGGGGGGGGGGGTAGGATTCGTGTTTTGGTACAGTAGCGGACAAAATTCCTTTAACGAAGTGTGTTATTAAGCGGATATTCAAATCGGAACTCGAAACATGCTCGACAAAAGTTTTGGTTGCGACTGTACAAGCGGATATTTTTCCTGTTGGTTCTTCGGTGCCCATTTGCGGGTGGAAAACGTGTGTTTATATTAATGGGAATTTATTTCTCTTTCATAAAGCAAATTTGTCCATTCTTGGTACTGATGCTTAATGCTCTTGTACTGATGTTTGAGTTTCCGTGTAAAATATGGCCTAAGGATAATTGATCTTATCTTAATATTACAATAGTATTTATCATTTTCTATTTTAGATATGACGGAATCAAGGAATATTATTTTAAGCAATTATTTTTTTTTTTTCAACAATGATAACCTCTTAGTCAGCCAAACAAATAATATCTACCAGACTGCAGGTCCTCCTCGCATGACTCTAAAGTGTACCATCCCCAATTACCGTTTTGCACCAGAACTGATGTCTCATTCCCCTCTCCATCCCTAATTGACCCCGCACAATCCAAGCGACCTAATCTGACCTCCTACCTGACAAGGCAGCAATATCCACTTCTCCTTACCCGACCCCGCAGCCTCTGTGTAATCTCAGCTGATCTTATTCCTGGCAATGTGGTCCTGGTCCCTACATCCGGCCTTGGGAAATGAATCATGGCGAGATCACCGTCATATCCGCAATGGAGGTCATCACCACAGGCAGAGGAGGCCGCACATTTGAGGAGCGGAAACATATTAACTTATTGAAACATATTCAGCATATCAACCAGAGAATTAGGATATTCTCATAAAACAGCTATGGATGTAAGTGAAGTATTTTCTTTTATTTTTATGACATCATCGGCAATTGCTTGCAGACACTCATGTTAGAAAGAAATGAGGAGACGTCGGGATAAACCTAACCACCAGCAGGACAATGACCGTCCGCATAAAACGTCGGGAAGGGAAATGTCCGCTTAAGCAAAACCATGCATAGGGAAATGTCCGCCTGGTAGTGACGGGATTGCTTCTGTCTGCACGGTCACTTTTCTGTTTGTGTGCATTTTGACCGGGTGTTTATGTGTGTGTGTGTGTGTGTGTGTGTGTGTGTGTGTGTGTGTGTGTGTGTGTGTGTGTGTGTGTGTGTGTGTGTGTGTGTGTGTGTGTGTGTATGTGTGTTTATACATACATATTTACATATCCATATACATAAAGAACCTTCCCCGTACAATGAGCTGTACACACCAGGCGCGTTGTACCATTACGTACAAATACAAGCCAAGTCCCCCCCCCCTCCCAGCGCATGGCAGCAGACGGAGAGGCATCGTCCGAGGCCCTAATCACCTCGGTGTGGCGATAAGATTAGACTCAATTATCCTCGAAGAAGTTACAGTCCGATCCCGAAATTGACTCGGGTTTCTCACGCAGCTCCGCCCTTTAAGATGTATCGTGAATGATCCATAAATATTCGGTTAATTACTCGGTTGTGTCATTATGGATTTGTAAATGCTGTGTTCTCTGCTCTTTATCCTTCTGTTCATTAAGGTATTACATACATGTCGATGTCTAATGAGGAATTATGGTGCAGGTCGCGTTAATCCGTTTAATATGGATAATAAATGATAGCTTTGCCAAGGCATACCTGTCCCTGCGGCCTCCATGGCAACACTGCTCAGGCACGGCATTGCATTCATGCGAAGAAGATTCACTGTCAATGCTCGTCGCCCTTTGACGCTAAACACAAATATACAATCCAGACACGCACAGATAAGCACATATATACACGCAGGCACACACGTACGCACACACACACACACATACACACACACATACACACACACACCACATACATACACACACACACATACATACATATATATATATATATATATATATATATATAATATATATATATATATATATATATATATATATATATATATACTTACACAATACACACAAATACAGACAGACACACAGATAGATATAGACAAAACCAGTTGCGCCCATCGACCCATCCCCATCTACGGTCCCAAAGCAAGCGCCCGCCGCCATTCCCATGCTTATGTGCCCCCCCCCCCCCCCGGACTCCGCGCGAGGAGCGACTCAACAGCTGCACTCCTTCAAGCCGCCGCTGCAGCCCCGACGCGCCCTGGCCTCCGTCCCAGCCCAGGCCAGACGCTCCATCAGACGGCGAGCCCTATGAAGGATCTCCTTACACGCGAGATAGCGATGATTCCCGTCCCTCGGGATTGGGTTTCTCGATTCGGCCCGAGTCTGGGGGGGCGCCCGATCCTTGGAGTCGTCACTGGCCTGGCACCTGTCAAGATTAGAAACGTATCTAACATGTATCGCGGGGAATGTCAAGTCTCGCGAAAGACTCCGGGAGTGTTTGGCAGCATAATTGCGTGTCTTTTAGGTTTTGTTTTTGTGGTTCATTTCCTTTTCGGGTTTCTTGTGTCGGCTGTTATCGTCACTTCAATACCTTATCTATATAACTAATATAGATTTAGCGACCTTTTGCGACATAAAAATAGTTCTGAACAGCGGTTTTGAATTAGATACATGGTCTATGTATATAATATCATATGGATTTTTAGTCTGTAGGGGAATAACAACTATCTATCCAATCTGCATATATCTATCTATTTTCATGACCTATGTATAATACCTATCTATCTATTTAATAACATATATAGATATTAGCGAACATATGGAAGCTAGTCTGACCGCGTGAACATCAGCTGATACCGTACAAGGCTTCTGAAATACAGTGCATATCGGTTATAGGAAATTCATGTAAATATATCAAATATTATGCACGTTGACCGCTATAACATCAATTCAGAATAAATATGAGCAAAAGAGTGAGTGAGTGATTGAGAGAGAGAGAGAGAGAGAGAGAGAGAGAGAGAGAGAGAGAGAGAGAGAGAGAGAGAGAGAGAGAGAGAGAGAGAGAGAGAGAGAGAGAGAGAGAGAGAGAGAGAGAGAGAGAGAGAGAGAGAGAGAGAGAGAGTGAGAGAGAGAGAGAGAGAGAGAGAGAGGAGAGAGAGTGAGAGTGAGAGAGAGAGAGAGAAGAGTGAGAGAGAGAGAGAAAATAGAAAGAAAGAAAAGAGAGAAAGAGAGAAAGAAAGAAAGAGAAAGAGAGAGAGAGAGAGAGGGGTGGAGGAGAGGGGAGAGGGAGAGAGAGAGAGAGATAGAGAAAGAGAAAGAAAGAGAGAGAGAGATAGAGAGGTAGATAGATAGATAGACATAGATATATAGATAGATAGAGAAAAAAAACATAATCAATTTTAAGCAAGCCCACTATCAATAAATCATTCATCATTAAAAAAAGAAGGAGAAAGGGAAATGAAAGAAGAATCACTATCACCTTGTAGGAATAAAAAAAGAAAGAAAAAAACGTTACTCACGCGAAAAGGCGATCAAAGTCTTTCATTAAAAAAAGAAAAGTACGGTATTCTTCCTTTTCTTCTTCCTTTGCTTTCTCTCTTTCCGTTTTCACTCGATTCTACTCCTTTCGTCCCTTTTTTTGTAGAGTCCTTGCTGTCTCGCTGTGTCTATATATTAAAAGAAAGAGGAAAAAGATGTCTCTAAAACTACTTTTGTCTCGGACTACGGCAAGTAAGTTTTAGATTTGAAAAAAAAAAAAGTTTTCGTTTTTGTTTTTACTTTTTTTATTGGTTCTTTTTGCTTTGATGTCTCCTCCTTCTTTCCCCTTCTTTTTTGCCTCTTTTCATTATCTCTTTTTCGCTTTTCTTCCCCGCTTTTACTTTCCTTCATGTCCGCTGTTTTCATATTTTCATGTCACTTTTTCATACTTTAATCCCACTACATTCGGGTAGTTTCCGTGACAGCCTGTCTATCTTTCGTTCATTTTTTAATGTTTTTTTTTCATCATTACCATTTTTTCTTGAGTGGTGGTGGTGGTGGGGGGGGGGGGAGGGCTAATTATCATATCTTATCATCTTTTCCCCCCCACCATTTTTTTTTCTTTTTCTTTTTTTTGGCTTCATAGTGATTATGACCGTACTACCTTGTTCCTCAGGTGCTTTATGATGATTTATAACCTTCTACCTCTAATCTTTAGCCTTTGTTTGCATTTCTAAATTTTTCATCCAGGGAACAACAGGTACAGACAAGAACAAGTGCCCCACCCCCCTCTTTCGCTCCCCCCCCCCCCCACCTTATTTCCGGTGTCCCTTGGCGTGTTATTGAAACCAATTATGAAGAATTAATACCTGGAGTTTCTTTCTACTCATTTTGGGGAAAAAGGTCTTATTACGTAGTCTTTTTTTTGAGGGGTGGGTTGGGAGAGAGAGAGAGAGAGAGAGAGAGAGAGAGAGAGAGAGAGAGAGAGAGAGAGAGAGAGAGAGAGAGAGAGAGAGAGAGAGAGACAGAGAGGAGAGAGAGAGAGAGAGAGAGAGAGAGAGAGAGAGAGAGAGAGAGAGAGAGAGAGAGAGAGAGAGAGATGAGATGAGAGAGAGAGAGAGAAGAGAATGAGAGAGCGAGAGACAGACATATAGATAGATAGGTAGATAAATAGATAGAGAAAGACCGAGAGGCAGAGATAGATAGATAGGTTGATGTAGGTAGATAGATAAAAAAGATTAATAGATAGATAGACAGATAAAGAAAAGAAAGAGTCTTAGTACTTATTCCACAACCTCATATATATACAATGTTATCATTTCCCATAAACATGAATTTATGAACCACAACTCATATGTTAATATCAGAGCTCTATGTCCCTTTTTTCCTACTCCGCCTACACCAATGCGACTCTATTTACCATGTTGTTTACTTGTTTACGCTACCATTTGCTATGTTGACATTCGGACCACCCAAGAAGCTCAAACCTCATGCCTTATTCACCTCATACTCATGTTGCTCTTTGTCATGTGATTTGCGAACGCGTATACGGACTGTACTGCCGTCGACACGCTACAGCCGCCGCCATGAACTTTGCATGACCAAGGCGTAAGTTTGACTGCTGTTAATTGGATGGAAAGTGGTTGAGTGGAGGTGGCTGACCTGGAGTCATCTTCGGGTTGACGAGGGTTATGGCCTTTTGACCCCTTGTGATTCTTTTCGTTATGGATGAAGGGGATGAGGAGGAGGTGGATGAAGGGGGTAATGAAGAGGTGGATGAAGAGGATGATGTGGATGATGGATGGAGAGGATGATGAATAAGTGGATGAAAGGGGTGGATGGAGAGGATGATGAAGAGGTGGAAAAAGTGGATGAAGAGGTGGACGAAGAGGATGAAAAGGTGGATGAAGAGGAAGAGGATGTGGAACTGGATAAAGAGGTGGATGATGATGATGATGTGGAGGTGGATGAAGAGGAAGAGGATGATGTGGAAGCGGATAAAGAGGTGGATGAGGATGTGGAGGTGAATGAAGAAGTGGATGAAGAGGAAGAGGATGATGTGGAAGTGGATAAAGAGGTGGATGATGCGAGGACGACGAAGAGGTGGATGGCGAGGACGAGGGCGAGTGCAAGAAGGATCACGAGGTGGGTGACGAGGACAAGGACGAGAAAGTGGGAAAAGATAAGACGAGAGCGATGACGAGGACGATAAGAAGACAAGACGGAGACGAGACGAGGACAAGAACGAGAACGGTCAATACGGCTGACATGATGATGACATGACCTCGTCTCCCGTTCGCATGCACTGTCTATAAACTCTCTCGGTTTCGATCACTGCACGTTTGCTTTCCTGGCGTTGCATTCGAGTGCTTGAAGGTGCAATTGCTTTCGCCGTTCGTGTACGTTGGAATTCCGTCGACTCGAGTCCGTGGAGGTGTGTACGCTGTTGCACTGTGTGTGTGTGTTTATTCATGGGTGGTGTCTGTCGTTCCCGTGGGTTCTCACGCTCTTTCTTTCTCTTTCTTTCTCGCTAACTTTTTTCTTTCTCTTTTTCTTTCCCAATAACTTTTTTGTTTCTTTCTAATTTCTTTTTTTTTAATTCTCTCTGTCTGTCTCTCTCTCTCTTTCTCGCACTTTTTCACTCTCGCTCTCTCTCTCTCCCCCCTCTCTCCCTATCCCTCCCCCCTCTCTCTCTGAAAGAAAACAAACAACAACAACAACAGATAAACGTTCCAAGCCTATACTGTGACCTTTACTGGCCGCTGGTATACACATGTATGATAATCGCGTGCACATGTATACACAGAAACATACAGCCTATGCAATCACTATAGTCTTTAGGCACGACTCCGTTATCTTGCATTGCCTACAGTTTAAAGCTTGCTGTATCTTACTGTCAGCTCTGAGTTTCAAAATTCTTCTAAATACATGCTTAGATTTAAGAATGAAAAGAAGGTAATGCTTAAGAATATTTGAAAAATTGAAATATCGAACATTATGACACACAAACACACACGTATAGGATAGTTTGAAATTTTCATGCACACACACACACACACACACACATATATGTGTGTGTGTGTGTGTGTGTGTGTGTGTGTGTGTGTGTGTGTGTGTGTGTGTGTGTGTGTGTGTGTGTGTGTGTGTGTGTGTGTGCACGAAATTTTCAAACTATGCTAAATATTCTATACGCGCAATAATCTACAAGCAAAAGTACACCAGATAATGGAAATGCAATTCGTGAAAGAATCAAATAAATAAATAATAAAAATTGCAAAGAATAAAGACAGGACATACAGGATGCGGGAGGGAGGGGGGGGGCAGGATAGGGGTTTAGGGGTATGGGGAAAGAAGGTGGGGAGGGGAATGGAGGAAGGAGTAGGGGCAACTGGGGCATGAGGAAGAGGGCAGGGGGCATGGAGGAAGGGAGTAAGAGGCACTTGGGGTATGGAGAAAGAAGGGGGGGGGGTGGGAGGGGGCATGGGGGAGGGAATAGTGGCTTAGGGACATAGGGAGAAGAGGGGAGCAGGGGGGTAGGTTTCTCCAAGGGAAAGAAAGAGGTAAATGGGTTCGGTGGAGGGAGGAGGGAGGGATAGGAGGGGGAGGGGAT
>NW_020868597.1:185036-187536 GCF_003789085.1 Penaeus vannamei | reverse complement strand
CACACACACACACACACACACACACACACACACACACACACACACACACACACACACACACACACACACACACACACACACATATACATATATATATATATATATATATATATATTATGTACATCATTAAATTTTCAGCATTGCAGAATACACAAATTTCCTAGAATTCCCACATTGTCATACAGCAAAGCGGATAATAAGCATTTCAACAACCAAACAAAGGACGTTTTTAGGACGCACGTTGCATCAAATGACAGAACAAAACAAATAATGAACAACACAGATTTCTCAGAAGAACAGTAATAAACAAGAGAATCCAGAATGCTAAAAAAAAAAAAAAAAAAAAAAAAAAAAAAAAAAAAAAAAAAAAAAAAAACTGAGAACATTGCGTTTATTTGGATTTCAAGTCAAATCCCGAAAATCACTTTCGAAAATCTAATTCGGGGGCTACAGTAGACGCGGGTCGAGCGTGGGAATTAGCTAAGTGGATAAAAAAACAATACTAAATAACAAACAAACAAACAAACAAACGAAGAGAGGTTTATTCGGAACAGATCGAAAGGGTATATCATGCAGCATAATTCAAGTCAACTTTCAAACAGCTCGAGTGATTGTTATGCTCTCACGGCATACTGATCTCATATTGTGTCCGAACTTTTCCATCAAATCTGCCCATTGGCTTATATTTTAATGGTGTTATGCCAAGAGCAACGAATTCATTTGTATACATCGTGCATACTAATTTTTTCCGAGCTTACGAAAATCGACGATTTATAATACTTATCACCACGAGCACGTTTCTAAGTGTTCAGTGGACAGATAAAACAAAATGGAACAAATTATGATCCACATATGAACATTTCGTGGTCACCTAAGTATCGTATTCCAATAGTGACCACCAGTTTTAGACATAAGGAAATGTGGTCCATGAAATCGTGTACAGGCGTGCGTGTGTGTGTGCTTGTGTGTGTGTGTTTGTGTGTCTTAATGTGTGCACAAACACACATACAGTACAGTATCTACATCCACATGCATATATTGCGAAATCTTGTGTGGCATATCAGACATTATGTTTACTAAGATTCATTTTGTCATTTCTCTCTCTCTGTTTTTTTTTTTTTGATACTCAAGTCGTATGCAAATGCTCAAAATACGCAATATATACCGCGTAGCGTGTCCATTTTATCACTCATTTGCATAATTCATAAATCCATCACACACACACACACACACACACACACGCACACATACGCACACAGAGTCTCTCTTTCTCTTTCTCTATCTCTCTAACAAACACACACACACATACACACACAGTCTCTCTCTCTCTCAAACACACACACACACATACACACACAGTCTCCCTCTCTCTCTCTCAAACACACACACACACACACACACACACACACACACACACACACACACACACACACACACACCAAGAACGAGCGACCGCCTCCACCTTGAGTCCACACTATGTACACACCGGCAAAAAATCCGACAAGTGTCTGCAATTCAGCCCGTAATTATCACGTCCATCATCCTCATTTTCTGATTGAAATAAATCTTCGACCTCATCAGAAAAGAAGAAGGAAAAAAATATAGCGGAAGAAAAAGAAAAAAAAAAAAAAACAAAACATGAACGTTACGTGGCAAATTGCGGTCCTTAAGAACGATATTTACGTGCCCTCGTCCCGAACTTTCGACCTAATGGACTCCAGGCCGCGGCGTTGGGCCCAGGTCTTTCAGCACTCTCTTGCGATCTCATTAAGCCCACTAAATATGGTAAAATACGGTCCATTTACACGAACTTCTTATTTATTTTTTCGCATACGTATTCCTCGGCGTCACGGAGGAGCACCTTAAATATTGCATGCAACTGCACACACGTCGTATACTTTTTAATCTACTCCTTGGCCCATATTTGTCTACTTTCGTCTACTTCTGAGGACCCGGGCTATCAAGGAAAGGGGGAGGGGAGGGGTGAAGGGGGTCGAAGGAGATGAGAACGAAGGGAAAATGGATTAAAAAGAGAAAATTGAAGGGAGACACGAAGGACCTTTAATAGGGAAAAACGTTCAGAGTAAATTCATTTAGTAAATAGATAAATCATATTCCACAAGATAGCGAATCGGATATACCATAAAGGAAGAAGAAAGAATAAGAAAACGGAATAAAATGAAGGAAACCTCCTAAACGAAAAATGCCAAAGAGAATAGTTAAATGGAAGGAACAAGAAGAACACTAAATATTGATAACACGGATTTTTTTGTGATAAAAGACCAAAACAACAACAAAACAGGAAACACAATAAACATTAAAAAAAGAAGAAGAAAAGGAGAAGATTAAGTAAACAAAATCGACAGACGCAGATAGAGAGGAGAAAAGGAAGCATAGCGACGAGTAGATAAAAGTAGGGGATGGGGAAGAGGGGTAGGAGGGGGAAGGAGGGAAGAGTGGCTCGGTGTAGGAGTGTAGGGAGGAGGGGAGGAGGGGAGGG
>NW_020868597.1:145036-147536 GCF_003789085.1 Penaeus vannamei | reverse complement strand
ATAAAATAAGCAGTAGCAGGTAAGGTGCAGAAGAACCAGAGGAAGGGATGTACGAGAAACAAGGATAAATGAGGCCAAGAGGGCAGGAAAGGGAGCATGAGAAGCGGGATAGAGCCTAGAGAGAATTCAGCGACGAGGGATCAGAAACAGGAGATTGGCAAAAACACCGGAGGGACGCCGACTCGTGGAGCGTGGAGGAAGGGCGTGGATAAGGAGTGTATGAGGGGAGACGGCATGGGAGGGAGCAGGTGGTGGCGAAGGAGTGGTTGGAGAGGAGGGGAGGGAGGGAGCGAGATGGTATGGTTGTGGGAGGGAAGAGAGAGGTATGAATGAGAGGTATGGATAGAAGGGAAGCGGAGGGAGGGAGAGGAGGAGGGAGAAAGAGGTGGAGTGAATCGGGAGAACCACTCTTGACGTCGAGGGCCTACGTCCCGGCCAGATCAAGCCTGGCCGATTTGAAGCTTAGTCCGCCAACACGCAAAGCTGATCCGTGACGTCAATCTGGGCTGTCAACGCTCTGATATCACTCGCGGAATCGATCGGGGGGGAGGATGGGGGGTGGGGGGAGGGTGTGGGTGTGGGGTGGGGTGGAGGGGTAGAAGAGGCCGCTGGAAAACAAGGAAAAGGTAAAAAAAAAATATATATATAAGGATAAAATAAAATGAAATGGGGATAAGAAAATAAATAGCGTGTGGGTGGGGTCGTAATGGGGTATAAGGAGGCCGCTGAAGACAACGAAAAAGGTAAGATAAAAAAAAAAAAAAAAAAAAAAAAAAAATGAAACGGGGATAAAAATAAATAGGGGGGTTGTGGTGGGGGTATCGTTGGAAACAACGAAAAAAGGTGAAACAAAGAAAAAAATTGGGGAAAAAAAATAAGTGTAATCGAATGAAAAGGGAAAAATGATATGCGTGTAATTGTTTAATTCTACAGGCAATAGAGTCAGGATAGATTAAATGAAATTGATTAATAGATGTAATGCAGAAAGACAAGGTTTTATAGTAAAATCGAAGCATAGATAAATCAGGTAGATAAATTCGGAGAAAAAATAAAATCCAAATGTAGCAACTGAAAGTAAATAGACTCAAAATAGATGAAATGTAAAGAAATTGTGATAACACGACACTGATAAAAATGTAGATATAAATCCGATATAGATAAGCGAATTAGATAGACTGGGAAATAAAAAAGCGTTAGAATAAACGAAATAAATGAAATAAGATTAAATCAAAATAAAAAGAATTAGATAAATTCGAAATAAAAAGAATTAGATAGACTGGAAATAAAAAAAAAGTGTTAGATAAACTCGAAATAAAATGAAATAGATTAAATCAAAATAAAAAGAATTAATAAATCGAAATAAAAAGAATTAGAATAGACTGAAATAAAAGTGTTAGATAAACTCGAAATAAAATGAAATAGATTCAAATCAACAATAAAAAGAATCAGATAAGATTCGAAAATAAAAACGAATTCAGATAAGACTGAGAACTAAAAAAGTGTTAGATAATGTACTCGAAATAAAATGAAATGATTAAATAAAAATAAAAAGAATTCAGATAAATTCGAAATAAACAAGCATGTAGATAGATCTGGATAAAAATAAAGCCTGTTGATAAACTCGAGAATACATGAAAAGATTAAATCAAATATAAAAAAGAATCAGAATAAAATTCGAAAAAAAAAAAAAGAAATTTAAAAAAAATCTTTAGGAAAAACCCTCTGGAAAAAATAAAGCGTTAGATAAACTCGAAATAAAATGCCCAAATAGATTAATCAAAATGAAAAGAATCAGATAAATTCGAAATAAAAAGAATTAGATAGACTGGAAAAAATAAGCGTTAGATAAACTCGAAATAAAATGAAATAGATTAAATCAAAATAAAAAGAATTAGATCAACTCGAAATAAAAAGAATTAGACAGGTTCAAAATGAAAAGTGAGATAAAATCGAAATAAAAAGAACAAGACAGACTGGAAATAAAAAAAAAAAAGATTAGACAGATTCGAAATAAGAATTGGACACCTCAAAAAAAAGAAAAAAAGTGGAGGGGACTCGAAATAAAAAAGAAAGAAAGAAAGAAAAAAAAGAAAGACAGAAATTAGAATAAAAAAAGAATTGAAGAATCAAAGTAAAAAAGAAAGAAAGAAGAAGAAAAAAAAGAATTAGACAGACTCGAAATAAAGAAGAAAGAAAGAAGACGAAAAAAGAATTAGACAACTCGAAATAAAAAGAATCAGACACTCTCCAAAAAAATGACTCGAAATAAAAAAGAAAGAAAGAAAGAAAAGAAGAAGTAAGAAAGAAGAAGGAAGAAGAAAGAAGAACGAAGAAGAAAGAAGAAAGAAGAAGAATAGAAGAGAAGAAGAAGAAGAAGCAGAAGAAGAAAATGAATTAGACAGAGCCCGAAATAACACCCGAAGATCCAGAATGCATGATATCACGCTTCAGCCAGGCCGAGGTCAAAGGTTCGAGCCCATCGCGGTCAAGAGATTCCGCC
>NW_020868597.1:140411-144934 GCF_003789085.1 Penaeus vannamei | reverse complement strand
TCAATCTTTGATGAGGATAAGGTAATTATACCGAAGCCGCAGCGAAGAGGAAAGAGAGAGAGAGAGAGAGAGAGAAGAGAGGATATGGAGAGAGAGAGGGAGAGAGAGAGAGAGAGAGACGTAGAGAGATGAGAGAGAGAGAGAAGAGAGAGATGTGAGAGTTAGAGAGTAAGAGAGAGAGAGTCGACAAAGAAGAGAGAAAAAAAGCGTAGAAAATAGATGTAAGATTTGTACCCTCAATACGACAAAACTCATACCCGAGAGAGAGAAAGAGCAACGAGAGGAGAGAGAGAGAGAAGAAAGAGCGAAAACCAGAGAAAGAGAGAGAGAGAGAGAGAGATTTGGACGTGATATTGTTTATATCGAAGGAATTTCTTTTGGTTTAATAACAGTGTTGTGGTTGGGGGCTGACCGGGGGATCGTCCTCGCCGAAGAAACGGGCGGGGGGGGGTTTTGTGGGGGTGGGGGGGGGGGAAGGTTGACGATCGAGAAGAAATAAGTTGCAAAGCGAAAAAGCCAAAAAAAAAAAAAAAAAAAAAAAAAATTAATAAAAATAAAATAAAAAAATAAATAAAATAAAAACGATAAAAAATATAAAATAATAATAATAATAATGATGATAATGATAAATAATAATAATGGTTTAATGAAAGGTTAAACATATTACATAAATAAATTAGATTATAAAACAACAGCAAAACCAACAACAACAAAGAAACGACAACAATAATACATTAAAGACAATAACAAAAGCATTGTGTTAAGAAGACACAACAAAGGCAACAATCTGATCACCATAACCTTACACTTATTGAAATTACAATTTTACAATCACGCAAGAACTCTAAGACCATTATTAGTGATAGCAGCAATGTATATGCATAATATGCATGCTGAATAGAAGAGATCGTGGGACAATTATGCGAAAAAATGAAACGAAAATAACAGAAAGTGTCAAAAAAAATAATAATAAATAAATTAATAAATAAATGAAATAAAAATCATTATACAAAAAATTACATAATTAATTCTTCTTTCTCTTCTTCCTAATTAATCTAAGAACAACTACACTCAAGAACCCTTCAACAATTACCTAAGAGAGCTAAATGAGGCTGATCGCAAATAGGCTACACTATTAATTGGACGTAATTAGATAAAAAGAAACAAATAATTTCTAGATTTCCCCTCATTTTCCCCTCGCGACACAACTATACATTTTAAAACGAGGAATAAGAATTTCATAGTTTTGTTACATCAAGTGTTGTACACATTAGTATCCCGTAGGCTAGCATTTATAAGCTTCGAGTCATATACTAATAGGATTTGTTAATGTCAATATTCGTTATTCTATCTCCGTTGAAAAGTAAAAAAAAAAAGAAAAAGAAAAAGAAAAATGCATCTATTTTTTTTCATTTGTCTTTTTCCTTACGTAGTTATGTCCCAATTTACTTGACTATTAAAGCTATTTTCACTGGGAATTGGACGAGCACAGAGAGGACTGTACTTTATCATCCGTGGAACTCAACTTTCTACCGTAGAAAATTGCGAACCTGACCAAACTACTAAATACTGTGTTCATTTTTTTTTTTTTTTAATTCTCACCAAAGGGAGAGAACCAGAGAAAGCCAAGAAACTAAAGGAAAGGGCAGAGAACAGGGGATAGAGCCTAGAGAACAATAATGAAAGAAGGAAAAAGGAACTAAATGAAAAATGGAGAAAAACAACGTCGGAGAGAGCGAGAAAGGGAGGTGGAGGGGAGAGGAAGGAGAGGAGGAGAGGAGAAGGAGAAGGGGGGAAGGAAAGGATATTTATATTATTGATAATATACTATATTATTGTCTATATATATATTTTTATATATTATATATATATATTGTCCATCTTCGTTTCAACGCTGAAAAATACCATGATATAATTTTTTTAAGGTCAGGGTTATTATTGTCCATCTTAAATACTGATGGATGGTGGCGGATATCAAAGAGATACGATATATGAACTATATTTGGTGAAACTATTTCAAGTTAATTGAAACTGGTGTGACAGATTATCAAGGAGTTTGGAATTACTTGTGACATTTACAAAAACGTGAGAAGATAGAAGCGGTAATAAAGACTATGTAACACAATGTTAGAAAGAGAGAGAGAGAGAGAGAGAGAGAGAGAGAGAGAGAGAGAGAGAGAGAGAGAGAGAGAGACGAGAGAAGAGAGAGAAGAGAGAGAGAGAGAGAGAGAGGAAAGAGAGAGAGTGTAGGAGAGAGGATCCGAGAACCAGAGAGAGAACAAAAAAAGTAGCACAATAGATATTACGAGAAAGAGAGAGAGAAAGGAGAGAGAAGAGGAGAGAGAGAGAGAGAGAGAGATGAGAGAGAGAGAGACCGAGAGGAGAGAGAGAGAAGAGAGAGAGAGAGAGAGACGTGCAGCTGACTGAGTGAGTTAGAGAGTAGAGAGAAGGATCGGACAAACGAGAGAGAGAAAAAAAGTAGAAAAATAGATATAAATTTTACCTCAATACGACAACTCATACCCGAGAGACGAGAAAGAGCGAACGAAAAGGAGAAGAGAGAGAAGAGAAGAGAGATGAGAAGGAGAGAGAGAGAGATGAGAGAGAGCATGAGAGGATGGAAGAGAGAGAGAGAGAGAGAGGAGAGAGAGAGAGCGAGAGAGAGAAGAGAGAGAGAAGAGAGAGAAAAGAGAGAGAGAGAGAGAGAGAGAGAGAGAGAGGGGGGGGGGGGGGGGGGGGGGGGGGAGAGAAGAGAGAGAGAGAGAGAGAGAGAGACGAGAGAGACGAGAGAGGAGAGAGAGATGGCAGAACAGACTCAGACAGAGAAGAGAGATTATCAAAGCAAATGAGAAACACACACATGTAAAACATTCATCGCAGTAGTAACTTCATCGAACAAATTAACAGACAGACAGATGAAAATAATATTCCATGGCCAAAATCCATAAGCTAATCTTAAAAATCATATAAACCTACCATTTTTTTTTACATTTTTCTTTTCCAATATGATATCAGGCTGGTGCATGAAACACAATTTGAAAACAGTAACAACAAACGCAAAAAATGGCAACATATGCAATCTTATTATTTTCAAATTTCATTATGGAATTTCATTACGAGGCGATGTTGATATTTGCAACAAAACATACATGCAAAAATAATGCAAATTTCTCACGAAATCTGTTTTAATGTTTGATATTTTCCTAACGGATAGAAAAAGAGAAAGAGAGAGGGAGAGATAAAGATAGATAGATGAGAGACGAGAATGAGAGAGAGAGAGAGAGAGAGAGAAAAGAGAGAGAGAGAGAGAGAGAGAGAGCAGAGAAGAGAGAGAGAGAGAGGAGAGAGAGAGAGAAAAGAGAAGAAAGAAAGAGAGAGAGAAGAGAGAGAGAGAGAGAGGAGAGAGAAATATATATATATAATATATATAATATATATAATATTATATATATATATATATTATATATTATATATATAATATACATATAAAATATACATATATATATATATATATATATAAATATNACTACTCGTCCCACCTGATCTGCAGCCGCCATCCAGAGTGAAGCTTGTGGGGGAAAGCCTTAGGGAACCCCACAGGTGGATGTTGGGACCCACAGCCCGCCACCCCTTTTTATAAGGGGCAGCATCAGCGGGATGGCAGAGGTGGCGTCCACCGGAGTGACTGCCCAAGGCTAAACCTCAGGTGGGAAGTCAGGGTGGGGCTTGGAACATCCGTTCTTTATGTCAGAATGATTGGTTGCCTCTACTGTCGAGGAATTGGGAGGCGAGGGTTGAGCTGGCTGCTCTCTCGAAGTGAGAAAACCTGGCAGTGGCAGGGACAGTGTAAGTGGCTACACCTATTACTGGTTGGACCGCAGTGACGGTCACCATCTCCAGGGAGTATCCATAGCCATCTCCAGCAGACTCCAGCCCTCGGTAGGAGAGGTTACTCCTGTCGATAAGCGTATAATGGTGTTGAGACTGAAACTATCATTTGGCTTCATGTCTCTTATTGCTGTGTACGCTCCTACTGATGTTTGTAAACTCTTGTTCTACGCCAAAATTGCGTCTGTGGCAGATAGTTGTCACCAGTAAGATATTTGTATTGTTCTAGGTGACTTCAATGCAGTATCTGACTGTGATCTAGCTGGCTATGAGATGTCTGTCGGTCCCCAGGGTTCAGGAGCTGATACCGGTAGTGAGAAAAGCCTCCTTTTCCGGGACTTTGCAAGGTCCCAGAACTTGAGGATTTCTGGCTTCTGTACCAGCGCTCAGACCAAAATCGTTGGACATGGTACAGTGATGTGGGTAATGCAGCCAAGGAGATCGACCACATACTCGTTAGCACTCGTTGGAGGATTTACCAGAACTACAGGGTATATAGGAGTGCCAAGTTCTGTGGTACTGACCTTAGATTAGTTGCGGCTACCCTCTCCAAAAGTCCCTAGCGGTCCAATGATCACCCTAGGGCGTTGCATTTGGACAGAGTGAGGGGAGGGGAGTGCGCCTGGGGGGTTTGC
>NW_020868597.1:122911-130411 GCF_003789085.1 Penaeus vannamei | reverse complement strand
TATTACTATTATTGTTATTACTATCATTATCATGGCTATTATTTGTATCATCTTTATCATTATTGTTATTGATATTATCATTATTAGACCATCATCATTATCATCGTTATTATCATAATCACCATTATCATTAAAATAATATTATCCTCTTTATCATAATCATTAATATAATTAGTATTGCTACTATTATCATTATCATCATCATTATTACCATAATCATTATTATTATAATTATAATTATATAATATTATAATTGTTATTATTATAATTATTCTCATTACTGTTATTATAATAATAATTATTATTGTTAATATCATTACAATTGTCATAATTATTTTTGTTAATATTATCATCATTGTTGTTATCATTATTATTATTGCTATTCTTACTATTATTGTTATTATCATTAATATTATTGTCATTCTTACTATTACTGTTGTTATCATTATCATCATTATTTTCATTATCATTATTACTATCCTCATCATCATTACGAATATTATTATTTTTATTTTTATGATTATCACTTTTATTATCATTATCATTATGATTACTTTTGTTGTTGTTATTACTATCATTATCATTATAATCATTATCATCATTAATATCATTAGTAATGGTTCTAGCATTAGCAGTAATAATAGTGTTATTATTATTACTATTACCTTTATCTTTATTGTTATACAGTGAACCCTCGCTATAACGCGGTTCACCTTTCGCGTTCTCGCTGCTTCACGGATTCACATTGTGCATTGTGTTCTGCATTTTGATTGGCTAAACAGTCTCTCCGCTTCTTCTCTACCTGTGTGTCAATAACGTTACGGTTTGGTATGTACATGTACGTAAAACAGCTTGGCAAATTTAAATTTGCAAATTTTCTCTAAAACCCATGAAGCCTTCAGTTCGTATTGATGATTAAAATTATTATTTTACAGTACAGTACCTATTTGTAAAAAAACGTTTATACAGTACTTTCATTTGTTAAACAAATGTTTGGGCCTGTAAAAAGGTTTTGTTCTTTGGTTTTATTGTATTGTAGACTATTGCATTGTATAATAATTGTAAAAAAATAAAGGTTACTACTTCACGGATTTTGCCTATCACGGGTTCTTTTTGAAACGTAATCCCCGCGAAAAACGAGGGTTCACTGTACTTACTGTTATACTACTGCTACGCCTATCATCATCATCATTATTATAGTATTAACATTGCTATCATCATTACTGTTATCATCATTCTTATTACTATCATTAATAATGATATTATTATTATTATCATCATCGTCACCATTATCAATATTATTACTGTTATCATTATTGTTATCATTATCATTACCATTATCAGGAACATTTTATTATCATCTTTATTTTTGTTATTATTACTGTTACAATTATTTCTATTATGATTATTGCAAACATTGTTCTTATTATCTTGGTTTCCACAATCATTAATATTATTATCATTTGTATTATAATTATTGTCCTTATTATTACATTACCTTAATATTAGCATTATTATCGTTATTATGAATATCATCATTATTATCAATATTATTTTCACTATCATAATGATCATTATGATTATCATTGCTATTTTATCATTATTATTATCAATGTAATTTTCTTATTATCATTATTGTTACTATCATTATTTTTTTCAATATCAATATTATCATTTCCATTATAATTACTATCATTATTATTATTACTATAATCCTTGATACTATTATAATTACCATTATTATTATTATTAGTAGTAGTAGTATCATTATTGATATTATGATATATCATTATCATTATCATTATCATTATCATTATCATTATCATTATTATTATTATCATTATTATTGTTATTATGATTATTATTATATATATCATTATTATTATTATTATCATTTTATTTATCATTATCATTATTATTATTACTGTCATTATTATTATTATTATTATTATTATTATTACTATTATTATTATTATTAATATCAATACTATCCTTTTTATTATCATTATTATTATTATTATTATCATCAGAATCATCATTATCATTATCATTGTCACTATCATTTTTATCATCATTATCATTATCATTATATTTATCATTATCACATTCATTATCATTATCCTCATATCATTATTATTAATACTATTATTATTATTATAATTATCATCATTTTCATTATCCTCATCAATATCATTATCATTATCATTATTATTATCATTGTTATCATTATGAACATCATTATAGTCAACATCATCATGTTTATCATTATTGTCATTATTATCATTATTATTGTCGCTGTCACTATTACTTTCATTATTATTAATTATCATTGTTATCACCTTTATTATTGTTATCATTACTATCATCATTATTATCATTATTATTTCATTGTAATCAGCATCATTTTCTTTGTTTTCATCACTGTCATTATAATTACAATTATGATGATGATGGTTGTCAATATTATCATTATAAATATTATCATCATTACTATTATTTATATTATTATTGTGATTGTTATTATCATTATTCTTATTTGTAGTAGTACTAATATCTTTCTGATCTTCATCAGTATTATTATCATGATCAATATTATGATTATAATGATCATTATCATTATCATTATTATTATTATTATCATCATTATTATTATCATTGTCAGTATTACTAACTTTACTATTACTATTATTGTTATTATTTTCATCAGAATCGTCTTTTTTTCCGATTTTCATTATCATCATTATTATATCATTATTATTCTAATTGTTACTATTATTATCATTATTATTCTTATATTACTATTATCATTATCATCATTACTGTTATTGTTATCAGAATCATCAATGTTACTTCATTATCAATATTATCATTATTGTTATTATTATCATTATTGTTATTATTATCATTACTATCAGTGTCATTATCACAACTATTGCCATATTATCATTATTATCACTATTATGATTACCATTATTATTAGTATTAGTAGTAGCAGGATAGGTAGTATCAATATTAGTGGTATTAGTATCATTATGATACAAATACTAAGAGTAATAACAATTGTCATCATTTTCTTTTTTATTATTCATATCATTATTATTGTTACTATTCTTATAACTAGTATTATCATTATTACTATTATCATCATTATTATTATCATTAGTATTATTAATATCATTATTATTATTATTGGTATCATCATTATTAGGTTTAGTATTACTTTCATTACTATTATTATTACTATTATCATAATAATATTTTTATCACTATAATTCTTATCACATTCGCCGTTACTTCCAGAATTACCTCCGCCAAGAAAATTATGCTTTGGGTTGCGTTGGTTTGTTAGTTACTTAGTTTGTTCGTTGGTTAGCAGAATAACTCTAGACACAATGAACAGATTTTTAAGGATTCTTTTACCACCGGTGTGTCGAAGCCAAACTTGAATGCTGTTATATAGTAGTGACCCGGATCATGATCCAGATCCAGGATTTTTGAAAATAATTGCATCCTTAAGGGGTAAATATCAATATTATCAATACCTTTATTACTTCTGCCAAGGTGGTAATGTGCTTACGGATGTCACCACTGTACTGGATTAGAGATGATATAAATTATCATTATTATCATTATTGTTATTATTATTACCATTATTATCGTTGATATTATCATTACCACCATCATTGTATTTATTATTATCACTATTATTAATATTGTTACCTTTATTATCATCATTTTTCGTATTGTTATCACTATAATCGTCATTTTTCTTACTGTTATCATTATCATCATCATTTTCCTTATTGTTATTATCATTATCATTATTACTATCATTATCATTATCATGAAATTAATATTCATATTATTATTAGTAATAGTATCATTGTTATCATTATCATTATTATCAATATTACTGTCTTTAATAATGATAATAATAATAATAATAATAATAATAATAATAATAATAATAATAATCCCGTTATCATCATTATTATTTTCATCATTATTGTTATTGTTATCTAAATTATGATTATTATTATTACTTTTGTTATAATCATCATCATTACTGTCATTATTATTACCTTCATCCTTATTGTAATTTTTATTATAGCTATCACTGTTACTACTGTTATTATCATTATCAGCATTATTAGCATTTGATTTTCATTATGGTTATTATCATTATAATAATCATTACTATTTTGATCATCATTATCATTATTTTCTCATTGTTATTATTATCATTATTATAATTGTCAATGTCATTATTATCATCGTTATTATTATCATCCTTATCATTTTATCATTATTTATAATCACTACCGTTATTACTATTACTATTGTAATTTTTATTATCATTATCATTATCACCATCATAATTATTATCATCCTCATCATCATTATTACAGTTATTATCATCATTATTATCCTTTCTGTTATTCTCATTATTGTTGTCTAAATCATAATTTTTCAGTGTTATTATTAGTATATTGATGTTATTATAATTTTTATTACTGTTATCATTGCTGCTGTTGTTATCATTATGATCTATTAATTGTTTATAATGTCATCATCATCGTTGTTTATCTTTAACACCATCATCGTTGTTTATCATTATCACCATCATCATTATTATCATGGTTATCACTATAGTAATTAGCTGTATTATCATTATCATATCATCAATAATATAAAGTTACGGTCAGACTACCCGTAGATTCGTGAAATCCAACGGAATTTGCCCATCGATGGATTCACTGCACTGCACTGTCGCCCACATGTTTGATGCGATGGATACGCATACATTCTTCGATGGACGAATGGAAAAATTGCACACGAGAATCTATTGTATGCATGGTATGCATATATTTTCATTTCAAAGCATAAATATTATCATATTCTTAATTATTCGGGATTATTCATACATAGTTTTACATTAATATTTACATTTAAATGTAAGCTAAAATACGAATAAAAATGAAAAACAAAAGAATTGACCATGGATTCTCATTTGACTGACGAATATAAGCAAACGCGTAGCCACCAACTTCAAGTTGAAACCGAATGAATATTCGAAATGTAGAATTCTGAAGCAGTTTACTCCCTCCTAGAAAAGGCAAGATCTCCGAAAACCTAAAAGAATAGCAAGAGTTAGGAAGAAGATTGCGGTATCCATAACGTTTCTGTAGTCACGATTTGTTTTGATACCGCGATTCCACCGGACAAAGCCGATGGTCCTTTTCGCAATGTGACACTACGGATGGGTGAGTTGGTTCCAGCCCACAGAAAACCGCTGGATTCCAGTGAAATTTATGGGTAGTCTGACCGTACCTTGATATCCATCATATCCATTACCATCATCATAATTTTGAATAATTTTATCATGGTCATCAGTATCTTTATAATTATTGTTGTCGTTATCATTATTTGTACTTTTATCATTATCCTTTTCATCATACTGTTAACATGATCATCAGCACCATTATTGGTTACTACTATCCTCTTTCATCATTATTACCATTGTCATAACCTATATTAATAGCGTCATTTTCACTATCATTAGCATAATTATCCTTATTATTATCATTACCAGTACTAGTTTTAACACCAAATAATTCATTGTTATAGTTATCATCAATAGCATCATCTAACAGCTTAGTTGTTTAACATGTGATGCAAAGAAAGACGCACTATCATGGGAGCCTCATTTGCACTGTCTGCTGATTATAAAAGCTTGAGGAACAGGTTCCTCCGCAGTGTTCAGCCACCTCAGTCGCTGCGGAGTCACCACATCTCGCCTTCCTGTCTTCAGTCTCATTTCCTTTATTTCCGATCATATTTATTTGATATTGTTACTTAAACTTCAACCGATTCGTGATAAGGCGATAGGACACTGCAACGGCAACGAGAAAAATTGGGAATCAAGTTTCGTGAGAGAAGATGAAGCTGTCGGTGCGCGTGCGTGGGGAGTGGTTTCAGGTGCCTTGTAAAACAGGTGAGGAAACATTTGTTTCGTCTTCTTTCAGAGCCATCAGCGACATGATCACTCTTGAGGGGAAGGATTCGAAAAAGATTCTGTGAATAATGATAACAGGAGTTTGCACTGTAAAAACGCACATCTATAAAATCTTAAGGGCTTTTATGAACCTCCTCATCCTTGAATTTCTCTTTCATCTGAGAAAAATAGTTTCATGCCCCCAAAGGCATTAAAGAAAAAAAGTACCGATACAGAATATGCACTTTTTTGTGTGCTTCAGTATGTGTACAGGTATGAATGTATGTATACACACCCACATAGATGATGAAAAAAATAGTCAATATAGTTGATTCATATAATTCTTCAGTATGTTAACGACGAATAATTCGCTATTCCTTGGTCACTTATTAGAAAGTAGACGTGCGTGAGAAGTGCACACGTGTTTGCTCACGTTAAAATATAGTTGACTTTTTTTCCATTTCGTAGCTCACGGAGAACAAACTTTACCCTGCCAAATCCTAGTCCTCGTGATGAGGTCGCAGCAACCGATTGTCGATTCCACAAGTTGTTAGACAAGTTTTTTTTTCAACTGTCTCTAGGGGATCCGGTTCCTCTCCGATCATTTAATGTATGCATATAACATGCATATCTCCATTGCCATACTAATTTTTCATCAAAACAGGGATTTAGTTAATATTTAATCAACTCGATTAACCCGCGTAGCAACATCAGTGAGGTGACGAGCTTATATGAAATGCTAAGGCCCGCAAGTGAAATTATTTGAGAACAATCGAGGAAGAAATTATTAAATGAAATCACCATATTTAGTAGTATTAGTGTTATTGTCATTACTATCGTTATTCTTATTACCAATGGAAATAGGAGTAACATTACTATCATTATCATCATCATAATTATCGTTATTATGTATACTGTATGGCATATGCACATCAATACGTTCAAAAACATACGTATTTTTTGTCTGTCTGTGTATGTTCAGACATATATATATATATATAAATATATTAATATATATATATATATATAATTATATATACACACACACACACACATACATATATACATGTACCACACACACACACACACACACATTTATATGTACAGATATATTATATACATATATGTCATATGTATTATAAATTTAATGCATTCAATTATCTCCTCTTTAATCCACTCCCTACTTATTAACCATACTCCCATACTTATCATTAACATTAATATACGCTTCACATCTAACTAATCTCCGTCATCTTATACTACACTAACCACCTACACCACACCACACACCAACACACACACACACCACACAACATACTTTATATATATATATATATATATACTATATATAAATATATATATATAATAATAATCATATATAAACACAATACCGTGTTGATACTAAGTGTAGAAAAACCACACAATGCCTTATGATGAAAAGTGAGACAACAGTTTCGGACACCTTCCTCCGCTTCCCATCTCGAGTCTGAAGAGCAATGGAACGA
>NW_020868597.1:95605-110605 GCF_003789085.1 Penaeus vannamei | reverse complement strand
TCTGGGTCACCCGCCACACCCCCAACGCCGTGATCACAATATCATTTCTTTCCCTTGTGAAAATCGGCTGTTGTCCTGATGTTCAATTTAATGCTGTATTCGCGTTTCAGATCAGGCCCTGGGCTTAAATCAGTGCCCTTAACGCCCCCCTCATCAGGGATATGAAATTATATTCATAGAAAGTATAAGTTGGTTTTCCTGTTGTGGTGAAACATTTAATAATCGAAATCTAACTAAATGTTGGAAATCACAGCCAGAGAGCAACTTGCTCTCTGGCCGATGAAATAGTTTCCACCGTAAAGCAGTGAAGTATTTTGCATGATTCGTCGATTTGTGTAGCTCACATGAAGGGTCAAATCTGTGATTCGTGAATTATAATTTTCACGTTATGCAGATATGGAGAAACGCTAATGATATCACGACCGAGCTTTATGGATGCTCTGAAGACAAGACCTGGCTTTGATTATATATCATCTTCCTGAGAATCTCTCTATCTATACCTATCTTCCTCTCCATTATCTATCTATCTATCTATAGATGAATACATATATATGCACACACACACACACGCGCGTATATATATGTATGTGTGTGTGTGTTTATTTATTCAATTATTTATACGTGTGTGTGTGTGTGTGCATCTACTTCTGTATTCACCTTCCTTTCTAATGGTTTGTGAAAGAGATGCTTTGGATGACACGGTGACCTTGTCCCCAGAATCGCACAGATTCTGTGACCGCGTGCAGGATGCGTACACGCTGCGATGCTGTCCGCAGGTTCACGGCGTAGTGCACGACACTCTGAAGTTCGTGCGAGGCATTCTCACGGACGAACTGAACTCCGCGACCGACAATCCGGTACGTCTGTCTCACGGCCATGGGCTTTGCATTGTTTCTTTTCTTTTACTTTGTTTTCAATTTTGCTAATGATTATTTTCATTAGGTGACGATAATAGCAATACTGAATGATTGCACTGCTTATAACAGCGCCTTCAGCCTGGCTGGACAGCTGAGGCGGGCGAGAAATATCGGGCGATGGAAGAAGCAGGGCCGCCCGGCAGCATGCGGTTGGCTCGCGAGATCCAATTTCGGTTTATGAATTTGGATATGAATATGGCTCCAACTTCATTTCACTTTTTCTTTTGTTTCTTGAATAAGAATACCTCTCTTGCGAAATTAAACATGCTTAATTTTCTGTTAGATTGTTTTATGTATTTAAAAAATATGCAAAATCAAATTGTGAGGGAAAGTGTTTGTATGTAATTGGATAAGGTATGTATGTAAAGGATAAGACAGATAGTTTATCTCTAAAAAAAATGCACAAGTAACCATGTGCGCTGGAATGTTGTAATTTGTAATACTATTACGATCATTATCGTTGTAATCCTAACAAAACAGTAGCACTAACGGCCGTATACATAAAAAAAATATTGGACACATCCGTTGACACACAAAATCCCTTACTAAGGAATAATCCAGGAAATAAATCAACTGCTGGTATGCCAAAATTATGCAAACAGATAAGAAAACTATACTAATGTAACACAGCCTTGCAGCCGCGTAAAAGCATGAGAAAATTTGGCTAGAATTATTTGCATCACAATTTCTCTAAGCATACGGCCTTGGGGGAAATGAAAAAATGTGCTTAATGATCGTTGATAATTATGCTAACGATTTCGAAAATAATGACAGTAATAGCGATGGTAGGAACTGAGTAATTATTATTATTATGGTGATAATCACGATGAAACTTTTTATTTGTTACCATTCTTGATGTTATGGAAGTCTCCCGCCTAAGGTCTAAATACTTATATAGACCTTGGTCCCGCCAGCTCGTGCTGTCGGAGCGAGAGGAGATCATCAGCGCCGGCAACTTCCACGGCGAATACCCGGCCAAAGCCTGCGACTACCTGGCCATCGGCATCCACGAGATCGCGTCCATGTCCGAGCGCAGGATTGAGCGCCTCGTCAACCCTGGTCAGTGCGTCTGCTCGGCTTCAGCTGCACCTGCTGTGCTATTTTTATTCATTATGTTCATGGCGTTGAATCAATCTTTCTTATATATAATAATGATGATAATAATAATAATCTTTATAATAATGATACTGATGATGATGATGGTGATGGTGATGGTGATGGTGATGATGATGATGATGATAATGATGATGATGATGATGATGATGATGATGATGATGAGAATACTAATAATGAATATGAGGATAATCACCATAATCTCTATATATTCATCATGTGGATTGTTAACTAAGCCATATTTACAGCCTTGAGTGAGCTTCCGGCCTTCCTGGTAAGAGAAGGAGGACTCAATTCTGGCTTCATGCTGGCCCACTGCACGGCTGCTTCCTTAGGTACGTATTATGCCCGCTTTGGATGCATTCTGAATATCATCACACGCATACTTACAGACATGCGAGCATGTCTCAAATATCCATATATGCACATGTGTGTATATGTATATATATATATATATATATTATATATATATATATATATATATATATATATGCACATATGTGTGTGTGTGTGTTTGTGTATTAAAAGAACAAATTTATAACTATGCCATTTGCTACATCTGACTCCACCTGCCCAGAAAGGGTCTTTCGCAGAAAACAACTGGGATGATAAAGGAATGAATGTTGATGACGAATACCTCAGCATCTTAAGTTTGCTGATGATATAATCACATTTGCGAACGCTGCCGAAGAACTACAACGAATACTAAATGACCTCAACGAAGGTAATTAGAAAGTAAGCCTCACCTTGAATCTTACGAAAACCAAAATCATGAAAAACGATTATGTGAATGAAGATCCAGATAAAACTGTTACCGTAACGAGACAGTTATTGACGAAATTGTCCATTATATTTATCTAGGCCAGCGCATCTCGTTGAGGTCCGCATCAGAGGAACAAGAGGCCAAGCGTCGAATGACCATGGGAGAGCCAGTTCTGTATTCGAAGATTGTTCCAATGTGATATAGAATATGCCAGTGTGCTATTAAGATCTTACCAACAGTCGCATATGGCGCAGAAACGTGGAATCTTACAACGAAGCGAATGTTGAAATTACGATCAATGCGGCGCGCACACGAAAAATTATGCATAATATCACCTGAACAAAAGCTAAGTGGATACGTGAACAAAGTGCGTGATATTCTAGGGACAATAAGTAAGCTAAAATGGAACTGGGCAGGCACGTGTCGAGGAGAATCGGCAAGGAATGGACGACACGCATAACACACCAGAGATCGGGGACGACAGAAAACCCGCTGGAGGGATAACCTCGACGTTTCAGAAACATTGGTACCGGAAGGCTAGATACAGAACGACGTGGAAAAGGCTGGGGAAGGACTGTGTCCAACTGATTTTGGGAGGATGAGAGAATATATATATATATATATATATATATATATATATATATATATATATATATATATATATATATATACAAACAACACATATGTGTGTGTGTGTGTGCGTGTAAAGAATACTCCCAATGTTTTTCACAGCGTGTTGTAAAATTTTCCATTTTCCTCCTTTGCTACAAACCATACCTTGACGAGGTGGTGCAGACTGGGGAAGGCCTATGTCTAACAGCAGATTTTAGGCTGAAAGATAAAATAAGATATATAAATAATATATATATATATATATATATATATAATATATATATATATATATATGTGTGTGTGTGTGTGTGTGTGTGTGTGTGTGTGTGTGTGTGTGTGTGTGTGTGTGTGTGTGTGTGTGTATACACACACACACACACACANGTGTGTGTGTGCTGTGTGTGTGTGTGGTGTGTGTGTGTGTGTTTGTGAGTGTGTGTGTGTGTGTGTGTGTGCATATGCATGTATGTATTAATATATATGTATATGTATTATAATATATATATATATATATATATATATATATATATATAATATATATAATATTGTTATATATATATAATATATATATATATTATATATTATATATATATATATATATATATATATATATATATATATATAATATATAATATATAATATATATGTATATATATATAATATATATATATATATATATATATATATTATATATATTATATATATAATATATATATATATATATATATATATATATATATATATATATAAATGTATATATATATATATATATATATATATATATATATATATATATATATATATAGTTATATACATATATATATGTATATATATATATTATATATATATATATATATATATATTATATTATATATATATATATATATGTATATATAGTATATAAAACATATATATTATATATTATATATATTACTAATATCTCTAAAAAAATTAATAATTTTCCTTATAATCGGATCAAAAGGTAAATATGGTGATTATATCATATTCTCTGCCTTCACTTTGGGTCTATTAACTAATATAGATTATCTTTTTAGGCTGTAGATTTTACACTCTTTGTAAATTTTGCTCTATCACATTTTTTCTTAAACTGGTCTATTTCCTCTAGGGCCCTGTATTCTCTCTTTACGCACCCTGTTAAGTGCTGTTCAGAAAATCGAAAATTCGAAAATCTCTTCTCCTACACCTTTTATCATATCCATTGTTATCGTTTTTTATCATTTTTTCTGATTATTTTCATATTCTGTTTTGGCCAATAACTCTGATTAGCTTTGACTTAATGCATATTCTTTGTCATCATACAACCGGATACATATAAGTCCAGTGTTTTCTACCAGCACCCACACACACGCAAACACACACACACATACACAACACACTCATACACAACACACACACACACATACATACACACACACTCACAGACACACAGACACATACACATATGTATGTACGTACTGACAGATAGATTGATGAATAGAAAAATAAATTTGGTTAGGGTAGATAAGACGTATACTATTACATTCATACAATCACGCATTAAATATTTAACCGTATAAACACACCATTAAAGAAATACAATACGTAACGCTCTACATAAACCTAAACTTTAACACACAAAAAATACATCGATTTTAACTTTTATACAATAAGAAAAAAAATAAAAACTATTAACTACTAATTATAAAGTAATACGACATGAGAAAGCAACCATAATATAATAAAAAAACCTACATAAAAAATAATTTACGCCCGACACATAACCAACATATATAAAACGAGTATTTACAGACATTAAAATTAAACTATAACTTAATCGAAACTTAAAACGGTCAACCCAACAAACCAAATATTTATACAAAAAAAAAAAAAAACACACGCTAAAAAAAAATAAAAAAACGTACTCTTTAACTCTTATGAAAACAAAATTACCACATTACCAATAACCACTTTGAAACAATTTTAAACGATAAACTCCATCACGGGCCTTACTGAACGATGCGTACAGATCAAATAATTTTCATTTTTTTCGCAGCTGTAATGGCGTCTGTAACTGCTTTATGGCGAATTCTTATCAGTTCTATACAGATTCTGCAGACATTTATTTAACGAATGAAGGACATAGTAAACTTATCTCCTAAATGCAGGTACAGTGATACAGTGTCTCGTCGAAACAGACAGGAACATTGTACAACCATCTACGTATTGACTCCGTGGAGGTTAAAATTTAATTACAGTGTATTAATAATCCTTAATTCAATCATGCTTTACCCTGTAATAACATAAGTAAATTAATCATATTCCAAAAAGGATTATCTGAGATCATATGCAACTTTCGTGTATAAGTATTGGATTAGCATATGATACGTCATTTGATATTTGCATATTTCATGATTATTTCTACGGCTGTTGGAGAAAAGTTACACAGAATTAAGTTTGGGTAAAATCCGTAATTAGCAACAGAGAACTTAAGTTTGCTGGTGGAGGTGTGTGCTGTTTCGAAATGTTTCTGTGGAGCAATAATTCTTGGTCGTTTACCTTACTCGTGCTCTGCTTTTTCCAATCTTTCGCTGGTTTTCATTCTCTCTCTCACGACGGAAAGTTGCTTTCTGTCTTGCTTATACTGCTCCGTCAGGCTTGTCTCGTTACCCTATCTCTCCCCTTATAAGTTAACTAGAATCTTTTTCCTCTGGTTTCATTGAGATCAGACCAGTCACGAATATTATCCCATGGCTTTCAAGTCTTTGCTGTCTTCTTTCTCTTTCTCTATATTTTAGTAGTATGGTTCTCAGTTGACCCCTGTTCGTCGCTGTTCGTCTGTGTGTCTTGATTAAACTCCGTCGTCGTTAACTTTGTTCTCACTGCTTTCAACTTGGCATTTAAATACTGTTTACATTCATAGTGAGTGACTGTGAACAAAAATTCGTGGGTAGATTACCGTCGTGATCGCGTTAACCTATAGTTAATTCGTGCCTTCCGATTCTGTTTGTGGGTGGTACAATGTCAGTTCCCGTTTTCCGAGATCTATCTCTATCTTTATGACAACTTAAGTTATTTCGTCTAGTTATACCCTTCCGTTTGCGATATAATTTCGTCTTTCTCTGTCTTTTTAATTACTCGTCTCAGAATTCTTAATCATGGCATCTTTTAGCTTCTTTGTCCTTACGGTGGGCCTTCGTATACTACTCTCTGCTCCTCTCTCTCATCCTACCTTTTCCTTTTACTCGATAAAAACCACTACTCTCTCCTAGTATACATACAATTAATAATTAGCCTAGGCATATAGGGATACACACAAGCGACCCCCGAGTACTGACGTGACTTGTCTAGGGATCTGAGTCACTCTAATACTACACATCGATCTTATCTTGCAATTCAGGCCAATCTTGACTTTAAAACCTTCCTCTTTTTTTGAAGTTATCACCATTCCTCTTCAATATTCCTAAGTTATAGGACCAGCACATGGCTATAATGCTCAGTAAAAGGTTATTTTCAGGCCCCCCAATACTTCCTATCGCTCATCTTTTCATTGTGCTTATCTCTCCCCGCATACCCCTTCTCTATTCTATACTCTCATACCCGATTCAATCCACTACTCATACATCTGTGCCTCCACTACTTTTTCTGACCTCTCTGCATCTGTACTTTCTTCTACACTCTACTCACAGAAATCCGAAAACGGTATCGCCATAGTGTCTGTGTACTCGGAGTTAGTATTATTTACGTAAGACGTTTAATTCTTTGTATTCGTTTTATTCGACTCAAGCGTGTCCTTTGGTTCTCCACCGGTAGATTCTCCTCTTTGTATCTTGCCGCTCGAAGAGGTTCACGGATATTGGCTAGTGTTGCTCGTGTCCTGTAGTCGGATTACTAGAAAATCGCAGGTGAGGGCTGTGTATATGGGAACTCTGTCCCTTCAGGAAGGACTTCTTTTTACACTCCTAAATAATACACTGCGACTTTGCTTTCAAAACACACACAACTTATCATCGTACACACACACATCATGCTACACTCATGACTCTCTAGCGATCTCGACACCCCACACACACGGCGACACGACCACACGAGAGCCAGCACAGCACAGAGCAGCAAAGTGGCTTGGACAGAACTCCCAGTATAAGAAAAGACAGCAACAGGAAAAACAAAGGACGAAGATGGCTAAGTGAGACGAAGAGTGTGCAGTGCAAACCCCGAGCTTTTTTACTTATACCCTTTGTCAATCAGCAGACTACTCGCTCAAGATGACTTATTAGCGTACCGAAGAGGTTTCATTTGAGTTACCCTGCGGATGATTCTGTTATCCAACGTTAGGAGAGTATGCCAGAAGAAGAGGTATGTAAAGAACAACATAAAGGTCCTTTCTCTCCTAATCTCCCCTCCACCTCGCCACCCACCCACCCCACAAAACAAAGGCCAAAGACAGTTGGAGAGCGAGAACGAGAAGTAGAGAAAAAAAAAAACAACATGTTTTCGGTCCGTTCTACCGACTCTATTAAATACCATTACACACTGTAAACACTAGGTTGCTCTTCCGAATTTCTAGACATCCCCGCTATCGACAAATGAGATTACTAAATACTCACGGAGGGGAAAACAATGAGAGAAGACAATTGACATTATTTTTAGAAACCTCGGTAAACTACTGGACATTTTCCACAAAGGAAATCAGACTGGACAAAGTCTTCTTTTTCTCTTTTCTCCTACTCTCTCCTCTCTCCTCATCCCATACCTACACTCCCCCCCTACCATCACGCACACTCACTCAACACCTATCACACTATCTCACACAACGCATACACGATACCTACACACTACATCACCTCACACCACACTATCCACACACAACACTACACCACATACTATACCTACTATATATTACTACTATTACTATACTATATACTATATTTAGATATATTAATCTATCTCTCGATCTTATATATACTCGTGCTCGTGTGTGTGCTTTCGTGCTCGGTCCTGGTGTGTGTGTATGTTGTGCATCACAAGATCCACATCAGTTCAAAATACATACCTTACATGACATGTCAACATATGGCAAAATTTAGCACCTGCCAATATAAGCAGCTACTGCGACAAACACTAAACTCTCTATCAAACTTCCTTTTTAAGTACAAATGTCGGTACGCTGTGTGATCTCACAACCAGTCTGAAAGCCATCACTTATTGTTCGTTGTCTAAGCCTTCCTTATGTACGACTAGATGCTTCTCACAAACCAAGTCGGACACGTAGTGTTGTGATGTGCTGTTATAGTGATACCTGACGGTCTGGCCGGAGCAGTACTGCCTCGTGTGCTACTAGCTACTTAAGGCCTACGGGAGCTCACTGATCGACCGCAAAATCAACATGGCTAAATAGACTGTGATCTCGTAATGGCACACACTATCTTTCTTTTCGGTGTTCTGTGTCTCTCTATCGCCGCCTAGGCTGGCTTGCTGGATGATGTAAGTTCGTCTTTGTGTGAGCGTTGTTACTTGATGTAATGTAAGCATTACTGAATCGGAGGAAATAAGACGAGCATGGTGATCAGTGGATTCATGCCATTAGTAACGAGCCTTTCGGATGCGTAAGTGCTCCAGTAGGAGGTTAGAAGAGTCTTATGGAGGCATGCTGCATCGCGAAATCGTGTAGGAGGTTCTGCAGTGAGGTATCTCTCTTGTAAGCGCGGAAGCTTACGATGGCAAGCGGAAGTTCAAGAACAATTGATGGCTGGGAGGGGCTTTGAGCCGATGGTTGTTAGTTTTGGGGGAGGAGCTAGAGAGGATATAAGCAACGATTGATCTAGATGTTACTCAAATGTGATCGGTACTTCGGGATTATAATGTGGTGCAATGGCTACATACCCTCTGGTATGATTCTCTCCACTAGATGACAAGACGAAGCATTCATTTGCGTGCGACTCTCGCTAGATATATCTGTTATTTCCTTTCGGCTGCTCAACCTTCTCTGTCCGTTGGCCTCCCTCCACTCCTTCTCTTGTTCTTCTCTCATACGCTTAAGTTCTAGCGTTCGTCATCTCGTCCTGATGCTTCTTACGCTCCTCCTATCTCTGTGTCTCCACTTCTGACTTTACCATTCTCACTTCTCTTTATCTCATCTCCTCACTGCTTCTATGCGTTCGCTTCCGCTGCGCACTGCTGCTCATTCTCTACGTCTCTCTCTGCACTCTCTATATCGTGCATACTCTGCTTCACGTGCGTTCTGCTGACTTACTCAAGACGCCTGGACTCCAGTGCGTACTTACTGCAGCGAGTGACTATCATTCTGACCAAGATCCGACGTCACGAGCTGAAGAACAAACGCCAAACACTAGCGGCTGGTCCTGCCGGCCGCCAACAATCACGCATGAGTCGTCCGCCCTCACTGCCGATCCCCATGCAGTTCGACCCACACCCCCGATGATCGTTAGCATCTTCTTATATCGTCGTCGACATTACTACTCGATCGCATCTCGGGATCGGGCGCCTGTAGCCCACACAGCCACTGCTGCAAATCCCTACCCGGTCAATTCCAGTATCGCTGCCGACCTAGACGCCGGCAGCACAGCTAGCCGCGACTCCAGCGCAACCGGAAAGTCTAGCAGCATTACCAGCCACACCCCGGCCGGGGTCTGACGAGGCGAGTCCGACTACACCCTTCTCTACGGCTCTCCCCCGTAGCAGACTGTGATCTAACGCGGTAAAGACCCCAACAGCTACGTCTAACCAAGGTTACCCCTGGAAAATGAAGCTCTCACCTACAGTAAACTAAAAACGTTCCCCCTCGTCCGCCACCGCGGCATCCTCGATTAGCACTCTATCTTTGACGCATCCCACACAGCGACTTCTCGCGTGGTCGCCTCCCCTCTCCCTCGCCGAGATCCATCGGCCCTCGCAACTGATCCCATCGCTGGCTCTGCTCCGCAGTCCCTGCTGCCTGACTCCACTCCTCCTCCTCTGCAGCTCCACCTCAGCATCTCTCCTGCACTCCCTCTCGTCTCTCTCTCCCATTCTCTTTTGTCCCTGGTGTTCCCGTTCCACCCCTTATCCAGCCCTCCACTCAGCGCGATCTACCTGCTATAAACCCTGTATGTGTTTGTACATTTCAATTTTCGCCCCCCCTCTCGGTTTGCGCTCCTCGTCCCCCTCTCCCCCTTCCTCTCCTCTCTCCTCTCTCATCTCTCTCACCTCTCTCTCCCCCTCCTCCCCCTCCCTCTCTCTCTCCTCCTCTCTTTCTCTCCCTCTCCCTCTCCTCTCTCTTTCTCTCTCTTCATCTCTCATCTCTCTCTCTCTCTCCCTCTCTCTCTCTCTCTCTCTCCTCTCTCTCTCTCTCTCTCTCTCTCTCTCTCTTCTCTCTTCCTTCTCCGATCTGTCAGAATTTTGCATTCTTCCCTTTAAAACCTTCCTAACATTTCCTTTGACTAAACGGGATAGCCAGAAGGGAGGGAGGAGAGGTGAAGGGGGGGGGGGGGACTTCATACTTAGGGACTCTTTTCAGAAACCTTTTCTCTTCTTATTTTCCTTTTTTTTTTCTCCTCTCTCCTCTCTCTTTCTCTCTCTCTCTTTTTTCCCACCCCTTCCTTCCACCTAACACACTGCATATTAAAACGAGACCCCAGAGAAACCTCAGCATAAACCTATACATTCGAACAAATTACCACGACCCCGAGATTTCTTCGCCAGAATGCTTCGTTCACGGCAAAAAGGGGGTTGTTCCATTATCCCAGCCAGGACCTCGCCAACTCCCAGCTCCCAGCCCTCCCAGCCCTCCCAGCCAGCCAACCTCCCCCTCCCAGCCTCCCAGCCTCCCAGCCTCCCAGCCAGCCAGCCTCAGCCCCTCCTAGCCTCCTAGCCTCCCAGCCTCCCAGCCTCCTATCCTCCTATCCTCCCAGCCTCCCAGCCTCCTAGCCTTCCAGCCAGCCAGCCAGCCAGGCGGTGCTCCCGAGAGGTTTGCCATTACCAGATCACCAGCATTTTCGTCGTCAGGAGCCCCGAGCCGAGTATCGGAGACTCTCCGGCACCGTCAGGTATTTAAAGTTCGTGTCACTGGTGTTTTGAGAAGGTTTGTCGGTACATAAGGGGAAGGTAGAAAGAAATAATGATGCTTTTCAGAATGTTGGTGAGATAGTCGCTTTGAACTAAAGGAAGTTTGTAGAGAGTTTGTGTTTGTCAGTGCTTGCTTATATTGGCAGGTGTATTTTTGCATAGTTGCATGCATGTAGGTATGTATTTTTGAGCGAATGTGATACTGTATGAATATCTGGATGAGAGAAAGGGAGAGAGAGAGAGAGAGAAGAGAGAAAAAGACTTTTCCAGTCATTTCCCTTTGGAAATTCCAGATACAGGTTTCCAATATCATTCTTTCTCTTGTTTTCCTCCTGTGAGATTAATATCATTTGAAGCGACTAGAATTATCGGAAAGCAACATTGTTACCAGTAATGTATTAAAAACAGAAGACCGAAAACATGTTTTTTTTTCTCTCTCTCTCTCTCTTTTTTTTTTGGGGGGGGGGGGGGGATAGCAGGATAGAGGACGCTTTAGCTTCTTTTTCCTCTTATTCGACTATTCTAACTTTGGATAACATGATCATCCGCAGTAAGTCAAATGAAACTCTCGGACGCTAAAAGTCAATCTTGAGCATTAGTCTGATGAAAGGGTAAGTAAAAATCGGGGTTTCACTGCACACTCTTTCGTCCTCACTTATCCATCTTCGTCCTTTTTTTTCCTCTCTTTTTCTATACTGGATTTTCCAAGCACTTTCTCCCCCAACTCCTGGACAAACAAACATATACACAACAAAATGTTTTTAAGCATAGCAGTTGTTGAGAACTTCTATGGAGATGTCAACTATGTTAAAGGACGACACTCAAACTTTAGCGAGAAAAAGAGGGAACACGGTGGAACTGACATGAACGTACTAACGAATATATACACCCACGTAAAATCGTATGCGTGCATGTGGGGGAGAGAGAAAGAGAAAGAGAGAGAGAGGGGGGGGAGGAGAGAGAGAGAGAAAGGGGGGAGAAGAGAGAGAGGGGGGGAGAGAGAGAGAGAGAAGAGGAAGAAGAGAGAGAGAGGAGAGAGAGAGAGAGACAGACAGAGAGAGGGGGGATTGACAGATGGACAGGCAGAGATAGACAGAGAGAGTGTCTATGTGTAAGAGAGAGAGAGAGAGAGAGAGACGGAGACAGAGACATACAGAGAGAGAAACAGACAGACGAATGGACAGATAGAGAGAGACCGAGACTTACAGACAGAAACGGAGAGAAAGAGAGAGAGAGAGATAGAGACATACAAACAGAAACGGAGAGAGAGAGAGAGAGAGAGAGAAACAAACAGGCAGACAGGCAATATATATAGGCAGAGATAGAAAAAGAAAACAGAGAGAAAGCCTTGAAAACGAAAGAAATATAAGCAGAGACAGAAAAACAATCTTCAGTCGGAAATGAGAGAAAGAGAAAGAAAACATGAAAGTTGGAGAAAAGAGACAGAAAGATACATAAATTCAGGTGAAACGACAAAGAAATTCTTAAACAGACATTTGCCAAAAAAAAAAAAAAAAAAAAAAAAAAAAAATTACATCACCAGGTGTGTTCGACGACCTTGTCTAAACCCTTCGAAATATTTTCAATTTTCTTCCCATAAAAAGAAAAGAAAAAAATCTCAGACGAAACACATGAGTCGAAAAGGCTAGGAGAAAAAAATGGAAATAGAGACGGGGGGAGAGGAAGGTAAAGACAGAATAGTAATAAATCTCAATAAAGAGATGTAAGATTAAAAAAAAAGGGAGAATGAATTCATGTGCATTAAAAGGAAAATAGAATGATAAAGAGGATTTCTCATAAAAAAACAATTGTAGATGGTTGTAGTGGAGAGGGATAGGAAGAGGAGAAAAAGGAATAAAAATAGAAATGAAAAGGTCAGACAAAACAAAAAAGGAGGAGGGATGAGTACCCCCAAAAATTCTTTGAAAAAATGAAAAGAACAAATGAGAGAGAGGCAAAAGGGGAGGGCAAATTGACAAAGAATAAAGAGATAGATATCGTAGAAAGGGCAAAGAGCACAGTAAAATAAAGGACGGAATGATGGAAGAGAAAATAAAAGAAAGTGCATGCGAATAGGAGAGGAAATTGAGCAATTTGAATAAATGAATGTATAAAGGAAGTGAATACAGAAGGAATAATATTGGAGAGGAGAGGAGAGAGCCGAAGGAGCGGTTGAGAGAAACAGGAAATTGAAGAAGATATTGTTATCAAAATGCCAATTAACGTAATATGATGGAAACAGATGAAAAGAGGAATGATAAACGTGAGAAAAATATGGAGAACATTAAAAAGATAGATGTGAAAAAATCAGAAAAAAAATATTTGAAAAAACGTAAACCTGACAGATAATGATGATAATGATGATGATAATGAGGACGACGACGACGAGGAGGAGGAGGAGGAGAAGAAGGAGGAAAGATGGAGGATAAGAAGGAGATGGAAAGGAGGAGGAGGAGAAGGAGGAGAGGAGAGGAAGAGAAGAGAGAAGGAGGAGAAGAGAAGGAGAGGAGGAGTGAAGGAGAGGAGAGAGGAGGAGAAGAAGGAGAAGGAAGGAAGGAGGAGAAGGAGAGAAAAGGAGAAGGAGGAGAGGAGAAGAGAAGGAGGAGAAGGAGAAAAGGAGGAGGAGGAGAGAAGAGGAGAGAGGGAGAGAAGGAGGAGAAGGAAGAGGAGAAGGAGGAGGAGGAGGAAGGAGGGGAGAGAAAAGGAGGAGGAGGAAAAGGAAAGAGGAGGAGAAGGAGAAGGAAGAGGAGAGAGAGGAGAAAGAAGAGAAAGAGGTGGAGGAGAACAAGGAAGAAGAAGAACGCAAATGATAATAACGATGACCGATTTATTGGAACATAAGACTGACTAATGAAATGATGATCGCTAAGGGGGAGAAATGATGAAGACAAAGGAATATCTTCTCCTCATGAATAGTTTAACATCAATAAACGTGATGCATCTTTGTGGAATTCGAATCTATATTTCGTCATTTATTTCCGTTTTTATAAATTAAAGCCACTTTCATAATTAATTTTCATGGATGTAATTGCAGTGATGTGACCATTATCTGTATTTTCTTTTATAATTATCATTACAATTTACAGTCTATCATAATAGATAGTATTGACTCCGTCCCCGATATGATTTTCATTTTATTTTATTTTTATCTTGACCACGCTTGATTTTCTTTTCTTTTTTTTTTCTTTTTTTTTTTTAATGCATATCTGTTTCATAACAATAGTACATGTAACATAAAAAGCATAAGAAATATTATATAACGGTAAGTTTAATTGTAACAATAATAATGCTAATAATTATGTTGATGATTATAATGGAATTAACAATGAAAATATGAATCTAGTTATAATAATGAAGACGATGCTGATGATAATGATTATGATAATAGAAACAACAATAATAAAAATAGTAATGATAACTGAAGTAATCTTAATAATGAAAATAGTGATAATAATAAGTATAATATTAGTTATCATTATCTTTCTTATCATTATTGTTATTATTTTCATGATGATAATTAATTATCATGATAAT
>NW_020868597.1:90605-93105 GCF_003789085.1 Penaeus vannamei | reverse complement strand
TTATTATTATTTTTATTATTTATTATTATTATTATTATTATTATATATTATTATTATTATTATATTATTATTATTATTATTATTATTATTATTATTATTATTATTATTATTAATATATTATATATTATTATTCATTATCATTATTATCATTATATTATCATTATCATTATTATATTATCATCATCATTATTATTAATATTATCATTTATACTATGGTCAATATTGTTATAACTGTTATTATTGTGTTATTACCATCATTATCATTATTATTATCATTGTTATTTCTATTGTCATTATCATTATTATCACTACTAATCGATAATTCCTCATTACTTCATCCTCTTGCCAGTAAATTGATTATCTCGTAAAAGAAAGTAAAAAATCGCCAAAAAAATCTCCAGGCATAAATCGGCCATAAATCCATGATAAATCCGGCTCAGTTTTATCCATAAATCCGGTCTGTCACTTACGTCACGTGAACCTTTTTTTCTTCTTCTTTTTTTCTATCTCTCTTTCCTCTCCTTCGCCAACGGTTCGATAATTTCTTTGTCTTTGTCTGTCTCTTCTCTCTCTCTCTCTCTCTCTCTCTCTCTCTCTCTCTCTCTCTCTCTTCTCTCTCTCTCTCTCTCCTCTCTCTCTTCACCCTCCTCCTCCTCCTCCGTCATCACCAACGCTTCAGTCATCTCTCTCTCTCTCTCTCTCTCTCTCTCTCTCTCTCTCTCTCTCTCTCTCTCTCTCTCTCTCTCTCTCTCTCTCTCTCTCTCTCTCTCTCTCTCTCTCTCTCTCTCCTTATCCTCCTCATTCTCCTCCTCCTCCTCCGATTTCACCAACGCTTCAATCATTTTTTTTCTTATTCTCTTTCACTCCTCATTTTTTTTTATCCATTTCGGACCTGCATCCGAGTGTGTTTATCTTGGCTTTCCCTTCTTGTTTTATTCAATTTTTGGAACGTGTTTATCTTTCGTTTTTTCTTCGTCTTATTCATCCTTCTGCCAGGTTTATATACGTTTATTCGTTTTTTTTCTTTCTCTCTTTCTTATTTTCCTTCTCTCTCTATATCGGTTTCTCTTGATTTTTATGATTGTTCTTTTTCTCGTGTGTGTGTGTGTGTGTGTGTGTGTGTGTGTGTGGTGTGTGTGTGTGTGTGTCTGTGTGTGTTTATTTGTTCCATTTCCTTCCGTTGATATCTCTTTTATTATTATTTTCTTGTCTTCTTCCTTTCATTTCGTTTTTACGTTCGTTATTCATTTATTGCTTGTTTTGTCTTTCCGTTTCTTTCTCCTTTTTTCTCATTCCTTTGTCTTTTACATTTTCTTTAGTCCCCCCCCCCTTTCCTTCTTTTTTCTTGCTTCTTTCAATTTTGCTCTTCTTATTTCATTCTTTGATGTTCCCTCTTTGTTCTCCACTTTCATCCTCCCTTCCTTTATTTCCCTCTCTTCTTTATTCCTCCGTTTTTCTTCTCCAATCTCTCTCTTCTTTATTTCTTCGTTTTCTCTCCTCCATTCCTCCATTTCTCCATCACTCTCCTTCTTTCGGTTCTTTGTCTCTCTCCCTCCTTCCATTACTTCCCTTTCTCCCTTCCTTTATTTATCTTTTCCTTCCGTTTCCTCCTTTATCCTCCTCCTTAATTCTTCTTTCACTCTTTATTCTTTTCCTTCCTCTTACATCCTCCATATCTCTTCTTCCTCATTTCTCATCTTCCTCAGTCCTCTCCGTTTCCCCTTCCTTCCCTTTCTCTCTCTCATTCCTCCATCTTCCTTTCTCTCACTCAATCCTCCATCTCCCTTTCTCTCTCTCATTCTTCCATCTTCCTCAACTCCATCCTTCCCTCATTCCTTTTCCTCCGCGTTACCTCTTATCTCCTCATCTTCTACATCCTCTTCCTTCCTTCCTTCCTCCATTTCACTCCTTCCAACCTTCTTCCACCATTTCCACCCCCCTCTTCTCCATCTTCCCTTCTTCCTTCTTTCCTCGACCATTCTACATCACCCTCTTCTCTATCCTCCTCTTCCCCCTTCATCTCCATCCTCCTCCTCCTCCCTCTTCTCCATCTTCCCTCCTTCCTTCCTTCCTCCATCCTCCTCTTCCTCCATCATCATATCCTTCTCCCTCTCCTCCTTCCTTCCTTCCTTCTCCTCTCTCCCCTCCTCCTTCTCCTCCCTCTTCTCCATCTCCCTCCTTCCTTCCTTCCTCCATCTCCTCCTTCCTTCCATGATTCATCATCCTTCTTCTCCGTTTCTCAATCCTCCTCCTTCTGCTCCCTCTTCTCCATCATCATCATCCTTCTCCTCTCTTCTTCCTTCTTCCTCCTTACCTCCTTCCTCCATCATCCTTCTCCCTCTTCTCCATCCTCTCTCCCATCATCATCATCCTTCTCCCTCTCCTCCTTCCTCCATCCATCATCCTTCTCCCTCTCCTCCTTCCTCCATCATCATCCTTCTCCCTCTCCTCCTTCCTCCGTCATTATCCTTCTCCCTCTCCTCCTTCCTTCCTCCCTCTT
>NW_020868597.1:63105-80605 GCF_003789085.1 Penaeus vannamei | reverse complement strand
ACAAAAAAGAAGAGATGTAAAAATATAAAACGATACGGTCCATATGGGCCGTTGGGTGGTCTCTAAGGATCAGGATGAGGAGACGAGTGTGATATTTGGTATTGAGCGCGGGTGGCGGGGTTGGCGTTGGTCTTGGGATTGTATGGTCTGCCTCGTCGGCGACGGTGGGGTGTTGCAGCTTTTTCTTTTGTGTAGACCTTTTTTGACAGGTTGACGAGTGTGCGGATATTAGAGTTATTATATTTTTATACAGACGTCATACTGATTTACCTAGGTTGGATTGTAGCATTGGGCCTATTATTCCAATTTTTTCCCTGGAAGACATCACAGGGGGGTGGGTGGGCTAATTAAAATGAGGGGAAAAATCGGAGTATATATATATATATATATATTTATATACTATAATATTTAGTTATATATATATATTTATATTTATAAGGTATAAAATCCCCACGCATGCAACAACTAGATTTATTGAAGAAATAAATCTAGCTTGTGCATTGTTGGGTTTTTCTACCATAGTAACAACACGGTAGAGTGTTTTTTCCATTCATATATATATATATATATAAATATATTATATATATAATATATATAATATATATAATATAATATATAATATTATAGTTAGTGTTCGTATTAAAGCATGTAATATATATGGATGCATTGATGTATATATTATATATATTTTTATATATTTATATATGTGTATTATATATATATTATATTTTATATATATATATATATATTATATGGTATAAAACCCACATGCACAAACTAGATTTATTGAAGAAATAAATCTAGCTTGTGCATTGTTGGTTTTCTACCATAGTATCAACACGGTAGAGTGTTTTTTCCATTCATATATATTATATATAATATATATATATATATAATATATATATATATATATATATATTTATATATATTAGGTTTGTGTATATACATGTATATATATGGATGCATGATGTGTATATATTCATAACATACACATCATATCTATGACTATGTCTATCTATCTATCTACACACACACACACACACACACACACACACACACACACACACACACACACACACAACACACACACAATCACACACACACAATGCTTTCATGTGCATTTACACACACGATTGAATTCTATTTCTTTCCATTTCTTTTCTCTCCCATTCACGTCTCATTTTCTGCTTTCCTGTAAGTGTAAACTCGAAAGAGCATCCTCGTAGGCGCGGCTTGTGTCGTTGCCTTGATCTATGTGCCGGGAAGCCTGGAAAGGACGATCACCTTTTCCGAAGAAGCGGTTGTGACAGAGGCTTCTGCTTCCCGTGAAGGCATCCACGTTTCACTTCCCGCCGCCTGACTTAGAGCTGATCTAGTTCTTCGGACAAAAACATGATTCTTTCTTTTGTTAAGCATTATCTTGTTTGGCTCACTTGCTGAGTTCATGAAAGCACTTTCATTTTTTTACTGCTGTTGTTCTGTAACGTACGTAATGTTGAAAGTTAACATGTTCAAGGTACTTACAAACAAACATACATACATGCATAAATATATGTATATATATATATATATATATATATATATATATATATATATATATATATATATATATGTATGTATTATGTATGTATGTAAATGCATATTTATATATACAGTGAACCCTCGCTATAACGCGGTTCTCGCTGCTTCACGGATTTGCATTGTGCATTGTGTTCTCCATTCTGATTGGCTAAACAGTCTCTCGCGCTTCTCCTACCTGTGTGTCAATAACGTCACGGTTTTAATATGTACATGTACGCAAAAACAGCTTGCCAAATTTAAGTTTGCAAATTTATCTCTAAAACCCATGAAGCATTCAGTTCGTATTGATGATGAAAAAATTATCATTTTTACAGTACAGTAGTTATTTGTAAAAAAAAAACATTTATACAGTACTTTTATTTGTTAAACAATGCTTGGGGCCTGTAACAAGGTTTTTTGTTCTTGGTTTCAATGTATTGTAGAGTATTTCATTGTATAATAATTGTAAAAAAAAATAAATGTTACTACTTCACGGATTTCGCCTATCACGGATTCTTTTTGGAACGTAACCACGCGAAAAACGAGGGGTTCACTGTATATAATATATATATATAATATATATATATAATATATATATATATATATATATATATATATATATATATATATATATATATATATATTATATATATATATATAATATATATATAATATATATATATATATAGTATGTATACACAACACACACACACACACACACACACACACACACACCACACACCACACACACACACACACAACACACACCACACATATATATATACATATATGTACATACATCTCTATATCTATATTTATTCTCTCTCTCTTTCTCTCTATATATTTATATCCTTATATTGTAAAAATATGACGGAAACTTATTCATATTTGAAGTATCGAGTATCGCTAGAGTAAGAGTTATTAATAGAATCTTTTCCCTGAAGTTTCCACACGAGTTCAACGTTAGGATCATCTCTTCGGCATATCCTGCGCCTCCTTCTGACATCACGCTGAAACACGTATCCTTTTTCTGAGATCATCTTCCGATTTCTAAGAGGTTCAAAAGATCCGGTCACGGCTGCAGTCCCTTTATTATATATCCATAAAATTCTACCAATGAGACCCTTATATATCCATAATTCTACCAATGAGACCCCTTTTAAAGCCATAAAAATGACCTAATGATCCGTTAACGACCCCATAACAGTGCATTATAGTCTATTATACACATTAGAGTCCATTATATAAATATTAAAGCAACGACCCAGTCTAGCACAAGAAAACCGCTTTCATTCGCTCGTCTTGGAAGAGATTCCGCAGCCCAGGACAAGGGCATGGCGTCTTACTTTCACTTCCTTAAAGTTGTAAGACTAGATTTGATACCAACTTTTATTGAAGTTAGAAGTATCACAACCAGTAGATGTGGCAATCGTGGAATCAGTTATGTCAGCATTAATGTATCTTTATATCTGTGTATCTATATCTCTGTCTAAATTTTTATCTTTCAATATATATGCATCTTTTATCTGTTTATTGTATTTCTGCAAATACAATGCCTTGTAGGAAAGTCTCTATGTATGTGAATGTGATGTGTGTGCGTGTTTATGTTTGTATGTGTGTGTGGTGTGTGTGTGTGTGTGTGTGTGTGTGTGTGTGTGTGTGTGTGTGTGTGTGTGTGAGTTAATGGAGAACATCTCATGCGCCAGATTGGAAATCAGTCGACAAGCATAAAAAAGGACTACATTTAACTGTTTATGAATGTACAGGTAAATAAAGGAAGGACAAAAGTACAAAGATAGATATTCAAAAAAGCCTTAAGTGCATTATTGCGGATTAACGCTACTTAAATCCCACAGTTTATTTGTATTTTTCTTTTCTTTTTTGCGTGGGCTCATCTATTCCGGTTCCATGAGGGGTATTTCTTCGTTTTTCAGTCAACCTCGTATTTTACAACAAGCTTATTCAAAGTAGTCAGTAAGCTGTCTCTCCCTGCATAGGATGGCCATTTTTTTTTTTTTTTTTTTTTTTTTTTAATTTAGAGGGCAGGTGATGCATGGATAAATTCATCAATTGATTTTCTTTTATTTTTTTCGTTCAGTTTTACATTTTTTTAGATACATTTTTCTTTCTTCTCTTACTCCACTTTCTCCTTTATTTCCTATCCTTATTACAATGAAACAATGAAGTGATGATGATGATAATAATGGTGATAATAATAATAATGATGAAAATAATAATAATAATAATAGTAATAATAATAATAACAATAATAATAATAATGATAATAAAAATATTGGGTATGATGATGATAACAAAAGTAATTATAATGATAATGATTTTAATAATAATAATAGGAAATGATAAAATCAGTGATATCAATAATGATGATAATGATAATAATAATTATGATATTAATAATAATGATAATGATAATGACAATGATACTAATAATAATTTTAATAAATCATAGTAACATAGTAATAANATATATATATATATAGATATTATATACATATATATATATATATATATATATATATATATATATATTATATATATATACATATATGTATATATATATATATATAATATATATATGTATATATATATATATATATATATATGTATATATGTATATATACATTTGTTGATTGATTGATTGATCTATTCATTTATATATATGCGTGCGTGTGTATGTATGTGTGTGTGTGTGTGTGTGGTGTGTATGCGTGTGTGTCTGTTGTGTGTCTGTATGTATGTATATAATGCATATTTGCTCTTTATCTGTTTCTTTATCGATGTCTACCCACCTATCCACACACACATACAAACACGCGTGTGTGTGTGCCCAACCCACCCCTTATTTCTTATTCAGCGCAAGCAAAATAATCGTCCTCCATTCCCTCTGCACAGAACCCGGGCTCACCTTCACAAACAGAATCCACCACATCTCTTTGTGTTCCCCGCGGCAATCTCAGGGGATTCTCTTAAGTCTCCCCTCCCACTTCGGCGACGCAGCGTTACGTTTTCTGTGTCTGAATGGGTCGCGCGGAAGCACAATTCGCAAAGACGATTTTTTTTTTTTGTATCAGGGCCTCTTGGAGTGATGATGGTGTAATTCTTTTACGTATATATATATATATATATATATATATATAATATATATATATATATATATATATATATATGTGTGTGTGTGTGTGTGTGTGTGTGTGTGTGTGTGTGTGTGTGTGTGTGTGTGTGTGTGTGTGTGTGTGTGTGTGTGTGTGTGTGTATGTATGTATGTTTAGATATATGTATGGTTATGTACATAGAGAGAGATTTGTGTGGTGTGTGTGTATGTACGTTATGTATATATAAAGACACACATACATATACATATAAACATATATTTATCTCCTTATTTCTTGGACAAGAATATCGGAGACATACAAAACAGGAAACAGGAAACAAAACAGATAAAATCTTTACCTCCAATTTCGACAAATTAATCCTTTCAGTTCACACGTTTTTCATTCGAGGTCACACTACTTAATCAAGGGTTGTAGGCTAATATTTTAACTTGGAAACAGGTCATTTTGTACTTGTTAAATACACGTGGAATGGGAAGCAATTTTTCGATGTAAGTGAACAGTGTAATCTATGTCTATGTATAAAGTGTTGTTATTGTTATCATTATCATTGTTATCATTATTATTGTATTATTTTTTATATTATTGTTACTATTTTTGTTATTAATATTGTTGTTTTTATCATTATTATTATGATCATTATTGTTATCATTATAGTCATTATAATGATCATTGTTGATCATTGTTATGATCATTATTATCATCATTATTATTATTCATCTTATTGTTATTGTTATCGTTATTGTCATCATTATCGTTGTCATTAATATGCTTTTTACTGTTATCATTATCACCATCATTATTATCATTATCATTAAAAACATTATTTCTATTAATATTGGTATTATTATTATATTTTATCATTAAATTTTCAATACCATCACATTTATCATTATCATCGATGGCATTAATATTAACATCACTGACATTATTAATATTCTTATCATCATCTTTATCATCGTTGATATCATCATTATTATCATTATTTTCATTACTATTTCCATGATAATGAGATCATGGAAAAAATTATCATCAGTAGCATTTTATCTTCAATATCTTCATAGTCATATCATTATTATCTTTTTAAACCTAGTGTGAGTAACTTGTACGTGATGGATAAGTGAGGCATCGGTTAAATGAACCATTGAAATACCGGTTAAACGGGTATTGTGTACGCGGTCTGGCAGTATGTACCGTTGTCTGGAATCGGTCACTGGTGCGAAGTCTGGGGCTGAGAGGCAAGGTCTCTCTCTCTCTCTCTCTCTCTCTATCTCTTTCTCTTCTTCTAGTCTTCTCTCTCTTTCTTCTTCTCTCTCATCTCTTCTCTCTCTTCTCGTGTTCTCTCGTCTCTCTCTCTCTCTCTCTCTCTCTCTCTCTCTCTCTCTCTCTTCTCTCTCTCTCTTCTCTCTCTCTCTCCTCTTCTCTCTCTCTCTCTCTCTCTCTCTCTCTCTCATCTCTCTCTCTCTTCCTCTCTCCATTCTCGTTTCTCTTCCTCTTCCTTCTTCTCGTCTCTCCGTTTTTCTCCTCTCCTATTTTCTCCTCTCTTTCCCCCCCTTCTCTCTCCTCTGTCTCTGTCTCTCTCTCTCTCTCTCTCTCTCTCTCTCGCTGGGCCTGAGGAGAGTCAGCGATAAGACGACCGAGAGTGTCTGTTTCTTCGGACATCTCCGGGCTTTCTAGGTTGCAATTAAGAACTGTTGTCTGTCATTCGCTTCAAGAAATGTTCAGTATCTATAAAGTCAACAAGAGTTTTATATCAGAGATTTATTTATTTATTACAAGATTCATTCTCTATCACAAAAACAAATCAACAATAAGTGCGTTTCCGAATGAACTCCGTTTGAAAGTCATGTAAACAAACATGGCGCTATCGGAGGGAGGTCCCGGGAATCACACGAACATTCTCATACATATTAACGTTATTTTAAAGAAATATGATGATGTATATTGTATATACGAATGTTCTAAAATATTAGCTCATGTTTACATTCACTCATCCTATCTAATTTATTAATAGCACAAGATCAACACGGAAATTAGTCAGACGGAAACGGTCGTAACCGTCTTGGTCTGGGAGGCGTTCCGTTTGCAGACGATCTTTGCGGAGAAAGAAATTGACGGAAAAAAGTGCTAGTGTGATAGGTCCTTAATTATCTTCGTCTAGGATCTGACCTGTGCCCATCCACAAGGTCTATATAAATACTTATATAGGCCTATATAAATACTTATATAGGCCTATATGAATACTTATATAGACCTTGCCCATCCAGACGTAGTGCTTCAACTGGGAAAGCACCGCCGTAATAGACCGCGCATGCCTCTCGCTCGAATAACACCGCGCATGGTGCTTCTCGCTTGAGCAACATGGAATACGAGGACTTATTCCCTGTTTCCCCCATCGTTTCGTGTTTCTGGGTATATTTTTGAAGAAAAAAGCACGGAAATCGATATGTCAGATTCAAAATTATGAAAGCTAGTTGGCGGCAGTCGAAAGTGACCTTTTAATTTATCTTACACAAGACTCACTCACTCTTCCATTTTCTGTTAAATTTAGTCATTATTACCTCCGGAGAAGAAGGGGAAACTCATGTATTTATTTCAAGTTGTATTACGGTTTGTTTAATTATTCATTCGTTCGTTTCTTTATCCTCTTTTCTTTCTGTTCCTTTCATGAATAGTTTGCCCATGGCCCTGAGGTTAATTAGGCAGAATCTGGTGGCTATCCGAAGCGAGTAAATAAGTAAATGTTAGAATTAATTGAACGAAGAAAGTAAATGTTTGATGTAGATTAAGATTGATGAGAGCAGATTATGCGTCTCATTAAGGGGAGGTTGGGCTCGAGTGTAATAACACTAACGAGTTGTATGTAAGTAGATGAGGCTACATAATACATGGGAATATGTGCAGATTTCAGAGTGTATTCATTAAAACTTTTTTTTTTTTTTTTTTTTTTTTTTTTTTTTTTTTTTTTTTACAACACAATTTTCTCAAGTATTAAAAAAGTATATTTCCCCTTCATGCTGAAAGTGATTTACACACCTTGTTAATCTTACAGTACTTAGTCCATGAAGAAAATATTTTAGATGCTTTTATCGCAAAGTGGAATAACTAATACCATTAGTAATTTGTATCTCTTAAAGAAGAAAAAGTAGAAAAAGAAGAAGAAAAAAGAAAGAAAAGAAAGAAAGAAGAAGAAAAAAGAAAAAAAGAGAGAGAGAAGAGAGAGAGAGAGAGAGAGAGAGAGAGAGAGAGAGAGAGAGAGAGAGAGAGAGAGAGAGAGAGAGAGAGAGAGAGAGAGAGAATATATATATATATATATATATATATATATATATATATATATATATATATATATATAATGGCTTCTAAAATATACACCATCCATGTTATCCTGCCACACAGACAGTATCAAAGATTATGAAAAAAGGTGTTATATGATAATGATATATGATATAAAGATTTTCCGAATGTGTGAAATCATGAAAAATAAGCAACAATACAGAAGATGAAGCCATTGGAACAGAATAATAAGAATAGTATAAGGATAACATACTGATAATCATGATGATAGGAAGAAGATAATTATAAAGATAATGGTTAATATTAATGATAACACGAACAACAACAAGAACAAAAACAAAAAAAAAATAATAATGATAATGATAATGATTATGATAACAATGATAATACCGATGATAATGATACTACTACTAACAATGATCATAGTGATGATACTAATAATAGTAATAATTATAATGATGATAATAAAATGATGATATATAATAATAATAATAATAATGATAGTTTTAACAATAATATTAATGATGATGATAATGATAATGATAGAAAATATCAACAATGATTACAGAATGACAATGAGAACTATAGATAATGAAAATAACGATATTATTATTATTATTATTATTATTATTATTATTTTTTAGATAACAAACTTTATTCCTACCTCCTCCCTCCCCCCCATTACTACAAATCAGCATGATAAACTACTTTCAAAATGTAATTAATCGTATAATCAACCTCAACGTTTGTCAATTATCTGGGCTTTGGTATCAATTTTCAATCTGATTAATTGTGATTTTTTTTAGAAACAGGTTGATATAAACGCTGCAGTTCTCAGTAATGTATTTCTTTTTCTTTTTCCCGCGAATAACGTATTCCGGTATTATCTATTCGTGATGTTTTATATATCATTCTGTAATTTGATTTCTTTTTGATATATATATATATATATATTATATATATATATATATATATATACATATATATATATATATACAAATATGTATATATACATATACATATATATAATACATATATATATATATATATATATATATATATATATATATATATATATATATGTATATATATATATGTATAATATATATATATATATATATATATATATATATATATATATATATATATATATATATATATATATATATATATATATATATATATATATATATATATATATATATATATATATATATATATATATATATATATATATATATATATATATATATATATATATATATATATATATATATATATAATATATATATATATATATATATATATATATATTATACAAGAATAGCTAAACAACCACATTAAAAATCCATCAAAGGACAAAATATAAAATCATCATCGCTATATATTTTATTGAATCTGACTACAGCAGCTGACACAAAATTCAGGTTACACGTAGCACTATTCTGAATGTTTCCTTTGAGCTGAGAATAATGTCCATAACACATAAACAGACATTTATTATTAGGTGTACATGAACACGTACACGAACGGAACATGGTGTAGGTGTTGAACATGGAGAGGTTACTTACAGATGCACAGGGAAAGTGGACACGTTGGGAGTGGATAGTCACGTGTTTTCATTCTTCTTGTAAAGGGGTGCTGTTTGTATAAGTGGATCAGGTGCTTCTGATATGACCTGGGACAGGGGGTACACACACGCACACACACACGCACACACACACACACGCACACACAGCACACACACACAGTAAACAACAAAGTAAAACACACACATGCATATGCACACGCACTCAACCACATGGTAACACAAACACACACACACACACACACACACACACACACACAGCACAGAAGCACTCAAACACACATAAACACACGTATGCGTTCACCAGACGGCAGATAACAGAGTAAATAGTGAACACGTTCTTATCATGTTTTAGCTTTACAGATGTTGCTGAAGGGTTTAGGAGACCAGCGTGCAGTGGATAGAAATATCGGATCTCTCTCTCTCTCATCTTCTCTCTCTCTTTCTCTCCCTCTCTTCTTCTCCTCTCTCCTCTCTCCTCTCTCTCTCTCTCTCTCTCCTCTCTCTCCTCTCTCTCTCTCTCTCTCTCTCTCTCTCTCTCTCTCTCTCTCTCTCTCTCTCTCTCTCTCTCTCTCTCTCTCTCTCTCTCTCTCTCTCTATCTCTCTCCCTCTCTCTCTCTTTATCTTGTGAACGTAAAATAGAAATAAATTGATAAATAAATACTGAAAATAACATTGTTGAAGATTAAAGAGGAAGAAAAGCTGAATTAAAAAAGTGATAAACAGAAAAAGGAATTAGAAGTGACAATAAATGAAGGGCATAACAGAAGCAGATAGATATAAAATGGACGAAAAGGAGAAAGTCTAAAAGAGAATGTCAGTTAAAAAAAAATATGCTATAAGAAACGAAAAAGAATAAGAAAGAAAGATACAAGAATGAAAGACATCCCGAGAGACCACAAAAAGTCATAAAGTCAAATAGATTTTCTGCTGTTGACAGAGGGAGCGGCAGAGACCAAACCAAAGGGAGATTTCCTCACAGATTTACGTTTGTTATCCCTTGATGCGACCCGTTTTCTATGAGTCTTGGTTTGGTATTGTAACCGATGTTCTCAATTTTTTTTTTGTTTACTTTCTCATCTTTATTTTACTGTTTTTTTAAAATGAAGATTTACTCTTATTTATCTATTCATATTATTGGAATTGTTGAGGATTTTTATCTGTAACTATTTTATTTATTTGTTTATTTTTTTCATTTATTTATGCATTTCATCCTCTGTCTTTCATTTCCTCCCTCTTTCTCAATTTGTATCGCTCTAACGACCGTCATTGATCCTTCCTTCAGTTTCAGTCTTTTCATCTTTATTTATCTAGGTTTATTTAGTTGTTAGTTATTGTTATTATTATTTTTTTGGGGATAGATAAAATTGGTCATTCTTGAGTGTTTTTTTTTTCTCAATGTGATGAGTTGATATTATCTAGCGTAGGAAAAAAGCGCACAAACACTCACACACACACACACACACACACACACACACACACACACACACACACAGAGAAGAGAGAGAGAGAGAGAGAGAGAGAGAGAGAGAGAGAGAGAGAGAGAGAGAGAGAGAGAGAAGAGAGTGTCTCTCTCAAAAAAGAGAAAAAAAGTAATAAAAAGGTAATTAAAAGTATGCGAGACAAAAACTGAGAGAAGAGAACCCATGCAATTAAAAAAGAAAGAAAAGAAAAAGGAAAAAAACTAGAAAAAGAAAACGGGAGAAAAAAACAACAACTTCAAACGTTAAAAAAAGGCGCCATTTCCGTCGGCTTTCGAATGACTCCCAATTAAAACGACAAACAACTGTCAAATTCCTCCCGCAATGCCACATACGGACGCGAAATCGGCATTAATGGAAACAATATGACGGTCGGGAAGCATTAATCTGGAAGCCAATATCGAGAGGCCATTAATCTCATCCGGGACTTGTTCCCTCAAAGACCCTACTGTTCCTGACGTGAATCCGCGGAGACATATTATGCCGGGTGGTCTGTCCCTCTATGGCTATGTCAAGTACATGGCTTCTCTTATTTACCCTAATGGACTGTGGCATCCGCTGCTGTTTTGTGATGTAGTCTGCCTGTGTCTACGTCCGGTCGCAGAAACGTTGGAGTACATTTGAAACGTTTGGTTATTTGGAAATCATAAGTAGGATAAAACGTTTTTTTGTGTGTATGATTTCTTTGTATTTTTTTTTCTTTTCAAGGGAGTATTTCATGATACTGGAAAATCATATATATATTATTTTAGCAAATGTATTCTGCCAACGCTACTGGTAAATGTACTTACCAGGTACTATTATAATTTCATATATATTTTACGGCCTGTCACAGCAGAAAGGTTTTTGTATTCAAATATGTCTTTGTTCACTTGGGAATATTTATTACGGTTTAATCATATTCAGTTATTTGAAAAAGTACTTTGTTTTCTTATTTTAGCAGATTTCCATTTGCACTCAATGTCTTTGATATTACTCTGCGAGTTATTTAGATCTAGTTGACTGAAGACTTTGCCGTTTCGAGTCCAAATATATCTATGCCCGTTGTTTTTATTATTTAATGTTTTTTTTTATAATAGAAATATTATCTTTTATTATCTAAAGGTGAGAATTGATGAGTAGTTACTAAAGGACTGTTGCAATAATATACCAGTATGTTCAGTCACACATCGACGCTGTTAAAATTCGTCATATGTTTAATACCTAGATGGCACTGTTTCTAGTGTCTGACTCATTTGCTATGCCAGAGGACTCTATTAAGAATAATTTCTAGATCTTGGAGATATTAATTTTAAGCATGTTGTCATTATGCTTTGTAGGTTTCTCAAATCTAATCAGTGGCGATATTTTATTAATATTGAAGATATTGAGTCAAGTCATGGTTTACAACATCTTGTCATCAGGCAGCTTTATTATAATTGTTAGATGACATAATAATATTATCATAGTAATAATTTATGCTATATCCAGTTATCAACAGATGTCTCCCGTGTTATAAAGAAAATAGCTATTCTTGAACAAAATTCAGTTCGAAAATCTTGTGGAAATATGTTACTGTAATATTTCATTCCCCGAATCCCTTCCCTGATGCTATGTCATTTATATTTCAACCAGGCATAAGAGGACTCATGATTTTTTTTCTTTTAATGCAGTTCCCCCTTTCACTTTCGCTCCGTTTTCTTTTTCGAGGGAGACGCTACTCTGCATTCATTTCGGAGGTTGGGAAGCAGGAGGGAGAAGAGAGAGGGGAGTAACTAAATGAAATGGAAAAGGGAGGAAAACTGGTAAATAATGTATTTTAAACATGCATGAAAAGGTGGAGCAGGAGGGATAAAAAAATAAGAACTAGAGACAAAAAAAGAGAGGAGATATACTTACGTATTTATATATATATTTACAATGGAAAAAAAATAAGTAAATAGCTGGATTCACCTTTGAGAACTTGTATATGCAGCATGATCAAGGAAGAAATGCAAAATCCACGTAGCATATCATTATCTTACAGCGAAGTGAATATACGATTTGAAACTACACCATTCGGAAACGTTAAATTGTCACATTGTTACGAATACACACCTTTGTATCATGATGCAACTTTCAAAAATGATTTTATTGTTAGAATTACTGAATGAAGTCAATTTACGGTCTTAATTTCTTGCATCATGTTACTTAAACTTTGGACATGTTGAAAGACAACAACACATAATGTATTGTATTTTTTTGTATGTTTGTTCGAAGTACTACAGCTTAATACACCCGATACACTAAAGACCAAATGTATTTTACAAGAGAAAAGCAAAACTCGAGAGAAGAAAACGCTACAATACCTTTGATCTAGTCACAATAAATCTAATCTATATGACAGCTTGTAACACCCTTATCATTCTCTCCTACATGTCAATTTCATATCAGTTATCAAATATACAGTCTATCAAATGGAGTCAGCAGTGATATGATTCATAGCTTATACATAATTATACATTGAGCATCTGTATAGTAAGAGAATTATTTAAATTACATTGTATGAGATCACATTACCCCCTTTAGTACACATGTACGTTTATACATGTGTATGTGTACATGTATGTGTTTTTAGTGTGCCTATGTGCATTTATAGTGTACGTGTTTTTATGTGCACTTATATCACACATGTGTATTGTGTGTAAATGTTAGTGTATATATATAAATGTATATATCATATATATCAATATATATTTATATGTACATACATGTGTAGATAGACGTGTATGTATACTTCGTTTGGAAAATATCAAATAAAAGTTTTAGCACCAAGAAGACTTTTTATAGTTTAGACGAAGGCATAGGCATGGAAATATATGACTCAAATATGTTTATAGTATTTGTATTTAGAAGTGTCTGTTTATATACACGTAAAAGTGTGTTGCTAAAATGAAATAGTTTCCCCCTTTAGGTATGCTCGGAAATCATTTAGAAGGTTAATGTTTTGGTGTTCTGCAATAACTTAATTAAGAATAAATAAAAAGCTATATTTCTCTTCTTTACACTACTTAACGTTTGAACTAATATATTTTCACAAATGTTTTTATTCGTTCATCTACATTCATATTCTCTTTCAGATATTTCATATAAACAGACAGAGAAAATATAAAGACGATGATATTCTTATATTCTTTAAAAGTCTTAAATATGTTTTATCCTTAGTAATTACACATGCAGCACAGTTTGTCCAAAAAATCGTGCCATTTTAAAGAAAAAAGGGGAAAAATAAATTGTTCATATCACTTTGTCTTATTCAAATGATTGTCAACACTTCACTGTATATTGTCTACCATTCGTTTTCCAGTTTTGCACAATTAATTCTCGTAACATAGCATAAATTCTCTCTCGTTTTTCTGTACAGGATTAGAACAAATCTCCCTGCACATTTTCCCCGGTAAATTGTATACATTTCTGAGTATATGCATAATATTCCTGTACATCACTCACTCACAGTAATTAGTATGAGTCACTGCAATTACTGTTATCATTATTTTTTCCCTAGAACTCAGCAGCACAGCATCATAAGAGGTATGGTGTTAGTCACATTTCATTCCATTTACCTTATTTTTTCCTCGTCTGTCTTAAGTAGAAAGTATTTACATTTAGACAAAACTAATTCTTTTCTTTTTGCTGGCGAAAGTAATGTTAGTGTATATATTCACTTTCTAGAGTAATGCGTGTCCTTGGATAAACTTCTTTCACCTTTCCTAGGTAACCAGATGCAATGATACACCAGTAATACCAGTACTTTCACCGGTACATGAACACATATCAACACGTACATGTATTGGACTAATGGAGATACTTACAAAAGTCACAATTACTTCTACTATAAGAGCGTCTTTCGAAAAAGCACCATCAAATCACATCTTTCTTATTGATAAATGAATCCAAAAGTATTTTTTTCTTAAACCATATTTCTCCCCCTAAAAAAAAGAACGACAAAAAAGAAAGGAAAATGTATATATACACAAGATGGATAGGTCTCTCGAACCTTAAAAAAGCCTTAGCGTTTTGGAATGACACTGTTACATGGCACAAAACGTTATGTGTCTTGGCACGATGACAGTGATGACACATGCAAAGTGAAAGAGATGACGACAAAGAGGATATGAATTTTCATTTTTTTCAAGTTTTTATTTCCTCTCTTCTCTAGAGCTACTGAACTCGATTTTGTCAGTGTGTTCGTACCCCACTCAGTAAATCATGGTTCTGTTAATACATTGATTAATTTTCTATATACGATCTATCAGCATGCCCAGATGCCCTCGAATCCATCTCATTTCACAACAGAAACGTCACAAAGTCATCAGTAAGCTTCAATAAATTTCGAATTTCCTATCTTCACCAACAAGTCGTTTCGACATCTTAACAACCTGGTTATTAATCTTCCCTTTATTCTTTTTCTAATCAAATCACTGACAAATGCTGTTCCTTTCCTGTACACTCGCTCACTATACACACTTCTTCACTGTACACATATCTTGGAGTAGTAGTGTTGGAGTGGTAGACCTCACGGTGTAGTTGGTGTAGTTAGGAGTGGGCCTTGCGAAAAACCACTCCAAAGGTGAGGTTACAATCTCCCTTTCCCTTACGTCGTGTCCCACTCACCATCGGTTTATGTGAGTGCAGATTCGAGTGGGACTTGAGAGAACATCAGACGTAGCAATCTTACCAAGGGTGGTCTCCCACTCACACTTACTCTCCACACTCATTTACATCCTCCTGTCCCCACTCAATCATGGAGGCGGTCGATCTCAGCATGCAGATACGAGTGGGACTCGAGAGGGACGCACTCATGACATATCTTACCAAGTTTTTTTTTTTTACACTCTCCCTCTCCCTCCTCCATCTTACATCCTCGTGTCCCCACTCATCTTGGAGCGGTAGATCTCGGGGTGTAGATGCGAGTGGGACTTGAGTGGGACGCACACGTGGACCTCTTGGTAAGGATGGGTCATACTGGGGCCTGTGACGTCACCAGGAGAGCTTCCGTTGCTGCTTCTCCCGTGGGAGGCGGAGCTGGTGCGGATCATGGTGCTCTGGGTCGACCTGCTGAGGAGAGGGAAGTCAGACGTCGGAGGGAAAGAGAGGAGGGAGAGGAAGGAGAGGAGGAGGAGGGAGGGAGAGAAAGAGACGAGAGGAGAGGGAGGGAGAGAGAGAGAGAGGAGGGAGAGGAGAGAGAGGGAGAGAGAGGAGACGATGGAGAGAGAGGAGATGAGAAGATTGAGAGAGAGTTACATAAATGGATATAGGGGTGTAAAGGAAGTTGTGAGATGTTTTAGAAAATATTTAGGTTTGTTGAATTACTATTATTTCTGACGAGGAAATTCCGCAGCGATCACACACACACACACACGCACACTGACAAAAAAAAAAAAAAAAAAAAAAAAACAATGACATACTTTTCCACTCGCTCATTTCCTTACATCACCTCCCCCCCTCCTCCCTCCTCCCCATCTCTATCAGATATCCTCGTGTCTCTCCTTCGTCCCTTTCTCCTTCCTTCCTTTTCCTTCTTCCCCTTCCCCCATCAGTACACGTTTAATTTCTTAGTTATTCTACTTTTTCTCTCTTCCCTCTTTCCTCTCCCTCCCTTCTGTCACCTCCTTCCCCTCTTCTTCATATTAAGGTAATTTCCTCCTTTCTTCCTTCCTTCCTCATTCATTTCTTCTTCCTCCTCCCTTCCTTCTCATTCTCTCTACCCCTCTCCCATTCCCCTTGTTCTCTCTCTCCCTTTTCTCCTCTTCCCTCTCCTTCTTTCCTTCTATCCCGCTGTCTTCTATTTCCTTCTGCTCTCTCCCCTCCTCCTTTTTCTCCCTCTCCCCCACCTCCCCTTCCTCCCCCACACCTCCCTTCCTCCCTCCTCCCCTTCTTCCCCCCACCTCCCCTCCGCCAACACACCTGACGGAGACCTTTTTCTCTCCCCCTCTCTCTCCTCCCCCCTCCCTTCCTCCCCCTCTTCCCCTTCCACCGACACACTGACGAAGCATCTGGTGGAGATCCCCTTCCCCCGCCCCCTTACTCCCCTCCCTCCCCTTCCTCCCCCCCCCCTCCCTCCCCCTTCCTCCCCCACTCCCCCACCTCCCTCCGCAACCTGACGGAGGAGATCCCCCTTCTCCACCCCCCCCCTCTCTCTCTCTCTCTTCCCCACCCCCCCACCCCCTTCCTCCCCACCTCCCCCTTCCTCCCCTTCCTCCCCACTCCCCTTCCGCCAACACACCTGACGGAGGACTTTTGTAGAGCCCCCTCTCCCCCTCTCTCCCTCCCCACCTCCCTACCTCCCTACTCCCCTTCCTCCTACCTCCCCCTCCTCCCCTTCCTCTCCTTCTTTCCCTCCCACCTCCCCCTCCCCCCCCTCTCTTCCTCTCTCTTCTCCCCCTCCCCACCTCCCCCTCCGCCAACAACACCTGACGGAGGAC
>NW_020868597.1:50605-55605 GCF_003789085.1 Penaeus vannamei | reverse complement strand
GTGTGATGCTTGCATATGCATATGCGTGCCGGGAATGAGCATATTGCCGTAAGTACTAGAGCATGTGCGGAATGAATATGTCTGCCCCAATTAGTGCACATACGCACAAATTAAGTTAATAAATAAAATGAAATAAAAGCGATATATGGCGAATTTGGGATAATTAAGGCCAGCTCACGGGAGTAGTGAGACAGGCGTGCATTCCGCTGCCTAGTGACTCCAGGTTTGGGACCAAACCTGCTGCGGGGGACCTTATCAATGGCATTCCCGGCTAATGACGCCCCTCCCACCAAGAACACCCAAGCCAGTAGGTTGGGATGTAAATCGGCTGCTGCGCACACTCCATGAAACAACGCATCCAGCATGCCCCCATTTCCGCCGAGAGCGAAGGGCCCATGGTTGACGGCAGGCGATCAGGATCGCTCCGGAGCAGGGGGTGCAAAAAATATCCGGGTAAAGAACAGGCCGCCCCACGTTTGATAACCTTTGGCACATACAATATAATGGACTGATGGGAACTGAATCGACTTACTAGCTTTACTAGAGGAACTCTCTTCCATTAAATGGGATGTAGGTAGGACTCTGCCGAAGTCTAGAATACTAGGTGAAGAGCAGAAGTTTATTAAATGAGGGACACGTTGCTCTATGGAGAGAAAACCTTGCGGTAGCAAACAGGAATTAGGGGTAGGATTCTTTAATACACAAACGCTTAGAAAAGAACATTGTAGAATTCTATTAGTGTCAGCCGAAAGAGTGGCTTCTGTAACAATAAAACTTAAAACTAGGTACAACTTTAAAAATTATCAAGTCTATGCTCCAACCTGCGCCACAGTGATGAAGAAATAGAGAGCTTCTATTGAAGATGTTCACTTAGCCAGCGATGAGAACAAAAACCAATTTCACAATAAGTTATGGGGCGATTTTTTAAATTTACCAAAAATAGGTTAAAAAGACGAGGCGAAACCGCAGATCGCGGAAACCATGGAGTAGCACTTGAACGAGAGGGGAACAAATGCTTAGTCGAATATTGCGGAGGCTCCTCACTCAGTATTGTTTCGAATGAATACATTCTTCGAAAAGGACTAAGAACGGAAGTGGACATGGAAGTCGCCTGTCTGACGTGCAAACACGGAAATTGAACTTCATAATTTTCAAATAGGCGCGAGAATAATTAAAAAGTTGTACGGAAGGTTTATAAATAAAGTAAAATGTAGCAGCGAACCATAGATGGTGAGAGCGAAATTAAAATACATCTCAGAAGGGAAAGGAACAAACTGATGAGTGAAAATCAGCAGCCAAAATTGGCTAACTTGAGGATCAGAGCAACAGAATTTAGCCTAAAACATCCAAAACAGGGATATTCAACTCCTCCGGCGACGAAGACTCTCAACATCGGACGCAAATCAATAAACTGTTCGAAATGATAATAATGAAAAGAAGCTGCGACTTGGAAAGTAGTGCGGAAAGAACGGACAATCGGAAGCTCCAGCAAGCTCTCGGTTAGAAACATAAAAGGTTAATGCGAAAAAGCGTAGAGACATGAGAAAGTATCGCAAATGAAGAGGGACAAGATAGAATTGGTTGAACTAACAAAGACCATAAATAAAAAGAAGAGGAAGATATACGGAGAATTCAATACTCAAAATAATAAATGAAGCAGTGAATTTCAGAGGTACCAGCATGAGAAAGCAGCTAAAAGTAAGGAACTAGGAATAGGAGAAATCAAATGTATGCCAGATTAAGAAACCAGACGGAGAGCAGTAACACGATAACAGAATGAAAAATCATCAAAGTAGTGGAAGACTTATTACAGGGGATTCTACACAACTCAAAACGAACAGCCACAGAATTAGAAGCAAACGCGGAGAAGCGAAGAGATAGAGAAAGGATGTAACTAGCGACCGTGACCTAGAATGAGAATCAACAAAAGAAGAAATAAAAAGAGCACTTAAAGGCGATGGAATGAAGAGAAGGAGGAGAGAAAACACCAGGGCGAAGACGGAATTGAGTATAGACCTATATTAGATTGCAGGAGATCGATACAGCGCAAACAGTGATGAAACGTAGCCAATCTTTTTAACAAATGTCTTGCTCAGCGGAAGAAAACTCCGGAAAGCCTGGAAAAATGGCGAACCAATATCTTGTTACACAAAAAAAGGCGATAAAAAGGGGAGTTTAAAAAAATTGAGGAGAGGGAGAGGGAGAAGAGTTAGAGAGAAGGAAGACGAGAAGGACCGACGAGAAGAGGAGAGATGAGATAGGAAGCCAGGGATGCACTTTCGAAGAGAGAGGAGAGAGGGAGGATTGAGGTAGAGAGAGAGAGTAGAGGAGAGAGAGGGGCTTAGAGAGCAAGAAGAGCTGTTCCGTGAGGCGAACGGAAGAGAGGATCGAATTACAAGCTGAGAGAGAGAGAGAGAGAGAGAGAGGAGAGCGCGGAATCCGCTTACTGACAGTCTAGGGATTCCGAAGCCAGAGGAGAGACGAGAGAGGGAGAGGAGAGAGAGAGAGAAGAGAAAGAGAGAAGATGAGAGAGAGAGGAGCAGGACAGAGAGAGAGAGAGAGGAGGAAGAGAGAGAGAGAAGAGGGGGATGAGAGGATGAACCAGAGGACAGAGAGAGAGGGAGGGAGGGCGGAGAGAAGAGAGAGAAAAGGAGAGAGAGAGAGAGAGGAGAGAAACGAGGAGAGAGATGAGGACAGTGTGAGATGTACGACCGGCAGGGCGGGGAGAGAGAGAGGAAGAGGGAGAATGAGTCTCGAGAGACAACAGAGCTGACGGAGCGAAGGGGAAAGAGAGAGAGACGAGATGGGAGGGGAGGAGGAGAAAAGAGAGAAGAAAGAGAGAGGAGAGACATAGAGAGAGAGAGAGAGATCGAGAGAGAGGAAAGATGTCGAGAGAGAGAGAGCGATCACAGAGGAGAGGAGAGAGAGAGAGAGGAGAAAGACGAGAGAGCCGAGAGAAAACCAGAGAGGAGAGACGAAGCATGAAACAAGAGAGATAGACAGAAAGATGAGAAAAACACGAGAGAACAAGAGAGAAAACAGAGATGAGAAGAAAACAGAGAAAGAGAAACAGGAGAAGCAATAGAAAAAGAAAAGAGGAAAGAGGGAAAGAGGGGAAAGAGGAGGAAAAAAAAGAAAGAGAAGACGAAAGAAAAAGACAAGTTAGAAAGAGAAAGACGATAGAGTAGAGAGAGAAATGGAGGAAGCGAGTGAGATTTATGCAGAGGAACGATATGAAGCATTTCAAATTTATGTAATGAAAAAATTTAAAATTTTCATATGCATTATTCAGAGGGGGACTGATAGTGCAAAGGGAATGCGATATGCATATACAGACACAGGACACAAATATCATACATATATATAAATATATATAAATAAATATATATATATATATATATATATAGTAATTATATATATATATATATAAATATATAACTATATACACATATAGATATATATATAAATTACACATAAACACACACATACGCACACACATACCTTACACACACACCACACACACACACACACACAACCACACACATACTCACACAACATAGACTGTCACACACAATATCTATACAATATATACAAATACACACACACACACAAATAATTATATAATAAAATATATCTTCCGCCCTTCTCTCTTTTTCATTCATTTTTTCTCGTTCTTTTCTCATTCTCTCTCTCTTTCTCTCCCCCCCCTCTTCTTTCTCTCTTTCCTTCCCCACTCTCTCTCTTCTTTCCCCCACTTTTTCTTTTTTCCCTTCCCTCCTCTCTATCTCTTTCTCTCTCTCACTCCTCCTATTTCTCTTTCTATCTCCCCCTCTAACATTCTCCCTCTTTTTCTCTCTTTACCTTTCTCTCTCTCCCTCTTTTTCTCTCTTTACCTCTCTCTCTCTCTCCCTCTTTTTCTCTCTTTCCCTCTTTTTCTCTCTTTACCTCTCTCTCTCTCGCTCTTTTTCTCTCTTTCCCTCTCTCTCTCTCTTTTTCCTCTTTTCTCTCTCTCTCCTCTTTTTCTCTCTCCCTCCTCCCTTCTCTTTCTCTCTTTCCCTTCTCCTCCTCGCCTCCCTCTGCTCTTTCACTCGCGTCCGTCTCCATCTTGCTTCCAAACACTCTTGCAAAAAAAAAAAAAAAAAAAAAAAAAAAAAAAAAAAAAAAAAAAAAAAAAAAAAAAAAAAACTTTTTCTGTTTCCACTGCAAACACTCGCAATTGCAGACTACGGACAGATTTCGCCGTAACTCACTCTCCGAGGAATGAATATCACACAAATTACTTTACACAAAAAAGAAAAGAAAGAAAAAAAAGGAAAAAAGGAACAAATGTGATAAAATACAGTAAGACACAGTCGTACATGTACACACTTAAGCACAGACACACTGTCGGCCATCCACGTACACACACATCAAGTACACGCCTGTCATTCGTTTTATTAGTCAGTTAGAGAGACAGTGTAAAATAAGGAGAGAGAGAGAGAGGAGGGAGAGAGAGGAGGGAGGAGAGGAGAGGGAGGGAGGGAGAGAGGGAGGGAGGGAGGAGGGAGGGAGAGAGAGGGAGGAGAGGAGGGGAGGGAGGGAGGGAGGGAGAGAGGGAGAGGGAGGGAGAGGGAGGAGAGGGAGGGAGAGAGAGAGAGATAGAGAGGAGAAGAGAGGGGAAGAGAGAGAGAGAGAGAGAGAAGAAGAGAGAGAGAGAGAGAGAGGAGATGGAGAGAGAGGAGAGACGAGGTCGAGAGAGAGAGAGAGAGGGAAGAGGTAGAATGAGGAGTGGAAGAGGACGACGAGAAAGAGAGAGAGAGTGATATCCGATGACGAGAGAGAGGATTTCAGAGAGAAAGAGGGAGATGAGAGAAGACGAAGAGAGAGGACGAAGTTTGGAGCGAGAGAGACGTGAGAGAGCGGGAGAGTAGTACAAATAGCACAGCAGAGTATATTAGGTGCTATTCAAGACAACAGGGAGTGGAGAAAGGGAAGGAGTATAGATTGTGAGAGAGAATATA
>NW_020868597.1:44143-50505 GCF_003789085.1 Penaeus vannamei | reverse complement strand
GAGAGAGAACGAAGAGAGAACGAAGAGAAGGGAGAAGAGGGAGGAAGGAGAGGGGAGAGATCGAGGCAAGACGAGAAGGAGAAGAGAGAAGAGAGAGGGAGGAAGAGCGAGGACGTGCCGAGTGTAGGCGGGAGAGGAGGATGAGAGGAGAGAGTCGCGGAGAGAGAGAGAGAGAGAAAGAGAGAAGAAGCAGAGCTAGAGAGAGAGAGCGGGAGAGAGGGGGGAGAGAGAGAGAGAAGAGAGAGAGAGAGAGAGAGAGAGAGAGAGAGAGAGAGAGAGAGAGAGAGAGAAGAGAGAGAGAGAGAGGAGAGGTAGAGGAGAAGAAGGGAGATGAGACGAGAGAGAGAGAGAGAGAAAAGAGGAGAGAAAGAGAGAGAAAGAGAAGTAGAGAGAGAGAGAAGAGAGAGAGCAGAGAGAGAAGAAGACTGAGAGAGAGAAAGAGGAGCACGCACGAAGGAGAAGAGAGGAGACGAGAGGACGAGAGAGACGAGAGCAGGAGAGAAGATGGGAGAGGTGAGATGATGTGAGAGAGAGATGGAGAGGAGATGGTAGCAGAGAGAGAGAGAGGAGAGAGAGAGAACGAAGAGAGAGGAGAGAGAGCAGAGAAGAGAGAGAGAGAGAGAGAGAGAGAGAGAGAGAGAGAAGAGAGAGAGAGGAGAGAGAGAGAGGAGAGAGAGAGAGAGAAGAGATAGATAAAAAAATGAAACATAGAGAGAAGAGAGAGAAGAGAAATATAGATAGATAAACAAATAGATCAAGAGAATGGATCCGAAATATATATAGAGAGAGTGAGAAAGAGAAAGCGAGGTAAAAAGAAAAGGAGAGAAAGAGAGCAGTTCGAGAATCGTGAGAAAGAGAGAAAAGAAAAGGAAAAGAAAAGAGAGAGGAAAGACAAGAGTGAAGAGAGGAAAGGGAAAAAGGAAAAGAGAGAAGAGAAGTTGAGAAAGAGAAAGAAAGCAGAGAAAAGAGAAAGAGAGAAAGAGAGTGAGTGAAGAGAGAGGAAACGAGGAAAGAAAAGGAAAAAGAGGAGAGAAGAAAAGGAAGAAAGCGAGGAAAAGAAAAGAGAGAAAGAGAAAGAAAAAGAGAAAAGAGAAAAGAAAGAAGAGAGTAAAAGAGAAGAAGAGAGAGAAAAGGAAAAGGAAAAAAAGAGAAAGAGAGAAGAGAAACGAGAGAAAGAAAGGAAAGCGAGAAAGCGAGGAAAGAAAGAAAAAAGAGAAAGAGAGTGCAGAAAGAGAGAAAAAGAAAAAGAGAAGAAAGCGAAGAAAAGAAAAGAGAGAAAGAGAGAGAAAGAAAGCGAGGAAAAGAAAAGAGAGAAAGACAGTGAGAAAGAAAGGAAAGCGAGAAAAGAAAAAGAGTGAGAAGAGAGAAAGGAGAAAAAGAGAGAGAAAGAGAGTGAGAAAGAGAGAAAGCAAGCAAAAGAAAGAGAGAAAGAGAGTGTGAAAGAGAGAAATCAAGAAAAAAGAAAAGAGAGAGAGTGAGGAAAGAAAAGAGAGAGAGCAAGGAAAGAAAAAAAGGAGAAGAGAAGAAAGAGAGAAAGAGAAAGAGAGAAAGCGAGGAAAAGAAAAAAGCCGAAAGAGAAGGGAAGTCGTAAACAAGAGTACCTTGCAAAAGCGATAAAATCACTCGTCCGAATGGCTCAATCGTTTTCTTCGTCGTTCGGAAATTCCAGGGATAACTTTCCTAAAAGCTGAATTAATGCCAGAATTTCTAGGAATCCAACGTTTTTCATTTTTTGAATCGGAGAATTTTTTTTTTTCCTCAGATTTAATTTTGGTATGCATAATTGTTTGTATCTTTATTGTCTGCCATATAGATACATCATTGCATGTACACACAGACACAGACGCACACGCAAACTTACACACTCACAAAGACACACTGACACACACACACACACACTCACAAAGACACACTGACACACACACACACACACTCACAAAGACACACTGACACACACACACACACTCACAAAGACACACTTCAACACATCCACCCCCACCACACAGACACATTTGCATAAATTTCAATGAAAAGATGCATAAACCCCCACACCCACACACCAATAACCACCCACCCACACACTACCCACTTATCCGCCCATAAACCACCCACTCACACTCTCACCCATCCTCACCCATACATTTTCACTCATCCTCCCAAGCATCTATTATCCACATCAACTAAAGACCTATTATCCACACGAACCAAAAATCCATCATCCACATCAACTAAAACTCGGTTATCCACATCAACTAAAGATCCATTATCCACACCAAAGAAACTACAATCCATTATCCACATCAACCAAAAATCCATTATCCACACCATTTATCCCACAATCAAATCCACACAACCAAAACCAAAATCCCATTATCCACACCAAAAAATCAATTATCCACACCAAAAACTTTATCCACATCAACAAAACTCAATTATTATCCACACCAACTCAAAATCCATCATCCATTAACAATCCTCAATTAATTATCCAACCAACCAAAAAATCCATTTCAACCAATTATCCCATTATCCACATTCAACCCAATCCCATTATCCACACCAACTCAAAATCCAACATCCATTAACAGCATAATACTTGCATTGTATATAGCGTAGATGAAAGGGTTGCAACAGCTGTTACTCATCGCTAACCAGTGACAGCAAAACCAGATGATGTTGATGAATCGGTACCTGTTGCGAGAGAGATAATTAAAAAGGCGATTTATTAATTGCAGGGGAATAAATATGATTGGAATTGATGATGATGATGAGGGATATTTTTGTGGTTGTGAATGGAGGTATTGTGTCTATGTATGTTTTCTTATTTGTCTTTTATATTGATTTGTTTATCCGTCTGTCTGTCTGTGTGTCTGTTAGATCTGAATATCTATTTTCCTATGTGTCTATCGTGGTAAAGATATGGAGGATGATTTTTATATATGTGGAAGGGTTGAAAATATAATGAAAAATACAGTCAAAAAGAAAATTCATGAAAAATACAATAAAAAAGAAAATTGATGAAAAAAAATAAAAAATAATGAAAAAATAGCCAGAAAGAATATTCATGAAAAAATACAGTGCGCTTATCAAACGTTCAATGTTATAAAATAATTTAATGGTTTATTGGTTTGCTGACATTTCATCGCATATCATTATCATATATCTATTTTTTTATTACTTAATGTTATTCATGTTATGTTTGATCTTCTCTTCTTAATCATTACTCTCTTTATTCTTTTTCTCTATAAATTGACATCTAATAATGAAAAAGTAAAAAAAAAAGAAAAAAAAAAATCCATTACTCTCTTTATTCTTTTTCTCTATAAATTGACATCTAATAATGAAAAAGTAAAAAAAAAAAAAAAAAAAAAAATCCATTCCTCTCTTTATTCTTTTTCTCTATAAATTGACATCTAATAATGAAAAAGTAAAAAAAAAAAAAAAAAGAAAAAAAAAAAAAAATCCATTACTCTATTTTTTTCTCTATAAATTGACATCTTAATGATGAAAAAGTAAAAAAAAAAAGAAAAAAAAAAAAAAAAATCCTTAATTCAATACTGACGATGCAAAGCTCTGAACGAATCAAATGAACGAAAGAATTCTTTTAACTCGAGTGTTATTTCAGTCAAAATCGAATTAATCTGCACAGACGCTTGCAGAGATTAAGCTAAAAAAGAAAAGAAGAAAGAAAAAAGAAAATAGAAATGAAAAAAAGAATCATTTGAAGATCAAAGAAATTCACGGAAGTAATGCAATGAGAATCTTCAATCAACGTTCATTTATATTTGCATTTTTTCCATTTCTTTTCATCTGTTTTCCATTGCTTTTATTTTCTCAAACTCAATACATGATAGACAGACTGACAAAAAATTTCCTATCCCTCTATTTATCTGTATCTATCTATCTATTCATAAGCTCAATCAGACTGACAAAAATCCCTATCCCTCTATTTATCTGTATCTATCTATCTATTCGCCTAAATATACGTATCTCTAACTACTGAAACCATGGATATATTTGTTGATAATTAAAGGATATTTTCTGAGGTGATGAAGTATATGATCAAATGGTACTCACAACAACAACAACGTTGAGACAATTTGAAATTATCAAAATTCTTAATAGAAGTAAAATGCATTCATGATTCAGATTGAAACATATATATATATATATATATATATATATATATATATATATATATATATATATATATATATATATATATACATACACACACACACATATAATGTATATACATATATAATACATATATATATATATATATATATACATATATATGTTATATATATATATATCTATATATTTTTTTCTAAATCATATATATTTTAAAAAATCATTATTTTTATGACACCACTATTAATTAAGCAAAAAGGGAAATCATATGGAATGTAAAATGAAGACCCAATTTAGTACGATTTTGACGGAAGAGCTTGAGTACCTTCAGAGGCTGGCATCAAAAAGGCAGATTTTAATTACGGTCCAATAAGTCTTAAGCCAGGACTCTCTACTTTTGAAATTATTGGCTATTAAGGAATTTAGATAAAGGAATTCTGGAACTCTGTTGATTAATGGATTTACATGAATATGAATAATGAGTGAATAAAAGGATTAATAAAGAGAATATTTTGAATAAATGAATATGCTCCTTATGATAATAACCTGAATTGGTGTGCTGACAAGAAGCTCTTAGACTTGAATTATTAAAAGCGAGAAAATAGATTTTGAAAATGGTGGCAGCGGTGGGATATGACTACCAAATATACCACAAGAGGATTCTTTTATTACTTTTACTGATATGATGAATATATATGATACAGAGAATATATAAAGAATTCAAACAAATAACTATTACTTGATGTTGGAAATATCAATATACACTCATAATAGACTTTCTCACACTACTTAAATGTATCACAGATTTTATGAAAGTATGTGTATGTCCGTACATTCACATGTGAATATGTATACAAGATTAACTTTAATAAGTGTATTTGTATCCATGTACATTCATGCAAATTTGCGTGCACATAATGGCGTAGCACATAATGGCGTATTTGAGTACGTGTCGTGCATTGAACTTACTTATTAATATCGGGATAAATCTCCTGTAACACGTGATATGTCTGCAGCGGCGCCCAACAGAATGCAAACAGCGCCACTACCATAAACAGCATCTTGATCACCTGGAGGGAACAGAAGAACAGGTAAAGAACAAAGGAACATTAGGTGATTCGTGTGAGGGAGAGTAATATTGTTTTAGATTCGCGGCCATAATTAAGAATTGTCGTCTTTCATTCTCTCTCCTTCCTTTCCTTCTTTTCTCTTTTTTCTTCTAACAGAATGGATAGAAGAAGATAGAGAGAGAGAATGGCAGATATAAACGAGGAATTAATGAAATAAAGAAATATGAACGATAAAAAATATATAAATGTAAGAAAATGCTTAATGATTTGTGGTATATTATTATATATGATAGAAAACATGATTTAACACGGAGAATATGCGAAAAGTGAAAAAAAGTTTTTATTAGTCGTGGATTCTGTTAACTTATATAACGATATTAAAAAATATATAAAAGAACGCAGTAAGAGAAAAGAAATACAAATATATGTTTATTTTTTCTCCTTCAGAAGACCCATTGTTGGAACCGTGGAACTGAATTCTGCGACATGTAAAGCAAAGTCTGCAGAAAAGAAGAACATAGCAGCTTATTTTTTTGTCTTATTATTTTTTAAAGCTCATATTTTATCCTAATAAAAGAAATTTTGGAAAAGAAAGAGCACTCGTAAAAAATAAGGTATTGTTTTCTGTACCAATGATTCGAAAAAAAAAAACAGAAATCTGCCGAAGAAAAGGAAGGTCGCATAAAAACGAAAAAAAAAAAAAAAAAAAAAAAAAATTACACATGAGAAAAATATTAAAATCCCTCAGGGGTTTCCCAGACACACCATTGTATCCCCTGATCCAAGGCCGCACAAAGGGATCAAAGACGCCTTTTCAACTTAGTGTTTGATATGAAAAAGGGACTACCGTGATCTCCGGACCGGGTTAGGCGACTTGATCTTTTTGGCGGGCTTTTTAAGATGCCGGGGGGGGGGGGGAGAGGGGGCGGAAGGGGCATCTTTTTGGCGGGCTTTCAAGATGCCTAGGGGAGAGGGGGGGGGAGAGGGGGGAGAGGGGGGAAGGGTATGGGCTATTATGCGGACAGATGTAGTTGTATGATACACTTTTGATACAGACACCCGAGAGGAGAGCGAGGATGCACGCGTATGTACACGCACACAAGCACATGCATTCGCGCGCACTCGTATACACAATCATACTTGCGCACGCACGCACAC
>NW_020868597.1:27500-30748 GCF_003789085.1 Penaeus vannamei | reverse complement strand
AGAAGAAAGAAAATAAAAAATACCACAACAGCAAAAACATCATAAACAGAAAAAAAAAGGATAGGGACAGGCGAGGAGAGGGAAAGATGGAGAGGGAAAAAGAGAGACGACGGAGATTTATGGATGTTTATTTATTGACGAAGGGAGAGAGAAATACAGTTACAAACAGAAAGAGAAAGGAATAGGAAGAGGCAGGAGAGGAGAGAAACAAGAGAAGAGAGACGTCCAGACAGACGACCGACGAGACTGAACGGAGAGCAGACGAAGAGATGAGAGAGAGCTTTGGACAAGGACGAGGACCCACGAGAGCAGCTATTGAGAGGAGCTTACAGGGAAAGCGGACACCTTTTGGGAGGAGCAGGAAAGAGACGAGAGAGAGAGAGAGAGAGAGAAGAATCAGAGAGATATTATATATGTAAGAGAGAGAGAGAGAGAGAGAGAGAGAGAGAGAGAAAATACAATACAGACAAATAAACAGAAAAAGAAAGGACCAACATACAACTTAAAAAAAAAAAAAAAAATCATCACAAAAAACAAAAACAAAACAAAACACGTATCCCCCCCAACCCCCCCAAAAAAAAAAAAAAAAAAAAACACACAACCACGCAACCCACCTTTCTCCTGCGGAAGGCGAAGGATACGCCACCCCCCGAAGGCCCCGCGAGTCCCTCCAGCGCAAGGAGGAAGAAGACCCATCCTGAGCAGGCCATTTCCTCCTCAGAGAGAACTTTAAATGGAAGACGCGGCCCTGGAACTTAATGAAGAAAGTTTTTTTTTTTTTTTTTTTTTTTTTTTTTTAAGGGTGGGCGAGGGGGATGGGGATGGGGGGGTGGGGAGGGGTGGGAGTTGTTTTTTTTTTAAAGGAGGGGGGTGGAGACGAGTGGGGATTTTTTTTTTAAAGGGGGGGGGTGGAGGAAGAGTGGGGATGTTTTTTTTTTTTAAGGGGGGGGAATGAGAAGGGGGGCGATGAATGAAGAGAAGTAAGAAGTTAAAATCTACATTATTTTTTCTCTAATTGAGTTATTGTCATAAAAGAACAAAGGGATATTGAGATGTAGACTTTTACTAAGGGAAGTGCAAGACGTGTGTGTTTGATGTGTGTGTGTGTGTGTGTGTGTGTGTGTGTGTGTGTGTGTGTGATTGTGTGTTGTGTGTGTGTGTGTGTGTGTGTGTGTGTGGATGTGTTGGTGTGTATGTGTGTGTGTGGTGATGCTGTGTGTGTGTGTGGTGCGTGTGTGGATAATGTGTGTGCGTTGTTGTGATTGTGTGCGTGTGTTTGTGTGTGTGTGTGTGTGTATGTGTATTTAAAGACTATACACTCTTATGCAATCTCCCACAAAGAAAATGACTGTAAAACTTTAATATATTAATCCAGAAGTGAAACAATATTTGTAATAAAAAAAAAAACAAACTATTTTACCACATGATAAAGATATAAAAATATAGAAATATTGATTAATGCAATTGGACTAGTGATATAAAACAACTTATTTATTGTACTACTAATAAAATTCCATTAGCAACAGTTATGATTATGTGATTATAAAACAAAACAAGCAATCAAACAAACAAACAAATGTTGATATATATCCTTCCCGCATTACAAAAAACTAATAAAAAAAGCTATTACCGTAAGAAATATGATTGAATGATGTAAAAATTGAAAAAAAAAAAAAACTAGTTAGGTAATTTAAAAGCAACATATTATTTTCCTTTCTGACTGTCTCATCTCAAAATGTAATTTTTCTTTCTCTTTATTTCACTCTCTATTTATCTGTCTATCTGTTCCGTGTATCTATTTTTTCTTTGTCTTACATCGTCTCATTCTGTTTTTTTTCTCTCTCTCTCTTTGTCGGTCTTCTTCTCTACATACGCTTTTTTATTTTCTCTATCTCTGTTTGTCTCCTCTCTTTCTCTCAGTCTCCCTCCAACTCTCATGTTCTCTCTCTTTTCATCTTATTCCGTGTCACCTCCCTCTCTCTCTATCTCCCTATCCTTCTCTCCTTTCTCTCTCTCTTTCCCTTCCCTCCTTTCTCTCTCCCCTCTCTCGCCATCCCCTCTCCTCTCTCTCTCTCTCTCCGTCTCTCCTCTCTCTCTCTCTCTCTCTCTCCCTCTCTCTCTCTCTCTCTCTCTCTCTCTCTCTCTCCTCTCTCCTCTCTCTCCTCTCTCTCTCTCTCTCTCTCTCTTCCCCCCCTCTCTCTTACTCTCCCCCTCCCCTCTCTTTATCTTACTCTCCGCCAGTCGCTGAACGATTAAGTGCATTCACGCTTAAAAGAAATGAAACAAAAATAAACATTTCATTACAGATCTTAATGCTACAGTGCATTCGGATGGCATCGTTAACTGAGTCGATCAAAGATTCTGCAAATATAGCTTTATCCTCTTTAATGTTAATATGTATCTTTCTATGTATCGTTCTATGCTTGCTATCATATTCAACGTTGATGTGTCCTTTTCTATGTTTTTAGTAATACGTTCTCTCTCGTCTGCTATATTCTCTATCATTATGTTGATCGCACAATTAATTTACATTCATCTTTCTACTCTAGTGCAGTGCAATGTAGTGAAGTGGTGAACGTGCTGATCTTGCAATCTTGCTGACCTGCGCTACCAGTGAATGGCAACCCCGGTCATTCCTTGCACACAGGTGGAGATTTAGAAGCAAAATAAAACAAACAGTATGTCACGGCCAAGAATATCTATTATAACCAACGGAATGGAAACTAAATCTTATAAAAATCTTAAATCTTATATTCTGTGTTCATGTGTTTACCTTCCGAACTGGCTATGAATATTCGTTGTTATTAGCCTATTTACCCTTAAATATCTTCTTTTATCTAGTGATTTAGGATCATTACTTTATGAATCAGACAAGGATCAATAGATTTAGCATCTATTTGTATTAATATCATACTTTGACGATCTGATTATCTCAAATCTGGAATTTTGTTTGTGCCATCACGTGGGGGTGAGGTGTCGCTCGTGTACAACCTCACCTGCCCTGGAACAATGTCGGCACGGTCTGCTCTGAGGTGAGCGAGCATAATGAGAATGGGTAGACCTAGGGACACAAAGACGCTGGGCACAATGGCGAATTATGTTTGCTCACGTGCGCGCGCAATTAAGGCAATAAACAAGCCTTTACACACTCGCACGTAACGATGGTCTCCTCTCCCCTCTCTCTCTCTCTCTCGTCGTCTCTGGCTCTCTCTCTCTCTCTCTCTCTCTCTCTCTCTCTCTCTGTCTTC
>NW_020868597.1:7500-15000 GCF_003789085.1 Penaeus vannamei | reverse complement strand
ATTCTTCTTAGCTGCTTGACTTGCGTTTGCATAAGTCTGGATTTTGGGAACTTACATATAATATAGTTACGGCTTTACACCACGTTATTTATTTTCTTTCCTTTATTTTGTTTCTCAAAAGTGACGACGAATCAGAGACCTCCAAGATCAGTTGCCAGTTATGGCTTTCCTGAGTGTTAATAAGTTGGTTCCTCTACGATGTTTTTTTTTTCCTTTTTTCTTGTTCTTCGTCCCATTTTCTTTTTGTTCTCTCTCTGCACTTATTCTTCGTTATCATCATTGTTTTATTAATTCGTTTACTTTTTTATTCGTTTATTATCAGAACTGATATTATCAGTCTTGTTATAAACATAATTACTGTCTTGATATCTTTTTCAATATCATTATTATTAATGATATTATTATCATCATTACCTCCGCCAAGGAAATATGATTTGGGAAGCGTTGGTTAGTTAGCTAGTTAATTTGTTTGTTGGTTAGAAAGGTTAATTCGTATTCATGTTGACAAATGTGGAAAGGAATGAATGAGAACGAATATCTTCACAATGCAAGAGATGTATTTTACCGGTTTCGAATATATCCTCGTCAGAAATACATGTATTTCTGACGAAGATATAATCGAAAACATATTTCTGGCGAAGATATGCAGAATGCACCTCTTACATTGTGAAGATATTCGTTCTCACTCATACCTTTCCACATTACTAAGGTAAGTCAAGAAGTTAAGAACAGAGGTGTGTCTTAACCCAACTCAGATGCCATTAAATTTTGGTGGTGATTCGATTCATGATTTAGATCGAGGATTTTTTTTAAATGGTTGCATCACATGCCAATGTTACCTAGGCAAAGTAACTATTACCATCATCATGACCTTTATTACAAGGAGGTTATGTTTATGGACCACTTAAAAAAGAGGTGATTTTAATGGAATCCTTTAAGTGTAAATGATTTAATTGTATTAGTGACTCTGAGGGAGGTATGCGCTCTCCGAGTGTTTCTAGTTAATATCTTTGTTATCATTACTATTATTACAATGATGATAAGGATAATGATATTACTCGAAATGATGATAACATTGATAATAATAATAAAAAAATGTAGAGAAGAATATAAAAAAGAGTGAATATCGTATTACTTGACCGGTTTCGATTCCATCTTAGTCAGAAATACACAAGAATATAATCATCACAATTAACATAAGGCATAAATCACAACATCAAGAGACAGAGACAGAAAGAGAAAGAAATTGATGTTTTTTTTTTTTTTTTTTTTTTTTTGCCGAAATATTTTGGATCCTCTTGCTAAAAGGGGAGAGAATAGAAAGCAAAAAAGATGAAGAAAAGTGTAGCTCTGGAGATATATATGACAATAAAATGCAAATCATGTTGCAACATGTGGAGACTCGAGCGCATTGTTTTGCACTTGTTTTTCTTTCTTTGTTTTGCTTTCTCTCCTGTGTGGTTTCACTTTAAATAGATGGGTTATTTCGTGTTTCTCTTTTCCTTCTTCCATGCATGTTTTAGGGCTTGTTTTAATCTTTATCCTTTGTCTCTCTCTCTCTCTCTCTACACACACACACACACACACACACCACACACACACACACACACACACACACACACACACACACACACATATATATATGTATATATACACACATATAGATATATGTATGTACAAACACATACACACACACACACACATATAGATGGACACGTTTACATTTTTTATGGACATTATGTATAAGAATGTTATTTTTTTCCATTACTCATTGTCGCCGCTTTAATCCATAATTTCTTGAACGCTTTATGTCTTTCTTTATCTCTATCTTTTTCTCCTCCCTATCTGTCTCACCATTTTATCCTCAAATATCCTTATTCTTATTCTTGTATATTTCCTCTCCTTTCCCCATCCCACTTTTTTCTCCTCTGTCTTTCTCGTTTCCTCTTTCTTTTCACTTCTTTTTCTTCTCGTATCCGTTACATCTTCGTATTCGGAAAAAAACAAATATTCGCCCTAACAAGACTTTTCATATAGGCCTATCAAATAACGGATAAACCAGCCACGCTTTTGTGAACTTTACAAACTCAATATTTCTTCCATATTCAAGCCACGCGTTCGGACGAGCCAGAAAAATAGAACTCGGGAGAAAATAAACAAGTTGTCCGGATCGTCTGGTTACATTCTGGCTTCGTAGTTCGATTATCCATCAAAATGATGTTTTTTCGTGATTTCGTTATCATTATTGCTTCCGCTAATTAGATTCATTAATGTTAATGTTAATGATGGCGACGATAATGGTACTGAAAGAATATTAATGATTAAAATGATGACAATAATAACAATTATGATGATTTGATAACAATAAAGTCAGTCCATTGTCATTGTTGCCATTGTTATTATCAGCATCATCATCGTCATCATCAATACTATTACTACTACTATCATCATCACAATAATATAACCATTAACAGCAAAACAACAATGTAAAAAAAGAAAAAGAAAAAAAGAAAAGCAAAAATAAAATAAAAGAGAGAAAATAAAGAAAAGCTAAAAGAAAAGAAAAGAGAGAGAAAATAAGAGAAAAAAAGGAAAGAAAAAAAATATATATACATATACACACACCCTCACATACACGTATACACACATACCGTACACCGGGCAAAATAAACCAGGTAGTTGTGACTTTAAATATTTTCTGTTAAAACATCCTTTGTAAAACCCACAATGGCCTCAATAATGAGATTTAACTTTTTAGCTTTTCGTAAGGTTCCACTTATTCTACAAGAGAAGACCTCGCCATATAAAATTGAATTAAAGTTTTTACGTAAGTGCTTTTATAAATGCAGTATAAGAAAAGAGGTCAGTGGTGTGTAACAATACTCTCACACTATATATATATGTGTGTGAGTGTGAGTGTGTGTGTGAGTGTGAGTGTGAGTGTGTGTGTGTGTATTGTTTGTGTGTGTTTGTTTGTTTGTGTGTGTGTTTGTTTGTATGTGTGTGTGTGTGTAATAAAGATATATATATATGTATAATATACATATATATGTGGCTAACCTAGTTTTCACCACCTAACACACCTTCAGATCACTGAATGACCATAGTTGTTCGATTTTTTTTTTTCTTTCTTTTTCAGTAGGACAGGTTAAGAGGATAATCCCTATTAAGAAGTTTTTGAAGTTAAAGTTATCATAATATTCTGTTTTTCTAACGTAGCTGATAAATATTGGTGTTTGTGCATATGGAAAGAAAAGTACACACACACACACACACACACACACACACACACACACACACACACACACACACACACACACACACACACACACACACACACACACACACACACACACACAATGATAATAAAATAATTAAGAAAGAAATAATTGCAATTTTTTCTTATAACGACAAAACAGTCAGGTCATGAAGAATTTGCCATAACTCATGGAATGTCCAGTAATTGCATTCCTTATCAACGAATTTCCAATGAAGTATTACACGAATCTGAAATTAGTGTAACAAAATCATTACCAGTACTTTTACATGAGGTATAAAATTCACACGAAAAAGGCCTAGGAGCTAGTTACTGAATAGTTTGAAAGAACCAGAACTCTGTGTTTTAAAATGTGAAGTATAATTAATAAAGTCTTCAATGTGTACTCACGAAATCTTCAAGAATCCGTAAAATATCTTTCTCAATCTGTTATTTCTTATCATTTCACTATAAGACAGTAACATGACGATTTAACTCTTCCCCGAAGAGAAAAAACTTAACCAAACAATAGTAAAAGAGCAAGTAAGAGCACACAGCCTTTTGCGAGTAAACAAGCCATCCCTCTTGACCATTGTGTTCGCTACCTGCGTAGTATCCTTGAGAAAATCACAATTGAGACTTCAATAAGATTTACGAAACCAAACTAGGGGTTACCAAGGACACACACACACACACACATACACACACTCACTCACTCACTCACTCACTCACACACACGCACACACACACACACACACACACTCACTCACTCACTCACTCACTCACACACACACACACACTCACTCACTCACTCACTCACACACTCACACACACACACACACACACACACACACACACACACACACACACACACACACACACACACACACACACACACACACACACACACACACACTCACTCACTCACCACCACACACACACACACACACACACACACACACACACACACACACACACACACACACACACATACAATGATAATAATAATAATAATAAAAAAATAGTGGAGGTATTATTCCTGCAACTGTAATCTAAATCCCAATCCTATTGTTATCAAAGCTGGTATGACCTTGTCCTTGTTTTATTTGTGTCATTATCATTATATCAATTCTAGCATTTTATAGTTCTATTAAAAATGAACAATGGCTATGTAGGAGTTTTTATCATTATTACATCTATCGCCATTATCATTTTCATAAAAATATATTATTCTTAATGCGGTTATTATGACTATTTTTATCATCATAATTCTTATTGTTATTATCAGAGCATCTCACCCTTTTATCATTATTAGTATAGTTAATAATTCTAACTTCAATTTTCGTAATAATCATATAATGTAAAATAACAATCATAATGATGGTTTTGATGATTAACTAATTGTTGTTGTTGTTGATGATGCCGTTTGCTTTCCATTAACTATTATCACAGTGCTGTTGAGTGTTACAATCATAATGTATTATCATGAATCATACCATTGTTATCATTGACATTATGAGTAATCAGTAATCATTATGACAGCTATTATCGCTATCATTATATGTAAAATAATGATTATAGAGTAATTATCATTCTTCGAATAACTTTTACTAGTACTATTATAAATTATCATCATTATCATCGTAATGATCATTATGAAGAGTATCATCATGACAATAATTATCATATCTATCATTGTTATTATCATTGCGTAATTATGATTATAATCATCATTAGTACTCTAGGTACTGTTAGTCCTCTACCATTAGCACTGGCATCGGTTACTGAAAACAGTAATTGTATATATACTCCTCTATGTACCTCATGTAGTATATGCCCTGACGAAGCAATAGTGAAAAGGCCTTCGGCATATTCGTTTGTGTCATTATCATTATATAAATTCTAGCATTTTATAGGTCTATTAAAAATGAACAATAGCTATGTAGGAGTTTTTATCATTATTACATCTATCGCCATTATCATTTTCATAAAAAATATATTATTCTTAATGCGGTTATCATGACTATTTTTATCATCATAATTCTTATTGTTATTATCAGAGCATCTCACCCTTTTATCATTATTAGTATAGTTAATAATTCTAACTTCAATTTTCGTAATAATCATATAATGTAAAATAACAATCATAATGATGGTTTTGATAATTAACTAATGGTTGTTTTTGATGATGATGTTTGCTTTCCATTAACTATCATCACAGTGTGTTGAGTGTTACAATCATAATGATCATATTGCCATACTCTATATTATCATTGATATTACCATCAGTATGCCATTATTATCGTTATCATCATATGTAAAATAATGATTATAGAGTAATTATCATTCTTCGAATAACTGTTACTAGTACTATTATAATTATCGTAATCATCATTATGAAGAGTATCATCATGACAATAATTATCATATCTATCATTGTTATTATCATTGCGTAATTATGATTATAATCATCATTAGTACTCTAGGTACTGTTAGCCCTCTATTAATAGTACTGGCATCGGTTACTGAAAACAGTAATTGTATATATACTCCTCTATGTACCTCATGTAGCATATGCCCTGACGAAGCAATAGTGAAAAGGCCTTCGGCATATTCGTTTGTGTCATTATCATTATATAAATTCTACCATTTTATAGGTCTATTAAAAATGAACAATAGCTATGTAGGAGTTTTTATCATTATTACATCTATCGCCATTATCATTTTCATAAAAATATATTATTCTTAATGCGGTGTATCATGACTATTTTTATCATCATAGTTCTTATTGTTATTATCAGAGCATCTCACCCTTTTATCATTATTAGCATAGTTAATAATTCTAACTTCAATTTTCTTGCCCTTCCCTTCGTTGTTCCTGTTGCAAACTGAAAACAGTATAATCATAAGCGATCAGCAGTAATGACAGCTTTCTTAATACCGTTAACATAACACTGACATTACTAATTCTACCCTGGATTAAACAGTAATAGACTTTCCTTCTCGATCTGTAACGACACTGTTTCCTGTTATCGGTTCAAGCTACGTAAATTACCAAAGGACCGTTTGCTATAATGGTCATTCCAGACTACGGAAGGTTGTGGAAATCACTGTAATAACCATTGGGTAGAAATGTATATGGGAGAGTGTGTGTGTTGATTCCGGAATTGTCTGAATTTGCAACGTTAAATAGTTTTAGCAATTGGAAATGGGGTTTCATGCTTCGGTTTCTGATTTATCTTAATGGTGGTTTGGGTTGCCAAGATGTGATTTTCCTATATGGATTTTCAACTATACTTTAGCGAGTAAATCAAGGTTGTTAAAGCATATAGCTGTCGAGGGAGCAATGGCGTAAAACACGGAGAAATAAACGAATATTCCCACTTTATTATATCATGTGAACAAATGATATTATATAGTGTGAACAAATGATATTATATCGTGTGAATAAATTATATTATAGTGAACAAATTATATTATATCGTGTGAACAAATTATATCATGTGAACAAATTATATTATATCGTGTGAACAAATTATATTATATCGTGTGAACAATTTATATTACATCGTGTGAACAAATATTATATCATGTGAACAAATTATATCATGTGAACAAATATTAGAACTCTTTTGAGAACTATTAATCATCTTGACTGATAAAAGTGCAGTATAAATAATTCACAAACGGTAAAACATTTACTGAAATATTAGCAGTTACCTAAAGCAAAAATGCAAAAGTTATTGAACTTCTCGTTGAATAGTTACGGAGTACCAGAAATACTTGCATTATATTACAGTGTAAGAGGTAACAATCTCAACTATGTTATAATAGCATGTAATTTACCATAACATATAACATTATAAATACAATAAAACAAGTTAAGTCATAAATAATAATGATAATAACAGCAATAATAATAGTAATAATAATGATAATGATAATAATAATAATAATAACAATTAGGTCATGAAAAGGGAACACAAAAATATACCTATGGAATCCCGTCTCAGACACACAACACACACAAAAAAAAAAACAATGTCTTATAAAAAGTCTTATTATAAAAAGGCCGTAAAAAGCATTGTGAACATCAAAACCAACATCCTTCATTACATTATGCCAATTATCACTAAGCCTTTTTTTTTGTTTAATGGTGATCTCAAATTACCCGGGTTATTTAGGAGTTATTCATCGATACGTACTGTTAAGTCACAGTTCCGCAACTTTGTAGATTTTTAGAT
>NW_020868597.1:0-2500 GCF_003789085.1 Penaeus vannamei | reverse complement strand
CACACATACACACACTGTGGCGTTCTCTCAATAACCCGCGTCTTCCTCCCCGCTGAGAAAGGCCGTCAATCCCATCCAGCAAGACACGACTCCAAGGACCTGCCTCTCCTGCCAACCGCATCTCCGTGTTGTATTACATCACAGGGTCCAAGAGAGGACTCCCCTGTGTCATTCCCAACACCGTGGTTACGTAAACAACAACAAAAAAAAAGATGTTGGTCTCACATCCATCTGGAGGTAAGGGACATGTTTAGTGGAGAAGCCATACTTACTGGCCACCCTACCGCATCATCCCGCGGCTTAGTAGGCATATTTCACTACCAATCATGTAGAGAAATATGCTTACTATGCCGCGGGGTGATGCTGCGGTAGGGTGGCCAGTACCTCTCCTCCGCCCCGGCTTTGAAGCTATGTTGACGTCGGCTTAGCTCCTTCACAGCTGAGTCGACTGAGAGGAGACAGCCGGGCGCGAACCCAGGACGAAGCGATTGCAAAGCCGGCGCTCTACCACTGAGCTATGCCGCTTCCACGTAAACAGATATGTCATGTTGAATATGGTGAGTACAAAAATGTAATCTCATCCTCAAATCTATTGTAATGTTGTAAACACATGTGAGATGCATCGGGCAGGTATGTGATGTGGAAAGGGCAATATACAAATAAAGCGAGGAATAATATATGAGATATGATAATATTAAATAGTGAAATAGTAAAAATATGATAAAAGAGCTATACACGAAAGCCCTATCCAGGTAAAAGATTAAAAAATATCCTGCTCATATATTAAATGAGGCAGAAGTGATATATCGTCAAATCAAAATAAAAGTTAAGAAAGTAAAAAATAAGAGCGAAAGCAGCATATAGAAATAATAATAATAAAAAAGAGACTCACAACACAACCGTTTCCGAGAGCAAAATATTACGACTGAAGGACACGCAGAAGCCATTGGTTGACACGTACACGACAGGTAAGCAAAAGGTGTTTATGCTTAACGTTGCATTGTATGAAATTAAACTGATACTTGAAAAATCATATTAGATATCCATTTATATATAAGATCTGTTTTCATTGCGAAATAGACAGGGTATGAATGGGAAAGAAAAGTTTCATTACAGGGTAGAGAGAGATATGTCTATGACAGGCTTCGATTATATTTTCGTCAGATATACATATATAAGCGAGATTACAGAGCATATACATCTCTTTCTCTCTCTCTCTCTTCTCTCTTCTCTCTCTCTTTTCTTTCTCTCTCTCTCCTCTCTCTCTCTCTCTCTCTCTCTCTCTCTCTCTCTCTCTCTCTCTCTCTCTCTCTCTCTCTCTCTCTCTCTCTCTCTCTCTCTCTCTCTCTCCTCTCTCCTCTCTCTCTCCCCCCCCTCTCTCTGTCTCTCTTTTCTCTCTCTCTTCCCCTCTCTCTCTCTCTCTCTCTCTCTCTCTCCCTCCCCCCCTCCCTCCCTCCCTCCTCCTCCCTCCCCCTCCTCTCTCTCTCTCTCCCTCTCCCCCCCCCCTCTCTCTCTCTCTCTTCTCTTCTCTCTCTCTCTCTCTCTCTCTCTCCCCTTTCTCTCCCTCTCTCTTTCTCTCTGAGCTGACGAATAACCCGAAGACCGTGATCTGTCGCTCGCTATCCCCAGAATTGTTGTCACCTTGGATAATCTGAAGCCAAGACGATGCAGTTTTATTATTATTATTTCTATATTGCTGGTTTTCGCTCTTACTTTTTGTTTACTTTCTTGACTTTGATTTAATTTGATTTGACTTGATTTATCACTTCTGCCTAATTTGATATATGAGCAGGATGATATTTTTTCATCTTTTACCTGGATAGGACTCATGGTTAGTTACTTACATATTATTACTATATATATTATGAGGTAATTACTCATATATTATGAGGTAATTACTCATATATTATGAGGTAATAACATATATTATGAGGTAATTACTCATATATCATGAGGTAATTACTCATATATCATGAGGTAATTACTCATATATCATGAGGCAAATACTCATATATTATGAGGTAATTACTCATATATCATGAGGTAATTACTCATATCATGAGGTAATTACTCATATTATGAGGTAATTACTCATATATCATGAGGTAATTACTCATATATCATGAGGTAATTACTCATATATCATGAGGTAATTACTCATATCATGAGGTAATTACTCATATCATGAGGTTACTCATATTTTATGAGGTAATTATCATATATTATGAGGTAATTACTATTATATTATGAATATATTTCTCATAGATTTGGATTATACATTCCCTCCTCGCGATGTATGCGGATTCCATTATTTTTCTCTTCTGTTTATCAATCTTTCTCTGATTATTTCTGGATCATTTCAGTTCGGCAGATGTCCAGCATCATCCACGGTATATCTGCATGTACTGTGTGTATAGTATGTTTGCAATGTGTGGTAATGTAAGTATTCATCCTTGTACATTTGGAGCCCAGGTATATGAAGATTAAAGTGCAATTGTAT
>NW_020868596.1:475553-477051 GCF_003789085.1 Penaeus vannamei | reverse complement strand
AGAGAAGAGAGAGCTGGAAGAAGTCATACGAGAAAGAGGCACAGGCAAACATTATAAAACTATGCGTTAGATCTGGTTAAAAAATTCGCATTTAAATTAAATTAAATTAAGCGGAAGGCTTTGTAGAACGGAAAAAACAGATGATAAGAATGCAGGGAATAGGAAAGAACAAGTACGAATGGAAGAATAGCGATAAACCAAGATATATAGTAAGAAAAAGACTCATAATGGTAAAAGCTGTATGTGTCGCCGTATGCCATATATGTTATATGGAAATGGTATATGGTAAATGTAACGGTATATGGTATATATCATAACTGGAAATAGTATATGGTATGTATACTTTTCGTGGTGTATATAACTTACGGATGTGGTGTATGTGTATATGATATAAGGAATGTGCTATGTGGTTTATAGGTACATGGCATATGGAAATACTATATGATATATAATATAAATGGAAATGGTACATGAGATGTTAAGTGTTTTATGGCATATATGGTGAAAGGATAAAGTTTATGGTGTCTATCGTATGTATAAAGCTATGATATGATTTATGTATACGTTAAATAATAAGTATATGTGGTATATGGGAGGAATTTGGGCGATAGACAAATAAAACAAAGATAGGAAGAAAGAGAAAACAGATATTAACAAAAAAAAAAAAAAAAAAAATTATTAAGGGATATATAAATAGAAGGAAACTAATAGCCACATGAAAAGACAAGGTGACAATTTTGAGAAAAGGACAATTAAATCAAACAACATATCCCGTATAAAAGAAAAAAAGGTTGCAGAAAGTTGAGGTAAGAAAACGGTAAGAGTAAGAGCTTGGAATCAAGTCAGGAACGAACTTGAGGAAAGAATAACAGCCTCAAGTCATCTAGAAAGAACATTAATTAGCGTGCATTTCCCTTGGAAAAGAATTACCAGGGGTAGGTGGGGGAAATGGGTCTTTCGGATAGAGCAAGAGAGAGAGAGAGAGAGAGAGAGAGAGAGAGAGAGAGAGAGAGAGAGAGAGAGAGAGGGAGAGGGAGAGGGAGAGGAGAGGGAGAGGGAGAGGGAGAGGGAAGAGGGAGAGGGAGAGGGAGAGGAAGGAGAGGAAGAGGAGAGAGGAGAAGAGGAGAGAGAGAGAGAGAGAGAGAGAGAGAGAGAGAGAGAGAGAGAGAGAGAGAGAGAGGAGAGAGAGAGAGAGAGAGAGAGAGAGAGAGAGAGAGAGAGAGAGAGAGGGAGGAGGGAAGGAAGGGAGGGAGGGAGAGAGAAGAGAGAGAGAGAGGAGAGAGAGAGAGAGAGAGAGAGAGAGAGAGAGAGAGAGAGAGAGAGAGAGAGAGAGAGAGAGAGAGAGAGAGAGAGAGAGAGAAAGAGAGGGAGAAGAGAGAGGGAGGAAGGGAGAGGGAGGAGGGAGAGGAGAGAAAGAGAGAAGAGAGAGAGAGAGAGAGAGAGAGAGAGAGAGAGAGAGAGAGAGAGAGAGAGAGAGAGAGAGAGAGAGAGAGAGAGA
>NW_020868596.1:463053-468053 GCF_003789085.1 Penaeus vannamei | reverse complement strand
ATTATTACAATCATTGTTGTTATTCTCATAATTATTATCATTATCATTACCAGTATCATTATTGTTGTTATTATCATTATTACCGTTACTGTCATCATTGTTATTGTTTTTGTTGCATTGTGATCAGCTGATGCCGGTTCTCAAACTCTAGTTATTACTGTTATTCCGAAATGATTATCCAATCAAAGAGATGTAAGAGGATGGTTGTTATTATTCCATGCGTGTTTGGCCGCGGTTGTTATTCTTGTTGTCAGATTTCCCAGAATTGCTATATTTCATATTAATTAATTTCTGCGTAGGTGATTGACGTGGCTGGTGTGGTGTAGGGGTGGGGGGAGGGGGCGGGGGAGGAGGGGGAGGGGGGAGGGAGGGAGGGATTACAGGCCTGAGGAATTGTCGTTTTGATATCAGAGTACGGACGATCTGCATCTCCTGTTCTTTCTTTGTCTGTCTGTCTGTCTGTCTCTCACTCTCTCTCTCTTTCTCACTCTCTCTATATACTTCTCTTTCTTTCTCCCTTCCTCCCCCCCCCTCTCTCTCTTTTTTCTTCCTATCGTTGCATATGTTTTTATCGTTGTTTTCTCCTTATTCGCTTTCGTTCATTTCGCTCCCTTCTCAGTATATCTCCTATTTCATTATTTTCTTTCTTAGTTGTATATGTGTCTTTATCAATATTTCCTTTATACCTCTTTCGCTGCTTCGTTTTCTTTCGCTCTCACTGTCTTTACTCTCTCCTCGCCCCATTTCTCTTATTATTAAACTCTCTCCTTCTTTATCTTTCTCGTCCCCGTCTTTTTCCTTCTTATCACCCTCTTTTCTTCTTCTCCTTCACTTTCTCTTTCCAATTACCCCGTTCGCAGGATATCCGTCGTTATCACGTAAGTTAATTAATTATAACACTCCATTAATAACACAATAACAGCTGCACAGCACGCCTTCCGTGAACGTAAACAAAGGACGCATAGGCCTTATTTGCATATCTCATGAGAAACCCTATTTAAGGCGGGATTAGCGACGCTTTTTAAATTTCGCAAGTTGTTGTGGCACCCGAGCGCTGGCTGACAGAGTGCCACGCGTGCACTGAGGGGGTGACAAGAGTGGAGGTGGAATTAGCTGGTGCCACCTTTAGCTGCGAGGGGTCGAGGCAGATTATTGCAGGGTGTGTAAAGGGATTAAAATAATAACATAAAGATAAAATTAAGATTAAAGAAAACAAAATTAAAAAGGATGGTAAAGGGCATTATGTTGTTTGATCGAATGGAGTGTATGTATACTCTTTCGCTTTCTCTTCTCTCTCTCTCACTCTCTCTCTCCTCTCTCTCTCTCTCTCTCTCTCTCTCTCTCTCTCTCTCTCTCTCTCTCTCTCTCTCTCTTCTTCTCTCTTCTCTCTCTCTCTCTCTCTCTCTCCCTTCTCTCTCTCAATCTCTCTCTCTCCCATATTACATATATATATAATATATATATATATATATATATATATATATTATATATATATATATATATATATATATATATAAATGGTATGTGTACGTGTGTGTGTGGGTAATATATACATACACGTATACATAGCGACAGATAGATAGACAGATAGACAAATAGATAGATTGATAAATGGATGGACATATCTATAGATAGATAGAGAGGTAGATAGCAACACACATCCGCATACAACCACCAACCTACCCACACATATGTGTGTGTGTGTGTATGTGTGCGTGCGTGTTGTGTGTGTGTGCGTGCGTGTGTATGTGTTGTGTGTGTGCGTGTGGTGTGTGTGTGTGTGTGTGTGTGTGTGTGTGTGTGTGTGTGTGTGTGTGTGTGCGTGGTGCGTGCGTGCGTGTGTGCGTGTGTGTGTGTGTGTGTGTGTGTGTATGTGTGTATGTGTGTGTGTGTGTGTGAGTGTGCGTGTGTGTGTGCGTGCGTGTGCGTGTGTGTGTGTGTGTGTGGAGGGGTATGTACACACATACTCGCAGCACGGCAAAAGCGAGAGAGAACATCAAAGGGAAGGAGAAAAGTGTTCCAAGGCGTCGAAGGTGAAAGTAAGAGACACTGAAAGAACTTGAAACCCAATTTCCGTGAAGTAAAGAACAAGCCCAGATATTCATGCAGGCGAGGACCGGGCATGCATAATACAGCTTGTTCTGCAGCCTTTTTTACGTGAACTGATTTTACCCTGGTGAAGTGCGGGCTCCGAGAATGAATTTATATCTGTTCGTTGTTTTCATCTTTTTTTTCTCGAGATAAATAGATTTTCAGTTTTATTTCAGTTTTCCGATACGAATTCTGTTCTGCTTTATGGAAATGGGGAAGAAACAGAGAGGAAGAGAATAGGAGAAACGATAGAGAAAATAAATGTGCATTGATAGTATGATTAAAAAAAAAGTTTTAGTCGGAAAATCGTAGAAATATAGAAATATCAAATATAGAATGTACAGGAATACAGAATATATGAATATGAAAATATTCTGAGCAGACTGAAAGTAATATTTTGGAAATCAAAGTGTTGGGCGATGATATATGAAATATTGAAAACATGAATAGCACTAGATAGGTGGAAAAGACAGGCAGGTCTTGATAAAAGGGGGAGGGGGGAGGGGTAAGAGAGAATCAAAATGGATAAAGAAAGAATGAAGAGATATTTGCATACAAAGGAAGAAAGAGAAATGGGTGAGGTATTGATTTTCTGAGACATTTCTTGAAGTTTATTTATTTGAACACTTAGCTAGAAAATGATAACGGATAAAGAAATAAAAAATGATAGAAAAAAATAAAATGAACACAGATAAAGATGTTGAAATATCGAGAAAAAATATCTATCAGATGTTTCAGACTGAGAACTAACACCAGTGAATATTATAAGAACACCACTCCATGCGCGAACAGCTGTAAATACCCATAATATAATGATGAATAATTCATCTTTATTAAAGGATTATAGATTTGGTGAGGCAGATCGTGCCATCACCACACTTCCTCATTGAGTAAAATAGCAGACGAGAGAGCAAGGCAAGATCCATCATAAAGGTATTGAGAATAGCCTCAAGAAATGCTACCCCCCCTCCCCCTTCCCCTCCCTCTCCCGCCCCTCCACCTACCAACACATGGCCTGCATTCACGCCCTCACTTCCAGGTGTGCTTTAGACAGGTGCAAACGGCGAGGCACAAATCATTATGGATCATGTCCATAGTGACATGACTGCTATATATATGTACTCTGTGTATGTGTAGTAAGGAAATACCTACTCTGGATATTTTTCGTCATTTATATATAAGTACAGTTCGCAAATATAATATGTTTTTAAGTTATTTATAAGCAATTGAAGCTCGTAAATTGGCCAGTCGTTAACTACATTGTTGCATAGTAGGAGGAGGTCATATCCATATTTAATTCCAAGTTGTATGTGCGGTTATTTCCAAATATACACACATATACTTCACACACTAACCAATTATTACGTTTATTGTTTTAAAAAGTCAGCTCGTGGTGATGGGATTAGCTTCCTGGCCACTGTATAATGGAGGGGAAATGACATACAGGATTGCGCAGTTTGGATCGAACGCTGTACAATCCCTGCAACAGGTTTAGACCAACTGCAAGTTTGAAACAGAGAGGGACCAGACTCTCTCCCTCCCTCCCTCTGTCTCTCTCTCTTTCTTTTGCTCTCCCTCCCTCTCTCTCTTTCTCCTTTTTCTGTCTTCCTATCTCTTTGTCCCCTCTCTCTATCTCTTTCTGAATCATCACACACACACGCATATATGCACACACACACACGCACACACACATACACACACATACGCACAGACACACACACGAATCTATCTATCTTTCTATATTTATGTGCGTGTATGTGTGTGTGCATTTGTGAGTTTGTGTATGCATTTAGAGAGTACAAAAGCAGTGGGCATCCATTGAACAAATCTACACGGGATGCATGCAGATGAACACACGGAGTAGCCTCTCCCATTGCACACTGTATCAAAGTAGCCAGCGCGGCGCAGAACTTACCCCATTCATCCAGGTACTAATTGGAATATCCCGATGGAACACCTATCTGGTCGCATTGGCAGATGATGCGAGGGGGGGAGAGGGAGAGGGGAAGGGAGGGGAGAGGGGGAGGAGGGGAGGGAGGGAGAGAGAAGGAGGATGGGCGAGGGAGGGAGAGGAGGGGGGGGGAATGAGAAGGAGGGGGGGAAAGCAGCTTAGGGGGAGGAGGGGAGGAGGTGGAGGAGAAGAGAGGAGAGAGGAAAGTGGGAAAGCGTGGGAGGAGGTGGAATGAGAAGAGAGGAGTGAGGGAAGGAGAGGAAAGGGGGAAAACGTGGGAGGAGGAGAAGAGGAGAGGGGATGAAGGAGGAAAGAAAGGAGGCCAAAAGAAAAGAGGGATGGAGAAGGGGAACAAAAAAGGTCTAAGGAAGAGAATAGATGAAAATTAGAAGCGCGGAGGATGAGGGGAGGATGAGGGGAGCTGAGGGGAGAGAGAGGGGAAGCGCCGGTCAGATCTCCAAGAGAGCAGATATTGGTCGGTTGCACTCCGTGGCGTCACTCCTGCTAATGAACGTTAGATGGATCCAATTTTGGTAATTTGGAGCCGTCATTACCGCGGGGCAGCCACGAGCTGGGACGCGCCTGGGCCCCGCCTCGATGCAGTGACAGGGATATATATATATATATATATATATATATATATATATATATATATATATATATATATATATATATATATTATATATATGTATAGATATATATATATATATATATATATATATATATATATATATATATATATATATATATATATATATATATTATATATATATATATTATATATATATATATATATAATATAATATATATATATATATATAATATATATATATATATATATATATATATATATATATATATATATATATATATATATATATATATATATATATATATATATATATATATATATATATATATATATATATATATATATATATATATATATATATATATA
>NW_020868596.1:450553-455553 GCF_003789085.1 Penaeus vannamei | reverse complement strand
CGCGATCCCGGACAGCGCTTCTAGGGGGGGGGGGGGTTATCTCTTCCTCATTTCTGATTTTGTTTATGAGTTAATATGTTTCTCTGTTTCGTTGTCTTCTGGTTTTCGCCTCGATTTGTTATTTATTATTCTTTACTGCGATGGAGGTCGAGGAAAGAATTTTGTTTCTTAATAAAAAGGTCATGTAGAAGGGACACTAAGAGAGAAAGTGATGAAGAAAATAAGGGACGTATAATATATATAGAATAAATGTTACAAACAAACATAACTCCAAAAAAAAAGAAAAAAGAAAGAAAGCAGGAGCAGTATGGAAACAAGGTTGATAAGAAACAGGAATCATTAAGAGAAGAACGAACGAAATGTCATTTGAATACTGCCTGTGTACCCTAAAGGATCTTCTGAGATTTCCTCCCTTTCTGCTCCTTCCTCCTCCCCTCCCCCTCCCCTCTACCCCTGCTCCTCCTCCCCGTCTCCACAATCCTTATTCCTCCTCCTTCACTTCCCCGGTCCCTCTGCTACTCCTCGTGATCTTCCCCCGCAAACTTCACCCTTTCTCCTTCACTTCACCTCTACCCTCACTTTTCCCCTTCCCTTCTCCACTCACCACTACCCCTACTCCTCTTCTGTCCCCCACAATCCCCACTCTCCCTCATTCCCCACTAACCCTACTCCTCCTTTTCCCTCCCTTCTCCTCACCCCTTTCCCCCTTCCTCCTCCCTTCTCCACAACCCTTTCCCTCTTCCCTTCCCTTCTCCACAACCCTTTCCACCACACCCCTTCCTTTCCCCCCTCCCTTCACCACATCCCCACATTCCTCCCTTCTCCCATACCCTTCCTCTTCCCCTCCCTTCACCACACCCCTTCCCCCTCCCTTCACCTTCCTTCTCCCTTTCCCCTTCCCCCTCCCTTCTCCCTCTTCATCCCTCTCCTACTCCTTTCACCCTTCCCTCTCCTTCCTCAGCACCAACCACCTCGCTTACTGATCCCAGAGGCCCGTAATCCATCACAATTTAGCCGTTTCATGGAAGAAGAAAAAAAGAAATCACGAAGAAAAGAAGATAGAGACAGAGAGATAAAAAAAAGCTTAATGGAAGCTAGCTCATCTGTCTCTCCTTTCCGACACACGAAATTCGAAATGCCGGATGCCTTCTTTGCTTGCCAGCTCGTCTCGCGGTGTACAAAAACCATCTGTTTCACGCAGGCAGGTACTCAGTCTGTCAGGCAAAACGGCGCTTTATCATGCGATTTATATTCCTACGACTAACGCGGCGAGAAATGCCCGGATGGCGTCCAAGATGGCAGCGAGAAAGGGATCCAATATTGTAAACGGGTTTTACGCCGTCTCCAAACTTCTGGGTTGGCTGAAGGAGACGCTGGAGGAGGACGAAGGCGTTGGGGGAGTCTTATTAAAGGAAAGGTGTGGAGATGACGGGAATATTGGTTTGCACTGTGGCTTATAGTCCTATAGTCTACGCCGATGAAGCCGAGGCAGATTTGAACAATTGTTGAAGTTATCAAAGGATGTTGAATAATATTTGGACACAAACTTTATTTGATATCATCATAGCTATCATTGTCCATTCTGTTATCTCGATAATGTTGTAATTATTATTATCATTATTATTATTATTATTATTATTATTATTATTATTATTATTATTATTATTATTATTATTATTATTAACACTATATTATTATTGCTATTATCATTATCATCATATCTTTTATTACTATTATCATCATATCTTTTATTACTATCATCATCATGATTATGATTATCATCATCATCACCATTATGATTATTATTATCATCACCATCATCATTATTATCTTTGTTCTTATGATCATTATTATCACTATTGTTATTATTATAATGCTAATAACAATGATGATAATAATGATGATAAAAAATAATAATGATTATTATTATAACCGTCATTATTATCATAATAAAATGATAACAATAACAATAGCATAATAATAATAACAATAATAATAATAATAATAAAATAATTATCATTATATTGTTATCATTATGATTATCATTATCATTGTCATTATCATTATTACTATTATAAGCATTGTTCTTGTCATTAGTGCCGTTATCGTTATTGATCTTAGCATTATTACTGTTATTATTATTGTTATCATTATTATCTTTATCTTTGTAATCCTTATTATTGATTTGTTATTATAACATCTTTATCATCTTTATTCGAAAGATTATTGTCATTATACTCGTCACCATCGCCATCGTATTATCATTATTGACAGATAACAAGTTTTAACAATGACTCAAATAAGAACAGCAAGGATGATGGCAACACTAAAAAATGGTAACAATCTTTATAACAATCATAATGATATTATTCGTGATAATAACAGTAATAATAATAATACTGATTGTGATTGTAACAACTAAAAGTACTAACACTTTAACTACTAGTACTATTACTACAATTAATAATAATATCAATAGTAATACTACTCTAAGTAATGATAATGACTATAAAAACACCAATTTACTAGTCCACATATTTTACCTTTACTTCGTTTCCTCACAAGGTATATTGAGGTAGTGAGCTCGCGGCAGGAAACTATTATTAGATCTTTTGCAAACTATTCCATTAAGAGACGAAGGAATGAAGCCACGAGAGACGGGTCGAAGGTCAGGTATGTCCTTTGAGATTAGATAAGACGCCCTTAGAATCTTGGTAATTAGATTGGTTAATGATCCAAGTCCCGGTGGGTTATTAGGTACTAGGTGGGTGTGGGGAAGAGGGAATGTGTGGGGGGGTAGGGTTGTTGGGGGAGTAGGAGAGTAGTGTGGGGTTAGGGTTGTGGGGGAGGGTGTGTTGTAGTGGGGGGCTGAGGTTGTGGCGGAGGGTGTGTGTGTGGGGGGGGGGGGCTGAGGTTGTGGCGGAGTGTGTGTGTGTGTGGGGCTGAGGTTGTGGCGGAGGGGTGTGTGTGTGTGGGGGCTGAGGTTGTGGCGGAGGGTGTGTGTGTGGGGGGGGGGTGAGGTTGTGTATGTGGGTGTATGTGTGAAGGAAAACGTGGGGAGTGAGAATGAGAGTAGGGCTTATGGTGTTCATGAAGGGGTTGAGTTGGGTTCCAGGGTGGTGTTCGTGGATGTGTGTGAGGGGAGGGGAGTTAGGGACGTTGTAGCACGTTAGATGGGTGTGGGTGAAAGTCTGGATGTATGAGAGTAGTGGTATAGAGATGTGGCGTGTGGTATTATAAGTGTGGTCCGTGTGTGGGAGTAAGACAGTGGAGTAAAAATGGAGCGAGAAAGAGGGAGGCGAAGGATCGAACAAGGCTATTTGCGTAAATTGCAAGCTTTCGCGAACTGCAGATCCACAAGGCAAACGGGAGGAAAGATGATGTCTATGCACGGAATAAGCATTGCTTTAGCATGAGCAATCACGAAGAGCAAATGGGAAAACGGGAAACATATGCAATTTGCAATCTTTTACTAACTGCAGATGGAACAGACAGGCACTTTGCGTGGCTGTTGCTCATTTAACCTCCCGTGCATTGTGTTTTAAACTAAGGTTATGTGAGTAATTGGGTCCCGAGGCCAGTGGTCGACGAAATTTTAATAAGGGAGAAAATAATCTATTTTAATACTCGATCACTTGAGCAATCAACGCTAATCGTGATTTTAAGAGATTAAAATAAATAGTTGCTGCATTACATGGAATGCACGGGCCAGCGGTGGAAAGATGGGAGTGTGATAAAATAATATCCAGAGGGGTGAGAATATAGCATAAACAAATAATGTTTACTCGAAAATACACGAAGAATTGCGACGCTTTTGCCGCGAAGTGAGAAACTTGGGTGTTCAGAAAGATTAAGAGTTAAAGCCAGCCAAGAAAAAAAAAAAAAAAAAAAAAGAAACAAGGAGAGAGAGAGAGAGAGAGAGAGAGAGAGAGAGAGAGAGAGAGAGAGAGAGAGAGAGAGAGAGAGAGAGAGAGAGAGAGAGAGAGAGAGAGAGAAAGTGAGAAATGAGAAAGAGAGAAAGAAAGAAAGAAAAAAGTAAAAAAGAAAAAAAGAAAAAGAGAGAGAGAGAGAGATATTAAGAGAAAAATAAACAAGACAGAGAGAAACCTCAAGTCCACCACCTACGCAACAATGACGAAGAATCTTGTCTTAAGAAAACCGCTAAAAAAAAAGTGACACGAACAGCGCTCCCTCTCTCCGTCGTCTCCTCCACCCTGGGCCTCTTACTGTTCCTCTTAAGTGCCTTTCCATCCCTCGCCGGCACCTAACTTAGTGTGAAAGGGTGATGAATGAGGGCCATGTTTACACCCAACTTTGGAACCCCGATACTATTGGCAGCGTATGTTATGGATCATTTATTATATGTATTTTTAACCAGTTGTATTGCTTATCGTGTTTGCTATCGGTATTATCAATACATCTTTCTTGATTTTTTTTTTCAAAAGATAAGAAAGTAGATTTTAATTTTCTGTTCATTTTTCGCTCTTTTGGCTTGATTAAATGTTGTCAATTTTCCAATACATTAAGATTAGGAAGAACTAGTGTAGGACTGCCACTCTGTTGGGTAAAATCTTGTGTTTCCTTTTGTTTCCGGTTTAAAGTCATTTCATTTTGTCTTCGGTTTAAAGAGTAATTCCATTTTGTTCTCGGTTTTAAGTCCTTAAAGCTGAATAATAAAATTCCTTGAACTGGTTTATCTACGTTTCGCTGCCAGATGTCACTAATTCCTTCATCAGCGGATTTAATCATTTCCGTCGAGACTGTTGGAAACCAAAATACCTACCTCTTTACCTGATATATATATATATATATATATATATATATATATATATATATATATATATATATATATATATATTATATATATATTAATTTTTTGTTTTTCTTTGGTTTTAGCCTGTTCTGTTTACTTTAATCTATAAAAAAGACATATCGTCCAATCCTTCTTTCCCTTATCGTTTACCCCCCCCCCCCCCTTCCCTCAGTCATCTCAGGCTCTG
>NW_020868596.1:438053-440553 GCF_003789085.1 Penaeus vannamei | reverse complement strand
GGAAGGAGAGGTAGGAGATGAAGAAGAGGAGAAGGGAGGAGAAGGAGAAGAAGAGGTACAGATGAAGAAAGGGAAAGGGAAAATACAGAATGAAAAGGAAGTGAAGAAGAAGAGAAGAAAGGAGAGGAGGAGAGGTATAAGAGTGAGAGTAATGATAGAAAAAAATGGCAAGAAGAATTGGATTAAAAATTAGAATAGGAGTAAAATCAGAAAAATAAGAACAAGAACAAAAATAAAAATCAGAATAATAAGAAAAAAAAGTAAAAATAAAAATAATAAGAAAAAAATGAAAATAAGAACAAGTATAGGAATAGGAATAACAAACGAAGATTCCATATATCGAATAAATTATAAAAAAAAAAAAAATAAGTTGATGGTATAAAAGACAAAAGCGGACATGATAAAAAGTGGAGATAGGTAGACGAAAGAGAGGATAAGAAGGCGCACAATGACGCTACAAGTCTGGCATTATGAGAAGAAAAGTTTCCCAAGTGAATAAACTAGTTTCGAGAGCTATTCACAATTTCTTATAAGAATTGTGCGTGTCTTCTCGTGGCTGGAAAGAGACACGCGAACGAACGGAGAGGCAGATACACAAAGACACTCACGGAGACACTTACAAAAACGCAGGCAATTATAAACATCAGACGCACACACGTATCCCAATATACAATCACACATCTTCAGAAAACACACACACGTAAACACACATACATAACATCTTCATACTCACAACCACCCCCCACCAACACACACACACACACACACATCTCTCTCTCCACCCACGCATACCAGGCACACTCTCTTTCCCTCTCCTTCTCTCTCTCTTTCTCTTTCCTCTTCTCTCTCCCTCTCTCTCTCTCCCTACACCACATTCCCCCACACCCACAGACACACAACGCACAACACACACACAGAAACACACACAGATCTTGTTTCCTTTTGTCGTCTCCTGAACAAACCATCTGATTCACGTTATGGTATCGTCTTTTCGTCTGAAATGGTTGAAAAAATATTAGAGAAAAAATATAAGCGGAATGCGGAAGGGGGGAACAGTGGAGGAAAGAGAAAGGAAGTAAAAAAAGGGAGATTAAAAAAAAGAAAAGCGACAACGGATAATAATACGAGTGAGTGCAGTAAAGTTATGATAACAACAATAACCACAACAATGATGATGACAACAATAACAACATGGCAACAATAACAACTGGTAAGATAACAATAGCAGTAACAATAACAACAAAAATGATTATGGAAGCAGAAATGATAATAATAATACTGATAATGGCGATGCTGATTATCATAATGATGATAAGAATAACACCAACAGCAATTATCATAATAATAACAGTAATAAGGATAAGTACAATGATAATGACAAAAGTAATGATAAAAATGATAATAACAATAATAAAGACAATTATGATTCTATAATAAAAAAACTAACAATCATAATGATAATGATAATGGTTATAATAAAGATGATGATAATAATTATAATGATAATGACAACGATAATAACAACAATAAAACTAAGAGAGAGAGAGTGGTGGTAGCATTTAAGATAGTGATGATAGCATTAACAGAGTAGTGATAATACTAATGTTAATGATGATAATAATTATAATACCAATAATGATAATAATAATGATAATATAAAAAGTTAATAATATCAATAAAACTAGTGAAGATAGTAATAATAAAGATACTGATAACATAATCATAATAATGATAAAGATGCTGAAGACAAAAACGATAAATAAAGTAATATTGATAATGATAATGATAACATAACAGTGAAGAAAAAAAGGAAAACAAAAAAGGCAAAATAGACACCAAGAAGAAGAAGAAAAAAAATCATAAAAAAATCGCCAAGGGATTTCCCACCCTTGATAAAAATCCAAAAGGAAGTCGTTCATTAAGCCAAGTGTCCTGGGATCTGGGCGTGTGTTGCGCAAACAACGCGGAGCCTTCGCTGTGAAAGATGACCTGCAGCCACGCCAGGAAGGGGGGTGGGGGTGGGGGTCGGGGAGGGCGTGAGGGGAGGGTAGGGGGGTAGGGGGAGGGGGAAGGGAGGTAGGGGGGGTAGGAGGGAGGGAGTGAGGGGAGGTAGGGGGTAGGGGGAGGGAGGGACGGGAGGTAGGGGGTAGGGAGTGGTTGATGTGTCCCCTGAAGGAGTTGTCTTTTCCTTGCGTGTGTGTCTTGTGGGCTGGAAGTCGTTCTTTTCTTTTTCTAATAGTATGTTTTTGTTGTTTTTTTCTTCATGTTGTTATTGAGTTTGGTGTGTCTTTCTGTTACCGTTTTTAGAGGTGTTGTTTATATGATGGCTCATGTATTGGAGGTGTTCCTTTTCATGTATCATGTATACATATATATACATATATATACAAAATATATATATATATATATATAATATATATATATATATATATATATATATTATATACACACACACATTTATCTATTTATCTATATTACACACACACACACACACATACAT
>NW_020868596.1:418053-420553 GCF_003789085.1 Penaeus vannamei | reverse complement strand
GTGGCAGAGGAAAAGGACATTACATTTACGTTAATGGACACGTCTGTTTCCTGACGCGGTAGACAGAAGTGGGCCTAATAATATTACCCTATTTCCCCCTTTTCTTGCTGATGTTTATTATTTTTTCTTATGTATTTATCTCTTTCTACCTGTGTGTCTCTCTCTCGCTCTCTCTCTCTCTCTCTCTCTCTCTCTCTCTCTCTCTCTCTCTCACTCTCTCTCTCTCTCTCTCTCTCTCTCTCTCTCTCTCTCTCTCTCTCTCTCTCTCTCTCTCTCTCTCTCTCGTTCTTTCTCTTTATATATAACTATTTCGCACTTAAGTCGTCTGCTCCCTCCCTCACTCCTTTATCTCTCACTCTTTCTTATTCCCTCATCCTCTCTCCCTCCCTCCCTTATTCCTTCCTACCTTCCCACCCTTCTTCTTTCCGACCCTCCAGCCCTAACTCCCACCTTCCCTCAACCCCTCTCTCTCTCCCTCCCTTTCCCCTCTCCTCTCTTTCTTCCTCCCTTTCCCCTTTCCTCTCTCTCTTTTCCTCCCTTTCCCCATTCCTATCTCTCTTCCTCCATTTCCCCTTCAATCTCTCTTTCCTCTCCCTCCCTCCCTTTCCCCTTCCCTCTGTCTCTCCCTCCTTTTCCCTTCTCTCTCTCTCTTCCTCCATTTCCCCTTCCCTCTCTCTTTCCCTCCCTAACCATTAATAATGAAAACAAACCTATCGCTCTCCCCTTCTCATCTTTTTCTTCGCCACTCTCTTTATCGCCTTCCCTCTCTACGCATTCCCTCGCTGATCCTTCCTTCCTTGCTCACAGTTATTCTTAGTCTTCTCCACCCCTTTCCTCTGCTTTGCTTTAAGAAATTCTTGCACTTGCTTCTGCTAGATGGTAGGTGCGTGTTTTTGCATTTCGTTTTGATTAGTTTGTCAGTCTGCTTATTGATGATTAAATATATAAGTAAATAATAAGTTAGCTCATCAATTATCTTGATAATTTATATATGAATTTGTTTATATTTGGTTATACACGCACGCATACACACACACACGCACACACACACACACACACACACACACACACACACACACACACACACACACACACACACACACACACACACACAACACACACACACACACACACACACACACACTTATATATAGAAGAGACAGTTAGACAGATAGATAATAGATATTTAGACTGATAGATAGATCCCTAAAGAATTATGAATATTGTATTAAAATTACTAAAAAGGCGCTACTTTAGTTTTTATCTATTTTTCCATCGGGGCGAAAATGACTTAATGGTACTGATTATTGACAGGTTGACATGTCGGTAATGATGATTGATGGGTGATTGACAGGTTGGAAAGGATAGAAATACAAATATGTTATTATCCTCTCTTACTTCTCACTGGCATATTCGCTTTGATAGGAAGAAAGAAGGATAGGAAGGAAGGGAAGGAGGAAAAAAGAAAGGAAAGAAGAAAGAAAGAAAATAAAAAAGGGAGGAAGAAAGGAAGAAGAAAATATGAGAAATTGATTAAAAAGTGAACAAAGGAAAATTCCTTCAACAACAAATGTTATTAACAGAAACAGTCATATTAAAAAAATGAAAAATAAAAAAGGAGAAAAGGAGAACCATAGATAAAGAGAAGGCGAGGCAAAGTTAAGATGAGCTCTATAACAACACGGGATCCGAATGGCCAGAGAACGAGAAAACATGTTTACACAATAACACGGAGCTTGGAGTGTGAGTGGCTGCATAAGGACGAGGTGGAGGCGTGTTAAAGGATAAAATATGGAGTCGTGAGAAAAGAGCAAAACAGGGGATGGGATAAGGAGAGATGAGGGAATGGAAATGGGAATGGAAATGGAATGGAAATGGGAAGTGGAGGGGCGAGATGCTGTAGATGCAAGGGGTGAATATGCACATGTATATATATTTACATGGAAAACAAAAAGAAGAAAAAGAAGAAGAAGAAAACAAGACACGGAAACACAGACACACACAAACAAATGAGCACGCAATTCCACATAAATGAATTCACACACACACATACACACACACACAAATCAAGTAAGTAATCAAGTCTCTCTGGATTTTAGTGTTAATCACAAAGGTTTGAGTTTTAAGTTGCAGCCTATTCGTGATGGTGGAAAATGTTTTAAAGGAATTTTAATTGGTAGACAGCAGCGTGGTAATGTTGATGGTAGTTTTAACTCGTATTCTGTGTGACTTTTGGGATTCTTTAGGGCAGTGTTCTTGGCCCTTTGCTCTTCATTTTATATACTTTACTAATGATATGTTGACATATGCTGATGATATCTCTCTCTACGCTGATATACCTTCTCCAACAACCATATATATATATATATATTATATATATATATATATATAATATATAACTATAATAATATAATATATATATAACTATATAATATATATATATATAACTATATATATATATTATATATAATATATATATATATATATATATATTATATAT
>NW_020868596.1:400553-405553 GCF_003789085.1 Penaeus vannamei | reverse complement strand
TTGATTGTATCTGTTCGGGAAGGATAATGCTTGGGGGTGATTGGGAGGAGAGCGATTGGAGAGAGCGAGGAGAAAGGGAGTGGGATGGAGGAGAGGGAAAGGGAGAGCGGAGATGAGGGAGAGAGAGAGGGGGGATAGATAGAGAGAGCGGGGATAGATAGATAGAGATGGAGATAGAGAGAGAGGAGAGGATAGATAGATAGATAGATAGATAGATAGAGAGAGAGAGAGAGAGAGAGAAACGGAGACAGAGAGAGAATAAGAGAGAGATAATGAATGCAGAGAGAATGAAGTAAAGATAGATGGATAGAGATGGACACACACATATATAGATAGAATGTGTGTGTTGTGTGTGTGTGTGTGTGTTGTGTGTGTGTGTGTGTGTGGTGTGTGTGTGTGTGTGTGTGTGTGTGTGTGTGTGTGTGTGTGTGTGTGTGAGAGAGAGAGAGAGAGAGAGAGAGAGAGAGAGAGAGAGGAGAGAGAGAGAGAGAGAGAGAGAGAGAGAGAGAGAGAGAGAGAGAGAGAGAGAGAGAGAGAGAGAGAGAGAGAGAGAGACACAGACAGACAGAGAGACAGACAGACACAGAGGGAAAGAAAGAGAAACAGACATAGAGAAAAAGAGAAAGACACAGAAAGTGAGAGACAAAAAAAAAAAAAAAAAAAAAAAAAAACGAAAAAAAAATCCAAATCCCGAGCAACAAACAAAAAGATCAAGGACAGACCAAGACAAAACAAGACAAAAGACCGACAGCGGAAAGACAGAGCCGACTGACAAGCGACTCACACACAAGACTCGGGGAAAAAAAGGACGATCTTTCGGGGTCCCAGAATTAGTCCCAAGTCAGAAGCCAGTCTCCAGGAACAACGGGACTTAATCTTAGTCTCTCGTGTCTCGTTTCTCCTCCTGTTTCCTGCTGAGACTGCTTCTCGTTCTGTGCTGTTTCCCCCCGTTTATCCTGTTTGTGATTTGTCGTCTTTGCTGGTTTGATATCTCCCGTTTTTTTCGGTTTTGTTTTCCGGTTTTGTATTACTTTATCTGTTTTTTTTTCCACCTCTGATATATTTGTTCGTTTTTTTCTTTGTTCTGTTTTCCGTTTCCTCTGTCTCCCGTCTCCTTTGTTTACTATTTATTTAATTTTCATTTTTATTTATTTTCTTTCATTTATATTGTCTGTAGGCCTATCCTTACCCAATCTTTCCCTCTTCCTTGTTTCTCGTCTCCCTCATACCCCGTTTACTCTATATCCCGTCTTCCCTATTTCCCCAAATCCCCCCCCCTCCTCCTTCCTTTCCCCACTATCTCCTTCGTAACAGGTGGCAGCGTATCCCTTAGCCAGCTGGGAAGAAATACCTCTCACGCGCCACAGCTGGACCACAACGACGTAACAGAATCGAACCCACTTTTACGAATCGGCAACTCACCTCCAGTCATGTTCGAAACACGTTTTGTTAATAGATACGCGGTTCGACTCACACGCTTTCTCGTATAAAAAAACATCAAGGAGGTGGATACATTCTTGAGAAATATTTCGTGCTCGTTTCTTCCTGCCAGGAGTTATTATGGCGTATTCAAGAAAGTGTTATAGAATTCCAATTTCATCCGAAAAAACCCGAGGCTTGTGAGAAAGTGAGGGAGGAATTTTACTATTTCTCCCTGTTGCTGTTATTGTTATTACTGATATTATTATTATGGTTATTGCTGGTTATCATAATCATCATTTATCATTGTCATTATTACTGTTATTACTATTTTCGTTATTATTATCATTATTATACGTTTTTATTATTTATCATTATAATAAAAATAATAATAATAAAGAAATTAATTATTATTATTCCTATTATTATTATTATTATTTGTAATAAAAATAATACAATATAATGCACACACACACACACACACACACACACACACACACACACACACACACACACACACACACACACACACACACACACACACACATACATATATATATATATATATATATATATATAATATATATATATATATATATATATATATATTCACAAACGTAATGACTGTCTTTAATTTTGCCCTTATGCGTAAAGACGTCTGTAATTTGTTCTTATGTAATTTTTTTCTCAGAAGATTATTCCGCTTTGAAAATACCAAGAAAAGCTCCAAGGCCTCCTTTGTTAAATCATCAAACGTTAATTAAGCTGTCTCCTACATCTTTATTTCTGTGGTTTATTATAAAGCACAGATAGCGATACAATGATAATGAAATCAAGGATGCCTAATCACATTTAGATATATTATATGTTTGTAAAATTCCCGATTAACTTAAGGAAGATTCATTGCAATATTTACCTTGACTTGTTCTTACAATAGATTATCAAAAAAGGGTATATAACGATATGGATGTTTAGTATAATTAGCAGCATTAAATTTGTGGCAACGGAGCAAATCATAGACAAAATCGCAAAGAAAAGTCATAGACCTTTCGTGAATTCTGTCCATGATCATTTTTTTAAACACACACACACACACACACACACATCGCTCTCTTGCTCTCACCCTCCCTCTCTACCTGCTCTCCCTCCTCCCCTCCCTCTCTCCCGCCCTTTCTCTCTTCCTCCTCCCCTCCCTCTCTTCCTGTTCTTCCCTCCCATCCTTCCAATCCACTGTTCCTCCTTCCCTCCCTTTCTTCCTCTCTCTCTGTATCTCTTTTTTCTTTCTCTCTCTCTTTTCCTTTTCTGTCTCTTTCTCTCCCTCCCTCCCTATCTCTTCTTCTCCCTATCTCTCACTCTCTCCGTTCGAAGATCAGGACGTATTGAACCGGTATTAGACTGGCCAGGGTTAGGATTAGGGTGGATTAGGGGCGCGGATAGGGTAGGTAATGAACAGTGATCCTCGGTGTAAAAGTGCCATGAGGAAAGCCATGAACCGCAAGGGGCGAAGAATGAGTTTGCTCTCGGCTGGATGAGGGGGAATGAGGGCCAAAGCAGGACGCAGATGGTCGGGAGAGTAAAGCGATTTAGGCTCTACTCAGTCTGCATCACGTTGATAAATCTCTCGCTGTGTATGAGTGTCTGTCTATACTCGTTCGCGCAGACGGAGTCACGCAGACACACACACAGACACACACACGCACGCGCACACGAAACAAGCACACACACACACACACACACACACACACACACACAAGTGTCTATCTATCTACCCATCTATCTTTCTGTCTACCTGTCTGTCTATAGATCTGTCTATCTATATCTATAAATCTATCCATCTATCTACCTATCTTTCTATCTATTTATCTTTTATATATCTATCTTTGTATCTTGTATCCATCTATCTACATTCACATCTACATCTCCATCAACCAGCGTGTTTGTCCGAAATTTTATCTTCAAAATGAAAATAAAGAAAAGAAATAACTTAATATAATCACGATCAGATATTCAATAAACTCCACGATAGTTCGCTTATATTCTGAAATTATCGGAACAGGACAAGAAGTTTAAAGTGTTAAAAACGCCTTAACAGGATTAGATCTCAAAGCAGCGGGAATCCGATTCTGTATCTTTCCGACGATTTTCCCGAAGGCGACGATGGAGGTACTTCTCCCGGAATTTATACTTTTGAAGGAGAAAGAGAGGAAAGAGGATTAGAGAAAGTTATCATCCATATTAAAAAGATTTGCTCTCGTAAGGGTTGGTAGGAGGAAAGTAATTAATGAATGAAATGAGCGTATATATGTCTGTGTATGTATGAGTGTATTTTATATTCATCTATTTCTTAGTCTACGTATATAGGCAAAATCTATCGGTGTCTATCGGTGCATCTATGTACATAAATCATTTCAATAAATCTATCTATATGAATATGTCAACATCTACGCATAAACACACACACACACACGCACACACACACACCCACCCACACACACACACACACACACACACACACACACACACACACGCACACACACACACACACACACACACACACACACACACACACACACACACACACACGCGCACCCACACACACACACACACACATACACACACGCGCACACACACACACACACACACACACAGGCACTATGCATATACACACATCTGCATGTGCATAGGCATGTTTGTACTACCAGCTGTATTTTTAACAAAGAAGAATTAAATAGTAAGAATTATCCTGCTGTGGCGATAATAACGTAATTTGTTTCCACTGACTCGGCAATAAAGTACTGGCTGCTGCAACATATGCAAAATATGCAAAATGTAATTAGTTTCATTGCAACGCCCTTGATAGCTTGTACTGCAGCATTAGCTTGTCGTAATCATTTGTAATAAAAGCTGAAGGGTATGCTGAAAATGCTCATTATCATATCCGTCATTTAATATCATGAAAGTTTATTGCACTGCGGTCTTTTCACATTACAAAACTCCATTGCTCCATTACATATTTACGCAGACAGGGGGAAATTACATTATTACTGTACCTATAAGTTAACCGCTTATCTTTTACATAAACTAACTAATCTTTTTTTTCTTTTCTGAAGTGACTTCCCTGCAAAAGTAAATAGCAAAGTGAAGCTCTTTCTTTCTTTTCCTTCTATTCGCGATTGTGACTCTTTTTTCTGTTTCTCTCTCTCTCTCTCTCTCCTCTGTCTCTTTCTCTCTCCCTCCCCCCTCTCCCCTCTCTCTCTCCCTTTCGGTCTTTCTCTCTCTTTTTCTCCCCCCCCCCGCGCGCTCTCTCTCTCTCTCTCTCTCCCTTCCTTCCCCCCACCTCTCTCACTTCCTTCTTACTTCCCTCCCTCCCATTATCATCATCATCTCTACTGTTATCCGCATTATGCCTTTCCGCGGTAAATGCCTTTACTCTGTCCAGTGTAAACATTTTAAAAATCGTATTATCATTTCATCTCATTTCAGTTATCTTATTCTCTTCAGTTATCTTATTCTCTTTGTACCATCAGGAGAAGAAATTTGGTTCTCTCGCCAACCAGAGTAAGCCTTCGAGACGGGGATAG
>NW_020868596.1:388053-393053 GCF_003789085.1 Penaeus vannamei | reverse complement strand
TCCAAACTATAAAACAAACAACCAATAAAATATATTGATTAATTTTATAGAAAGAAAAGAATCAACTGAATTACAACATGGTTGATTTTATTAAGGGCTGATTATATGATATTGGCAGTTCATAACTCTGATGGAATAACATATAGGCTTTATAGAATGCTAGTCCTTATAGAAGGATTATAAAAACTATAGTTTTTAGCATATTACAGTATAACAGAGTAATAGAGTCCAGTAGATTTTAGATATAGAAAACTTTTCCTCTACTTCATCTTACTGCTTGTTACAATTTTTTTTTTTGAAGAATGAAATGTAATTGATTATAGGAGGAGAATCATATGGTAAATTAGAGTGGAACCCAAAAGTCCTAGATATATTACCTATAGATATCCTTTACTATGTTGTATGCAATGGTTTTACAATTATTTTCTTTCAATATCTTTATTGGATTATACATCCATTATGTGTGTTCTTGTCTCAGTTCAAACTGATCTGTAGCATAATTAAAGAGCAAATGCTATGATGAATAGATGTAAATTTTTATTAAAAGGTTTTGCATTGTGCTGTACTTTACACAGTTCTAAATCGTCAATAGAATTGCAAATGACAATAAAAAAGTATGTAATGTAGATATCAGTACATAAGGTATGCAGTTTTGTTATTTCACTTCTCCAAAACTTATTGACAGATTGTTGACAAGATGAGTTTTCTGGGAAATTGATGCTATTGTAAATTTATTTATTTAGTAGAATTTTGAAATAGATGATAAAATGAGTTTGAAATTTTTGTAATATAAATAAGTTGCATCATGATTTTGAATGATTAGGTTTATCTTTTGTCTATCATACCTGGTTATCAAATATATACAGTACATATCAAGAGTTACAATCAATATTCCTTTCCACATGCTCAATCCCTGCAGTGCAATGATCTGTGAATTGTTCTTGGTGAAGATATTATGCTGCATCCACATGATTAAATATTTCTTATGGGCATGAGAGGTAAAGCTCTTCAGTGGGCAACTTTGATTAGCAAACCAGTGGAATGCCCATGCCTGAGTTGAGCACAATTGCCAGCAATGGATGTACTGCACTCAAGCATCTACTGGTCATACTGGCTATGTGTCTGGGTACTCATGGACTTGGCTATATGGACAGCAATTAGGCATGTTCGACAATTGCCAGCGAAGGTGCTGCTTGGCAAGTCTGATCATGTGGATAAGGTTTAACTTACTTGTACATTTTTAGTGCCAGGACATGTAATTCTTTACCTATTTAACTGTAGCTGTAGGTATCGTTGTCCACTACTTTATTTTCAGATACTTTGTCACTGGAAAGATTTGCATTTGTCTGATTTATCTGTTATTATTATAATTTAAGATACTTTTCATTTCTGTAATTTGTCCAGATATATTAAGGTATTGTTTGTGTGTGATGCTGATCAACTTGCTGTTTGCATTACAACGAGAACTAATACTATCCTTGCTTTATTTGTGGCAGTCTAGCTGGAAGGATCAATTATTGTACCCTGGTAACCTGGTAGCAGTCAACAGTAAAATGCATAGTAAACAGTTGTATGCATTATTAGAATGCCCAATTTAAGAGAAGAGGCAAATCCCTGATAAAAGCCATGGCTGACTTTGAGTTTTATACAATAAATGCTGCAGCTTATTATTAGTAAATGACCTTTACCCACTACCTCCAGATGAATCATTCTAAGGTAATTACGAAGTATCAGTGTTTTCTTTGTACATTATGTATATTGGCAGGTTTTTATTTTTTAATGCTGTATTTAAAGATTATGCAACTGTTTGCTAATATGTCTCACAATTTTGGACAGTGTTGACTTCTCAGATGGCCAAGGCATGATAAATTAACATTCAGATTCATGTGGCTTGACTATAACTTTTAATGCAATAAGAACAAAATAACAAAATAAATAACACTAAGATCATATTAAGTGAACAATAACACATTAGAGAACAAAATCAGAGTGATAGAGCATGGGAAACACCAAAACAATAAGGCAGTATTGATACAGGCAATGTCCGGGAACACCAAAAACAACCACAGCAGAGTAAGGGAATAGTTGACAGCATCAGTTGCAGTGTATCATGGATTGCATGATATTTAATTGATTAGCAAAAAAAAACAATCGTGGGATACAAAAGGGCATTGATGGTAAAAATCCTAATGCGTTCATTTCTGCCAAATAAATATTTAAGTCTTGCAAGTTCAGATGTAGAGTAGTTATTTTGTGTTTTACTGATCACATTCCAGATTGAATTTAACAGGGGGATTATTAACAGTATTGAGTGTAGTTTAGTTAATGTATATCTGTGTTTTATCTGACGTTACGGTATTGGGATTGTTGGGTTATATTACAAGATTCTGACATGTATGAATGATCTAACAGTCAGTAAATAGTATACAGGTTTTTCCTTTATTATGTGACTACTATATTTGAGGAGGAGGGTGGGGTGTGTCTCCCGGAAGAGTGAAGTTTTAAGTAATTAATTTCTAGGCTTGGGATAATGGTATTATTCTCTGAGAATTATAATGAGATTTCAGAAGGGAGGGAAAAAAATAGCAGGATCTATATATTTTTTCATGTTAGTGTCATAATTTTATAGAGTATCTTAACTATAAAAGTCATTGTCACTTGCTCTACTTTTCTCTCCTTGCTTTAGAAAATAGACTTTGATGATCTCACTGACTGCTGTGATTCTTTTTTTATTTGATAATATAATTTTGATTTTATTAATTGCTATAGTAATATGTCATTAGCTGCATCAATAACTTAACGATAATCGTAATTTAGAATCTCGTGCACAAAGTGGTGTTTTGTTTATATCAAGGGTGATTTATTTTATTTTGTTTTATTATAATTTTCTTTTCAATTTTTTTTTTTTTCTTTTTTGTTTTGTTTTTGGGTCTCCCATTATGTGGTACTTAAACTGTAATGCTATTATGAAGTGTTTAGCGGTTGTAAGAAAATGAATAGTAGTGAATGTTTTAGAATGAATGTAAATGTCATTAAATTTCATTTGTGTTTTTTTGTGGACTTATTTATATTCTCTTGAATAAGAGAAGACAATTGGAAATATTGTTTTTGGATGTTCTTTGCTCACCAGAATATGTTTTAATGTGATGATGAAGTTTGTACACTTAGTAAAAGGTCATATAGAATCTAACAGCAAAGTATATGACTAGCTCAGAATAACAATTGCTGTCAAGGTTAAGTAGCTGCTGTATCAAAATGCAAGAACTTATTTGATGTAATTGAAAACTGCATTTTTTTTTCATAGTAATGTGTTTTTCATAATTTTTATTTAATCATTTCTTTTGTGCTTTGATAATCTTGTAAAGAGGTTCATGGTTCCCATGACACTGCAATTTCAGGTATATTCTCTTAGTTTAGTAATGTGTTTTTGTACTCGTGGAAGCGACAGTAGCCTAATGGATCTATGCTTATTTAGATTAACATTAAAAACTCGTGGGTACTTTGGAAGATATGAAAATGTTCTCAATTGGTGCAATTAGTTTGAAATATTTATTTGATATTTAATGCCAAGTGTCTTGAATTTCAAACTTTAAGTTTAGTGGTAGCTAATATTTATATATGTCTGTGTGATAATCAGCTATCTTCTGAAGATAAAAAATAAAGACATTTTACACAGCTGATGTATTACTGACCTTCATTCATAAGTATTCATGGAGGGAGAGACAAAGACACAGACACAGACTGCTATGTGATCAGCGACAGACAGACAGACAGGCTGCTATATGACCAAGACATACATAGAGACAGACAGACAGACAGACAGACAAACAGACAGAACCAGATAGACAAACAGACAGAGCCAGATAGACAAACAGACAGAGCCAGATAGACAGACTGTTATGTGACCAGAGACATACAGACAGAGACAGACAGACAGATAGAGACAAACAGACAGATAGAGACAGACAGACAGATAGAAACAGACAGATACACCACAGAGACAGATACACCACACCACAGACAGATACACACACCGACAGATACACACACACAGGACAGAAATACACACACACAGACAGATAACATACACACACGACAGATACACACACACAGACAGAATACACACACACAGACAGATACACACACACGATACCACAACACACACACACACACACACACACACAGATACACACACACAGACGATACAACACACACAGACAGAATACAGACACCAGACAGATACACTAACAGCACACAGAGTACACACAGACAGATACACACACACAGACAGATACACACCAAGACAGAATCACACACAGACAGATGCACACACACAGACAGATACACACACACAGACAGACAGACACACACAGACAGATACACACACACAGACAGATACACACACAGACACAGACACGACACACACAGACACAGACACACACAGACAGATAACACCACACAAGACATATATACACACACCGACAGATATACACACACAGACAGATACACACACACAGACAGATACACACACAGACAGATACACACACACACATACACACACACGCACACACACACACAATGAAAAAGAGACAAAGAGAGACATTAACATATATCTATTTATATGTAAGAGCAGTAAATGTAGCTCAGTGCAGATCTGTTTTAAGTATTGAGGTTTCGTCCACTGCTACGGGAATGTCTTTAACAGATATGAGACAGACAGAAGATAACACACACACCAGAACGAGATACAGTACACACCAGACAGTAATACACAACACCAGACAGATACACACACAAGACCATGAAAATACCCACAAACACACACCAGACAGAAATACACACCACACCGACAGATACAACACACTTCAGACAGAAAATACACACAACAACACAGATACAACACAACACCAGACAGGATATACACACAGACAGAATACAACACACATAGACAGAATACACACACACAGGACAGATACAACAGACACACAGACAGACACACA